>OZ026821.1:6115107-6534907 GCA_964023185.1 Macaria liturata | reverse complement strand
CAGTACTAGGTATGCACAGTATCTCACCGAGCACGAAGCAGAGAACTGGCTCGCCTAGCTAAGTAATAGGATCGTCTAGCTAAGAAAGACCTCTAGATACCAACTCTATAGTACATTGTAAAGGTCTTACCATACTAGTGCAGTCCTGGGTGACCTCTCCAGCAGTCTCACGCACACGTTGTTGAGCACCCTGGTCAGTTTCTCGGCGTCGCTGCCGGTCCCCGCAGCGCTGGTGCCGGCGCCCAGCACGCGCAGTATCTCGCCCAGCACGGAGCAGAGCGCCGGCTCGCCCACTTGGGAACCACAGCCCGCTGTCTCGTAGAACTGTAAGGGAAATCGATTGTTAGCAAATTACCATGAAGTTTTCAAAATTACATCATTATAAGTTATTTATAATAAACATTGTCGTAGACTGAAAGATATGTACATACATCTAATGGTCCACATATAAACACACATTAAACTATGGGCTGGCCTGACCCTTCGACGCAATATGAAAGGAGCAATAATAGTAAAGTTCTAAACAAACGAAGTCGCAGGTATAAAGTGTCATCCGCTGGTGGTAGTGTGAAGACGCTTCTTTTGTGTTGGTATAATACTAAACTCTTCACTGCATTCACACTTTTACGTACTTTAATCACTTAAAAAAACCGCAAGGTTGTGGAACTCCCTGCCTGACTCTCTGTTCCCCACGCACTATAATCCAGCTATCTTCAAAGCGAGAGTGAATCGGTTCTTATCGGGTAAGCACGCTCCATCTTAGGCCATAGCCTTTGCTTGCTATCAGGTAAACTATGGTCAAGTGCAAGTTAAAAAAAAAGATTTAAAGAAATTCTAATCATATATTAGTAACATGAACTGACCGTAGTGAGCGCCCCTCCCAGACACTTGAAGGCGGGCAGAGTGTCCCCCGAGGGCGGCGCGCTCCGCAGCCGCCTCACTTGCGTGGCTATAGCGCTGACCAGGCGCTGCTCGTGCGCCGCCAGCGCCGCGCCGCGACCAGACTGCAGCGCGCACGTTATGAGGGATAGCGCGCGGATGGCGGCCTGTGGAACAACATTAATTATATTAATACAAACTAATGCAAAATGTTATTGCAATATTTATTTCAGAAAAAAAGAGTCCAAATCATATCATTTTGACATACCTACATACAACGGACATTCAGTAAGATTTGGCATATTCATTGTTACTGAGAGCACAGTTAACCTGTGAATAACTATAACTCAGCCCTTAATTCAAGCCAAGGGTTTGATTCCTTCAAAGTAGACTTGGCACATATTGCTTTACAGTGAAGAATGGTAATCATGGTGATGGCAACAAGTTAAACAGGCCTTTAACATGACTTTGAGTTTACTGTCAACTTAATTTATGATAGAGCATAAAAGAGCTTACGTTAAGATCAGGGCTAGCGATGGAGTGAATGGTGTCAGCGAGCTGCGAGTCATCCACCGCAGCGGGGCCTAGGTTCATGGGGGCGGCGGGGCGCGGCGGGGACATTACTGCCATGCTGGAAATAAGGACAAACATTATATTAGACAACGTTTTACCACAGTATAAATACTAAACCAGTACTGTGACTAGGTCCACTCGACGACTTAAATACCTACACTCGTGGTGACGCAATAGTGGCCAACTTATTTTACGGGGCACGCGTGCTTTTGTGTGCACACAATATAAGCTTGAACACCAAATACTGAGCGTTAGTTCAGTAGTACCACATATCTTATCT
Organism: Macaria liturata; assembly: GCA_964023185.1. NCBI lineage: Eukaryota > Metazoa > Arthropoda > Insecta > Lepidoptera > Geometridae > Macaria > Macaria liturata. Next base: position 6,533,175 of record OZ026821.1, on the reverse strand, counting down.
AAATAGTGTTTTTAATCTACTGTCTTTAAACACAATATATAGAAATCAAATCAACTAGATTGTTTTTTTTCCGATAAGATGTAAAAACTGATGTTGAACATAAATGGAGGACCAAAAGACACAATTAATTTTGGGTCTGGAGCCAAAGACTAATAACCTGGTCCGTGCAGGCGTGGCGTGCGTGATGTTGTTGGGCGGCCTGTGCGCCCCGGCCGGTATGACTGTTTTTGCCGAGAAAGGATCCATAAAACTTTGTCTTTTGAGTCTTCTCATGGTAGAATTAAAAGACACACGTATTCTCCTTTTCAGAGAACGAGATCTTTGGCTAAATTCTCTGGCAACATGACGGATCTTGCAGAGGAAAACAAGGTCGTTTGACCATGAAGTGCCACTTATATATGTACTTAGACACTTATATATGGACGGAAAGACACTTTTTTGGGTGTAGAATCAAAAACAACTCACCTAGTTCGTACAGGCGTGGCGTGCGTGATGTTGTTGAGCGGCCTGTGCGCCCCGGCCGGTATGGGCTCGTCCAGAAACTTCACATCCAGCTCGGACAGCGCGGGGGGACGCACTATGGGCGCCGCCGCGTCCAACTTGGCTATCAGCTCGGGGTCCAGGCCGAATGGACCGGAGATCACTTTCGGTTCGGGCGGTGGGCTGGTGGAGAACAAAAATAGTTGTAAATGATGCAGAGAAAAGAAAAGTAAAGTACATATATAAGTATTATATCGGTTATACCCACGACACAAGCCTTTGCTTGGTGTGGGGCTAGATGGCGTTGTGTGCAATGTCCCGGAATATTTATTTAGAGTTGAATCAGATAGCGTCGTTCACTGATAGCGAAAATCATGAAGATATTTGTATAGTATCTGTTTCTCATGACTGAAAGCGCTGCTATTATTATTTTGCCATAAAGATAGATAGATAAAACTCTTTATTGTAACACACATTGAAAAAAAAAGACAAACAGAAACACAAGACTTTAAAAATAGTGCCACAACTGGCGGCCTTATCGCTTATTATAAAGGTGCTTGGTGAGTGAACAAAGCGTACAAAGCGAAATTTTTAAACATTGAAGCAGCAGTTTCCACAATGCAATTCATGCAAAAGACAACATACGCCTATCAAAAATGCTCAAATTGATATCATTGGTTACAATACCCAAATGGACATATGTTGTTATTATGCAGAAAACCGCGAAAATAAAAAAGCGAATGAGAGATATAGCATGCATAGTATAAGTATCATTACACTCGTGATACTGACGGCTGCACGACGGGGGGCGGGGCTTCCTCTTCCTCCTCCTCTTCATACTCCTCTGGCGGTGCCTCGGCTATCACTCTTCGCGGAGGTTCCGGCTCCTGCGAACAAATACATAAATTTTCATATAAAAGTAAAAGTACGTTCGATTTATGTAGCGTCCGTAAGGTCTTCAAATAAGCCAATGCCAGAATATAATAGGATGCAGTTAACGGCAAAGTAAAAAGAGTGTTAATCATTTTGTATGTATGGGGCCTCTCTGGACTAGAAAAGCACAAGACCGACACCGATGGCACCTAGGAGAGGAGGCCTATACCCAGCAGTGGGTCGACAAAGGCTAAAGATGATGTATGTATGTAGGTGGAAAATATTGTATTTTCTTATCGTTACTTACCTCCGACGGTTGGTGTATAGGCTTCCCAGAAGCAGAGAGTGGTATGAGCATAGAGCGGCGCGTCTCAGCGCTGCGAGTCTTGCCAGCTCGCTTGATGCGCTCCTCGAGGAGGGATAGGTCTTTGTCTGATATCTGGAAACAGATAAATAAACATTATTACATGATTTAATTAAAACACGCTGCTTATGTAGTATTGCGTGGAAAGCGACTGCAAAATGTATTCAGAGTTAATAAACAGGTTTCATTATAAATAAAAATAAATAAAAATAAAAAAGCTTTTATTTTACTTAACCGTATTGCAAACAGAGTTTCTATATTTGGTTAGTTATTTCAATGCTTATGTTAGATTTATATTACTTAGAATTTAGAGTTATTTTTATCTTTTACGGTGAAGTACCGCCCTTGGCGGTAAAAGCCTCCTCCAATTTTCCATCTTGTAGTAACTGTCCGACCCGAGTGTTTATTTATATATTCCATCAAAATGGTATTATTTCAGACGTGATTGTGCCTGTAAAACTTCAATGATTTCACTCTGTTACCATTGTACTTTGTATTTGTAGTTGTTTTACTCTCTCAGAGATGGCGCTGAAGCTGCGTATCCTTGAAAACCAGTTTCATCCTTGAAAATAAAAAGTGAGATATTTTACAATTAAATGAGAGATATAGCATGCTATTGTTGAATTATTATTTTCATTGGCATATTAATCTAAATATACTATTTCGATCGCCAGTTGTATGAATATCAAGCTTAAATTTTCGATGATGTTGGAGGGTGGTGGTCAACAACCCCTCCGCGGTGACCAACCGTTCTGGGGGGGATACTGTATAGTTCTTTCTTCTTTTATAGTAATGTTGATGGCGTAGTAATCGTTGTGTGGGTTTGAAAGGGCGGAGCTAGTTACTATTCTCCCGACGACTCTCCCGACAAAATGCTGGTCGTAGGAACCAAGTGTTCTGTTCGTTGGCTAAGATATTTAGCTATGGAATTGTTAGAGCTGGTATTTTTCTTGCTTTTCTTAGTTTTACTTTTTTTCGCCTCTCGGATATTTGACACTGACTTGGAGTATTCTTCAGTTTTGTATAGACTTCCAGTTTGATTAGGTGGAGTTATTTCTAGCTCTCGTTTTTTTCTGTCCCGCGGTAGATCTTGTTGTGTAACTTCTATGTTAGTCGTGGTCTCATGTACTATTAAACGATCGTATTTAATAAACGCTCTTTTCCCTTCTTTCCTTTCTTTTTGGAGTTGTTCCTGTAATTGTTTTCGTTTTTCTAAAATTTGGGGAGGATAATCTTCTTTTACATATACGTCCTGGTTTTTTAATAAATGTTTATTTTTCAAGACAGTTAATTTTATACCAAATGTTGTGAAGGTTACAACGATTGGCCTTATTTTTCCTTCAATTTTTCTGCCCAACCTTCTTACAAATTCTAAATCATATATTTGACACTTTACTTTTAGGTCATTCTGTATCATATTAATAATTATGTTTTCCAGATCTTCATATGATTTTTCACTTTCTTGTATAGCGAAAAAAATAATGTTTTTCAAACGGGCTTGTTTTTCTAACATTAAAATTCTTTTGTTATGGTCTAACGCAGTATTTTTTAATTTTTCTAACTAAAATTTAGGTTTCATTATAACATGATTTAATTAAAACACGCAGCTTATATAGATTGTATCTGTGTGAAAAGCGACCGCAAATGTCGTCAAAAGTCATAACGATATAGTTATGTAGAATACCGTTCGTTGACTTGTGTACTGTCGACACTCTTGTCTCAAAACTTGTAGCTATAATGTTAGAAATAGTCATAGAATAAGCTAACACTGTAAAACATTTTAACTGTTTCAAATAAAAAGATTTTTATTTATTACTAGCTGTGCCAGCGACTTCGTCCGCAAAGAATAGTTATTACCATAAAAATTCTTCTAGAGAGTTAATCTTAAAAAATAGACATACACTGTTGCAAACATTTTGTTAGATCATTTCAAGAGGAATAATTCTTTCATACATTTTTTTTGATATCTTCAACCGTTTCCGCAGCACGCAACGGAAGCCCTCAAATATGAATAATTTTCTCCGTTTTTTTCACATTTTCCATTGTTTCTTCGCTCATATTAGTTGCAGCGTGATGTTATATAGCCTAAAGCCTTCCTCGATAAATGTCCTATCCAACACAAAAATATTTTTTCAATTAGCACCAGTAGTTCCTGAGATTAGCGCGTTCAAACAAACTAACTCATCAGATTTATAATATTATTATACTCTCATAGATATGATTCCTGTGAGCGTTACAGCAATACTTTCACGCGGTAGAAACAGAGAAGGTTATAAAAAGGTCAACATACAAGATTCTATAAGTATCGCGACGAGTCAAAGGCAGAGTTATCTGGCAAACTAGAAACCCAACATAAAACATATGTCCATGTAATTTAGGTCCAAATTTGTAGCAGCAAGAGATGTAATGTGTTGTGTCTCAAAATTTATTTCAGATCATTACATCCAATAATTAATTCAGTATGTAAGAAAAAACAATTAAAAGATATGCTTACCTGTCCAATCATTTTATAAACTTTCTCTCCTTCTAGGAAGTAAGCGCTGGCGACGCAGTTAAGCGCCGCTGACCGGACAGCGTTGTCTCTATCGCCTATATGTCTGGCAAGCTCCTTCAGCGCAGTGGCGCCACCTGGGGCCATCACCACTGAACCGTAGGTCTCTAGGAGGTGGCCTATGCATTCTAGGCATTCTGAAAGATACAGATTAAGCAATTAAAATTTGAGTATGTATAAATAAATAAATGTCACTCACGCAATTTCAATTTTACAATACAAATTACAATCTGTAAATTTAGCGTCCTAACAAAAAATACCTGGAGCAAATTTTCTTTAAATCAACCCAAATGGAAATATAATATTAAGCGTCAAGAAAGTTAAACAAACATACCTAAACATTCACAGAAAAATATAATAGATTTAATAAGTAACTAAATAGGTAGGTTATTTTTATTTATTTTTTTAATAGTTCTAACATAAATCCCCTAAAACAAGTAACTAACACATTTAAGTCCACAACATTAAATAAATGTTATTTTTTTTATAAACCACAAAATGTACCGTTTAAAATTATCGACTTTATAGTTAAAAGACAAAATAACCTATGATTATGAAAGCATAATAGATATCTAATCTTCAAAACATCGATAAAATAATTATCATAGTGCTTATGAATGTTAAAACTTTTATCTTTCCTCAACTGATTAAATTCCGGTAGATAGATAGTTTGATGACCAAATGTAATGAAATTCTAATGTTTAAATGTATGTAAACAAGTCATAAACATTCATAAAAATGACTTAACTGCTGGGTAAGCAAGCCTAGTAATGATTGCTTAACAACAAGCGAATTAGGTCAAGTGCAAACCCATTCCTTGATAAAAAAAAAATCTCTTTTGCCAACAATATTTAAAATTTTTGGTGTTAGCTTCATGCAAAGCATTATCACAAGTTCAGTAATATTAAACATTTGTGCCACCATAAAGACGAGAGTGAACGGGTTCTTATTGGGTCAGCACGATCCATCTTAGGCCATAGACATTGCTTACCATCAGGCAAACTGTGGTCAAATGCAAAACTGTATTAGTAAAAAAATAACTCGACGTGCATAAAATTTGCTACAAATAAACGTGTATTTGTTCTATACATTACCTGCCCTCTGCCTAGCGTTCTTCGACTTGAGTCCCTCCATGAGATAGCCACATAGTTTAGTGACAGAGTAGACGACGCATATCTGTCTGAACAGCGCCTTCACTCCATTGCGGACTGTGTCTTTTGGATCGCCCACCTGTGGGGAAAAACACATAAGTACAATGTATTATAAAAGCGAAAGTATTGATACAAAAATGTGTGTGCAAGTGTATATGTTACCACTTCACAACCAAACGGCGGAACCGATTTGCATGAAATTTGAAATGGATATAGATTTGAAGTAATAATGACCAAGACAATCTTTTAAGCAAACTTACTACACCCTACACCTACATCCATATTGTATTTATTTTACACCCATGTGCTTATTTGTTTACATAAGAAACTTCAAAAAAATTCACAGCAATCTATTAGTTTTGTAAATTTTACAGCGATCTTCAAAACGAGAGCGAATCGGTTCTTATCGGGTAAGCACGCTCCATCTTAGGCCGTAGCCTTTGCTTACTATCAGGCAAACTATGGTCTGATTATTACTGAATAATACTTTGTCATCCTAACCTTCAAAACTAGATAAGGTATGAAGCAATTAGCCTCGTATTCCGCCATAGTATAGTCCGCCTCGATCAAATATCCGAACACCAGGGACAGGTACTCAAGCCCCTTCAGTATGACGGAGGGGTTGGTGTCGAAGAACCTCAGGGTCAGCCACTTGAGGACCAGGTCCAGGTTTGCCATGAGAGAGGTGCCGTTGTCTTGCAGGTCCTCGGATAAAGCTTCTATTGCTTTTAGGTGGTATCTGAAAGAATAAAAATATAAATTGCGTTGATATAAAATAATAGCGGGACCTTAAAACCTCATTTGAGCCGAGTGCTATGTCTAATTAAGCTATGTCTAAAGTCGCGCATTTACTAGTTTTCTCTTCCGTAGCATTTAAAAACGACTTGCGCAAACAGCTATAGAACGCTACACGTACTTTAGGTGCCACAAATAATTAAAAAAAAAAACTACAGAGCGAGATGTGTTTGTTACTTTATTAGCTCCCACAACTGTAACAAGTCGGGTGAAATGTATATGTATGTAGAAATGTAAATGTATATTATGTACTTTATCGGTATATTTATACCTAACTATAATATTACCTGAAGTCGTTATGAAACATGTTAGCCACTAGTTGCTTGTTGAGTCCAGCTGTGGCCATCTGTTCCTTGAGCAGGTCGAAGAACTCCTCGCGGGGCGTTGTGAAGTTCCATTTCAACACTGGAAAACAAATATCAAATCGGTAAATATCAACTACTTATATGAAACTAAAATAATCAGTAACCTTATACATACAACCTTATTATACCTATATGTACATTGTACATTCTTATACATTGGTGGTTTTTATATGGCTTAAAACTTATTAATTAAGTTAATAAACTTATTAAGTTTTCCATATTTTATCTATAACTGCACCAAATTTTTTAATGTTTTCATGGTAAATAATAAATTTTTGATTTTTGTTATATTAAAGGAATAGGAAGTTTGTTAGTTTCTTGATGTTTGTTCCTCCATATTGCAATGAATTTCCGTAGTTTTTGGTACACTTATTGTTTGTTTGTTTTTAAGTTTTTATTCTACAAAGATAATTATAAGTACGTACATACAATATTACTTTTCTTGCGAACGAAGTCTAAATATTTAAAGGACCAATCGAACTAATAATTTATGATTATTTTACCAAAAGACGATATAAGTAAAATAATTAAAATGGTGGTTATTTTAAGAAATACATACTTTAAACTAAAAACAAAACGACTAAAGACTAATTTATATTGGAAAACGGCGGTTTACCTTTCAACTTCTGATCGTCGATAATACGCTGGTTCTTAGCATTGTTGTTAGGCAGTAGCGGCGCAAAATCTTCCTCGTCTTTCTTGCCGCGACTTGATGCTGATGCTGGTTTTACAACCTTCAATAAAGAAATAAAATATTAGTCAGTTATTTAGCAGCGCCCGTGGTGGTAATCCGAAATAAAATTTTGCCTATGTGATTATCCTGGGTCGACAATATCATCTCAATACGTTCAGCAGTTTAAATGTGTATGTGTGTAAATCTAAATACTGACAAGCCCGTATCTGAGACGAAAGCTTCAGTCAAAAATGACCAATGCACACTGATTTTCGAACAAACATTTAAAATATTTTTTTTATTATCTAACCAGTACATTGTTCCAACTCTCAATACATTTGATCAATTTTTAAGGTGACTTGAGTTTAGGGTGTGTCAGGATATTTGTTTACACTTTTATTTTTATAAGATAGTAGTGTTAGTTACATCATTTATAACTCAAGAACGGCTAAACGGATTTATCTGAAAATTGGTGGGAAGGTAGCTCAGAACCAGGAGACTGACATAGGATACTTTCTATCGTGTTTTTTTTAAATTGAATTGAATAAAATCCAAAATCTGCTTATTTATTGCCTCTAAGGCGGAACAAAGTTCGCCGGGTCGGCTAGTTATAAATAGACCCCGGTTTACCTTCCCCTTAGGAGCAGCAGTGCCTTTCTTCTCCGCCTCTTTCTTCAGCACGCCGGCAGACTTCACAGTTCTGGGCTCTTCCTTCTTTCCTTTCCCGGAAGGCAGCGGTTGTATCGGCAGGTTGGGGCGCGCCTTGTCCAGGGCCGCTTGGATCACTGTTTTGGAGCCGGGCTGGAAGAAAAGTTATAAACATATACATAAGATATTAAAGGTGATTCTTTGTAAACTTTGCTGATGATAACGATTGACGCCTTATTTATTCCGGGCTGGAAGAAAACAAATTATAAACATACGATATTAAATTAGGCAATATTTTGCATAAGGTGGTGATGATAAATATTGATGACTTATTTATATATGACGAATTCAAATGTTCGTAAGATTCTAAGCAATAACAAATTTGTTTGTTCGTACACCAACACATCTCTCAAGAGAGCAGAGAGAGAGAGAGAGCTTTTAATTAAAGTAGCCTTTGTAGCTTTCGAGACACAGAAAAACTCTTCATTCAGCTGAATGAAGAGTTTTTTACTCTTTTTTGGATTTCATAAAAATGCCTTTTTTTAGAAAGACAGACTGTCAGACAGTCTATCATTAATAGAATCAAGAATTTTTATTGATTGAAGTTTATTTTTATTAAATTTTACCTTAACTTTACTTTACTTAATTGTTAACAGTTTTTTGTATTACATTGTATGGTACCGGTAGGTCCTGCACTAGGAATACCAAATACTATACTGTTAAACTGTGTACATACTTAACCTACCAGAGCAATGGTATCAACATTTTTGTTCCAATATAACATACAATAATCTACCCAAGGCAGGTATACTAAAATACTTACATATTCATATATAGATTCATGGCTTAGTTTAAGTCCTTCAGCTAGATATACCAGGCAAGTATAGAAGACAGGAATCTTGTGATTATCTAGATTAGAAAAAGATTGTACACAGCAACTTAAAAAATAACTTTTAAACTAGCACCACCTCACAGTTTCAATCAATCTAATGGAAAGTATGTATTAATTTCAGGTAATTTGTGCCTTAATTTATCGATTAAGTCCATTTAGTTAAAGTATTAATTTTCATTTTATTTATACACTCAGAAACCTGAGTAAATTAAGGAAAGTATTGTAACAAGTAGTGACCCAGCTGTTTGTCATAGTGTGGCAGCTGTTAAGCCCTTATTAAAACCTTATATAAACTCATCATAGAGTATAGTCACTGTCATACATACCTAAGTATAGAGAAGTATGATGGATGGGACCATAGTATGCCACTGTGGTACTTATGCTCTCCACTCCTTTTGCTGTTTGTTCATTGGATAGAGATTCGGCCGGTTTACTTCCAGTCTTGATGTAGATTTATTCAATAAGGCCAGTTTTAAAATATTCTTTTTCTAGTAACTTTTAACCTGTAAAATTGAATTTGTAGAACTTTATTGAGTATTTCTAAAACACTGAAACTATTCATGTTAAGTAATTGAATTATGGGTCTAAATTTCTATGATGAAACTAGATGTAGAATGGATTTATTTCCCAATGTACTTACAAATATTACAAAGACTTCTCCATGGTTCGATTGTATTTCCTACTCGTCCGCTTTCTTTCTTTGTTCCGGATTTAATGTATGAAAACTTTATGTTTACTTTACTTTGGCTGGTGCTGTGACCACGCCGGTTTCTGCCCTTCAATAGGTACTAGAAGATGCCACTCATCGCGGTCTTGAGCAAGGTCCTATTATCACTGGGATCACGAATCCTGTGGAGATACTCTTCGACCCGATCCTTCCAGCGATATTTATAGCGCGCCACCGGTCTCTTGCACCACGGTCGCCCTGAATATACGCGCTTTGCTCATCTTCTGTACATGGCCATGCCAGCGAAGCCTTTCTGCTTTTATCTCGTCTATAATCGGGCAGATTAGTTTAACCTCGGCGTTCTTCCAATCTCTCAAACTAACAGTCATCTCTTCGAACTGGCCCAAGAATCGATAATATGCACTGTCACAATCAACTTCTTTTCTTCCTTTTGTACAATAAAAGCATCGACACTGTAAAAACACTCCTAAAAGTTACGTATTTTGATCTTATTAATTTAGTTTTATTTATTTCGCGCCATGTTGTTTTGACAGGATCATAGGAATCGCAGATAAAAATATTCGTAGAAAAGAATGAATGAAAGAATGAACGAAGTTAATCAACCGGTAATGTTACTCTCGTTTATTTACCATCGAGACCTAACTCCAGCTACCAATGCATGAAAGTCGGAAGTAATACTTACAACTAACTTTTACTTTACGGACTCAAACTTGTGCTAGGCCCACAGTTCAAACCAAAGGTTCAAACACAGACAACAGGGTTCAAAGCTATCACGAACAAAATATTATAAGTAGGGGGACCTTTGGAGGTACTAATATCGCCAAAACATTGCGTCTTATATTTTGATCTACCTCTTTGAGTGGTATTCGTATTGCCAAGGATTATTGACTCTCTAACTCTAACAATTTACAGAGGACTAGATAACTCTTGTAGCTATTTTTTGTTGCTAAATAAATAAATTTCTATTTTACTATAAAATAATTAATCTATACATATAATAAAGCTGTAACCGGTCGGTGTCTGTACATTGAAGATAATTGAAAAAAAAATAGTTGAGGGGTCTTCATTGATGAAGTAGAACACAAAAATCATGTTTAAAAAAAAACTGTTTGTCTATCAGAATGTTTGTTCGTTAAACTCTAAAATACTCGAAAACGGCTAAACTGATATTTCTACGGTTTTAACTAACATGTGAGGTGCATTTTTAACTCATTTTTAACTTAATATTTAGTGTTTATTTTATTTAAATCGGTTCGTAAATAAAAAAGTTATGTTCATTTTAAACCAAGTGGTCCGCTATCGATATCCGCTGTCTACAGCCATTTTAAATATTCGTGTTAGTCGACGTATAAACTAGATGGCGCTGAATTTACTTTTTATCTCAAAATAATGCAAGCGAAGCCGCGGGCGTCCACTAGTAAAAAAAAACAAATAATTGTATGAATTTATTTATTATCGTTTAATAATAATACATCATGATTTAAACGTTAATAATTTACAATTACAATAAATAAATGCTCATTAAAAGTCATGAATTGTAAAAAAGCGAAACTAACGAATAATAGTAAGTAAAATTAACATAGTGTACATAATGAAACGAAACTTTAATGAAAACAGTGTAGGTAATGGAAACCAAATAATATTTGATGCAGTACAGTTAAGCAAGATTGCAGCAGATTTTTATAAGACCAGATTTTCTTTATAAAAGTAACTTGCATAAACAGATTAATTTACTCTCTTGATCTGTCTTTACGATGACAAAATGTTTCGTGTATTATAAAATAAAAAACTTTGACCGTCATCTCAAATTCAACATTCACAAAAACAAAATGAGTATTATTGTTTATTACAAAATGAAAATGGATTAGTGAAGTGATAATGATACTAAATACTAAAAAAATCAAGTAAAATGGAATAGCATTATTACAGGGGTCAAACAATTTGTACATAGACCAAATACTGCACGGGAATGTATTATGACAATTTTGATTTTGCAATATCTTATGGTAGATGACAGTGGGACTAACTGAAGATGGTGATTTGCGCAAACGCAGTTTATGCCTCAAATTTTTTGTACGTGTGAGAAATTAACCACATATTTCGATAATATTGACAAGGTAACATTTCACCTTTAGTGCAAGTCACGGAAAAGATTTTGGTTTTTGGTAACATTATATTAGTGGCTGGCTATATTAGTTATATAAGTGTCACTGGCTTGCTCTTTTTATCTGATCAGCTTAAAACCGATCACCGATTTTCCAAACATATCTTTAACGTAAGTACTTTTATCTAAGACATAATCTACGTTTACGCACAATCCAAATATGTAGTTTCTCAAGGCCTCATCTCAGCTCACAAAGTTTACTAACAAACCTACTGGATGACAACTGTCTTCAAACATAACTCTTTTGAAACTTAACTCGGACAATATTTAATGAGTAACCAACACATTAGGCGATATAAGTTGCAATGTTCAGCATAATTTACAGGAAAGTTATAAGCATTATAAATATCTACTTATAAGATATTGAATCAGGCGTTACTTTGCTGAAATCCATTGAAAATGAAACTCTGGATAGTGTTTTTCTGCTGCAAAAAACACTAAGTACTCTAATATATTTCTCCAAAGATTAATTTTCATAGTTACGTATGTTTCGTATACATGATTATAAATGCAATGGGCGTTAAAAAAAATAAAAAAACCTATCAAATATTTGATACAATTTTTGGAAAATATGTTGTTACAATGCTAAAGAGCTCCAAGATTATGTACTTAAATAAAACAAAGTTGTACTGCTGGGAAAAAAATGTTTAAACAAACAGTATTCTCATGCTTTGCTCTTTATAATGTAGGTAATTAAAAACGCTTAGTTTTCAAATATTGCTTAAAATACTGCACATTACAACTCGTACCAATCTAACCTCATTTCAATTCAAATGAACACTCCCAAACTTCATAAACAGTCTTAAACTCACTCAATAGAAAACACAACACAAAATACAAGTCACATAATAGTTAATTAACGAATAATCAATTACCATGGTTAGCTATATGAATACAATCAATAGTATTTTTCACAATTTATGAAAATTACATTGACTCTACTGAATATAAAACTATTATAACGCTCTTGCTACGGTATTTTTATTCATATTTTAGTGTTTTTATTTACCTATTAGTCGACATGCTACTATTTTATATCATCATCATCATCATCAGCCCACGGTTGTCCACTTCTGGACATAGGCCTCTCCCAAGGCACGCCACTCAGCCCGACTTTGTGCTTCTCGTCTCCACCTGTTCCCTGCTACCTTCATGATGTCCTCGCTCCCCCTAGTGGCAGGGCGCCCTACACTACGCTTGCCGAGCCGCGGTCTCCACTCCAGAGCTCGCCTACCCCATCGGGTGTCGGTACTATTTTATATAGATTCCGTATATTTGAAGTCTCTTTTTACAATGTCAAATTTTAAATTGAAAAATTAGTAGCATATCTAAATAGGACTTAACTGAATGATTATTGTATTTATCGGCTATATTTCAAGGCATACAAATCGCCTACAGTTTAGATTACAATAGGCTGAATTAAATTGTCTATTTTAGGTTAATTTCGTACATACTTTTTTCAATCCATTTATATCACACGAACAAATCTTATCCTTCCTTATGTACTTTTATTATGTACTGACCCCATATATTTCTAAGGATGATACATATTGGTGTTCGAATGCAAAAATAATGCCTTGTATTTTACGCCATTACTTTTTGATATAACTTTTTATACGTCATATAATATTTTAGACAGGCAACGTGTGAAGTTTTTTTAAACTATTGGCGCAAAATACAAGGACACAGATAATATATGTATAAATATGAATAACATATAAAACATATACATTATACATAGCTCGATTACAAAGAAATAATTTACCTGTCCGCCATTCTGAAATTTGCTTATATACTATTACTTTACTGAATTGAAAGTTTAAAGAAACAAGTCGCTTGCCACAGACCCTGAGTTTTGAATTTCAAAACCTGGCCTTGTGCTGTGATAATTGATAATTACCAACATGGCGAACAGATGTTTCTTTTTTATTTTTTTCTTTGTAATACGTATAATTTAACACCTATGCCTATGTATGGGGCAGGATTGCAATTCATACATAAATTCCTAAATGTGGTCTTCACACGTGCGTGAAAGTGCTCTTCCTAACTTATATGTATATTAAACAGACATTCGAGACTCTCTTAACATGTCTAGTGACTACTAACAATCACAATTATTCCAAACATGAATGAGTAATATGTTCAATGTTTTACAATTTTTTTTTAACTGTCAACGACTTAATTTAACTTCCATGTTTACATAGATAACGCACAGAAACTGACAAAGTCTGATTTTTATAAAATTAATCCTCATTAAAAACACAAGTCTTCAAAGAAACCTCCTTTGTTATCAACAAAATTACATGTGCCCTTTTGGTTTCAAAGTATGTACTAACTGATACCAAAAGTGATAAGCACTATACAACCCTTCAGAAATAGTGGCGTCTTGATATAATTATACAAAAATCAGACGTTTAGAGCTCAAGCGCCTTAAAATCCAATAATAAGACACACGTTCATTTTCAGACAAAACTTCAAAACGAGTATTCATTTGTTACCCTGCATCGGGCGATACTGTTTCCGTATTGTCATCTTGCTCGTTATAGTAAGTGTACATAAATAGTGAAAACGGACGTCACATAGGCCAAACAACGTTTATTAGGTACTAACAACGGTGAATGAATACTTATGCCCAATACAAACGCTTGGCAAACTGACTTAACAGTCATCTCTACCAAATGATAAGAAAGTAGAAGATGAACAAGAAAACTCCGAAATCACATGAACATAATGTTATACATTTTTTACAACTATTTAGTTGGTGACCATGTTAAGCTGACGTTTGATCACAGCGGCTGGATCTATGAGACCTTGAGAGGCGACTCTCGTTCTAGCCCAAAAGTCAAAGTTTTGCTACTTCTTTTGTTGTATATTATTTTAGATGTCTATGGATGTCATTCAAATAATATTTATTATTTATTTAAATAATGCCTTGTCCAGTTTGTTATTGCCGGCAGTGGCTTGTTGGACGTCTGCTTGCCATATTTGTAATATCAAAAACCAACAATAAACCAACCTGTGATCATTTCTAACAGATTTTTTATAAATATGGCTAAGTATGCATTCACCACAATCTCTACAAGACCTAAAAACTAAACTAGATGAATTTGGACATCAAATTTCGTGAGATTTTTTTAAGAAGCAGTAAGAACTAAATTACCAATCTTCAGGCACATGTCTAGGAATAATCGAAAAATAATAATTCTAATATGTTTTAGCACTGGATTCAGCACTAGGTCGTATTGTAATGTAGGTAAGGTTGAAATTAGCGCGTGCAATTTCATGAATGTGCAACACAGATTACTGCATATAGACATCGTATAAAAAGTTGTTTGACACTCCCATCTTTTATTTCAAATTCTTTTCAAATAAACTAACGAAGCAAAAGTCTTTTCCTTATTTGTCTTGGGTCTAGGAAATTGTTATATGGACCAGCTGATTTTATCGCGAATTTCCAAAGTCACAGAACAGTTAGTCATATTTTTTTTCCATAGACTTACGTTTTGCCTACTGACCTCCTGATACTAAACACCGTTGTAGTCTAGTTAACTAGAAACCTATTTACTCTGGAATATTACTATTTACTAAACCAATCTCACTCTTATTTTTTGCGTAAGTAACAGCAATCTAATTTCCATTTGCATTAATGTCTGTATTATTTATACAAATACACAGTATCTATACGTGAGTAATCTGTGTCGTGATTGTGAGAGAGCTACCATAATAATGTACTAATAATGATCCCTCGTGAATATTGTGTGGTTTTATCTTTTGGACGAGCTCTTGATCTGCTGCAACTTGAGGCGGAACGCGTCCACCGCTGCTTCGTTCTTTTGTGATACTTGGGTGTAGCTGGGGAATAGACATTTAAGTTTTTACATAAAAACATTCAGTTAAATTCAGAATATTTTTTTAACTAAACGGGTTCGCATTTGGCCATAGTTTGCCTGATGGTAAGCAAAGGCTATGGCCTAAGATGGAGCGTGCTTACCCGATAAGAACCGATTTACTCTCGCTTTGAAGATCGCTGGATTATAGTGCGTACAGGGAGTCAGGCCGGGAGTTCCACAACTATGCGGTACCTCCTTCCAAAGACTGACCACGTCGATTTATGAGTAATTTAATACTGTTATACTTACTTTAAGCCTACAACTTTTATTGAAGATCAATATATGCAATTTGTTACCTCAAGTTGTGGGTCGATGCTGTGTGCCCTGGGCAAGGTGTTCTCGTTGATGGAGTCGGTGAGCGCTCGGTTGTCTCCGACGGGCGTGCGAGGCTGCGAGCTGGGACTCGACTCCACTTTCATGCCCGCTTTGGCCTGGAAAGACGCAAATATAATTAGTTCAGAATTATATACAAAAACAACTATACGTATAAATTATATATTTTATATGTTTTGTTCAGAATTAGTATTATTTGGTTCGCAGGAGACCGTCAGTTGAGATGCCGGCTCCTCACTTGGCTTAGCGTATTCGTGAGTCGATATTGTTGTGTTTGCCTCAAATAATCAAATATTTCAAATACCGTCAAATACGTCATCCACATATGGACTTGTACGGGAAAACACTCAAATATGCCACAATATTTGCTTATTCACAAAACAAATTAAACGCACAGTGATGGACGTGTCAGTGGCAGCAGCTTATTTCATTTACCTGAATGCGGCTTACCAACACCTGTTGTGTCTACAGAAGTACAAAATTAAAAATAGACGATTGCTGACAAGGCGTTGGTGGATGTTGACAATTCACAAAAAACGAACAAAGTAAGTACCTACATACCAATTAATCAAATTAGAGCTTTATAGCTCTATATATTACACGTCTGAACAGGATCGCCGCGCGCACGCTACTGAACGATCCAAGTGTGGACAGTAGACGCAAATATTTGCCTTATTTTATTCCTTTGATGTGTAATCAAAAACCGACAAGTTGACGGATACGCATATTCGCTATTTGCGTTGTTTGCCATATTCGTGCAATTAAAGCAAATACAATCAAATAGACCGTCTACACATTGCTGTATTTGGACAAATAATGCAAATACACGAACACGATACGCCAAGTGAGGAGCCGGCATGAGATGTAGACGTGGTAATATTACTTATTAAATTCTAGCTACTTGTTATCTAATCGAATAAAAAAAACTATCTGATATGCAATCAACAATTAGCTACAATTTTACCCTATAAAAAATGTGATTGGTTACTTTCCTTATTCACACACTGAAGTAGCAAAAAATATCATTTTGGCCATGGAGTTCATACATTAACTACTATTTATTGGTGTCAAAAAAGAAAAATGTTTACCTGTAAAGCTCGAAGTCTTTCCAAGAAAATCACGTGAGATTTCTCGTCATTTTCATTTGTGATGTCTGAAAACAAGCAATGTAATAATAAGTACAATTTTTGGTTGCTTTTTGGAGCCCTGAAATTATGCCTACGAGGCTTAGAAGCTTAGCGTAGGTATTATTATAGAATTGTAACTACTTACAAATGTCGCGTTCAGTCAGTCAGTAGTTCCTCGTTTCTCTTCGGGGGAGAGGTAGGTACCCAACCCCGGAGATGGCGGTTGACTATCACATGGTATTTGTTTTTGACCCAGCTACGCTTCTATAGTGTCAATGAATGTGGGCTAGGTTTGCGTTTGACTACAGCCTGCCTGATGTTAAACATTGCTGCAGCCTAGATCCAAGTAGATAAAGTATTTGGTACTAACCAATATTATCAGTTTTGTAGTCGTGCTTGAATATAGGCATGGACGCCATCTTGCGCTGCTCGGCCACCTCTCTGAGGCCGCGCTCCACGAAGTTGCGGAAGTAGAACGACGAGCCCTGCATGAACGTCCAGATGTCCACTTCGGGGTGACGCTCCTGGGGAAAATATAATAACAATTAATTAAATGATGGACAGGACAAGAACAAACCACCAAATAGTTTTCCAGGGTGAATATTTGCAGTATACGCACGGAGCCGGCGAGCGGTGATCCTGTGGGTGACTCGACCTGATAAAGAAGCTCCGAATGCTTGCGAAACGCGTCGCATATTGAAGACGTATTATTATTATTATATAATTGAATAAATATGGCTTACATTAGTTTACAAAATGAAATATTTACCCACCAATAAATAGGCACTCTTAACAAGAAAGGCACAAGACCGACATCTATGGTACCTAGGGAGTAGGCATATAGCGCAATTAATATGACAATATAAAAATAAGATATGGATTCAGGCGTTGCTTTGCAGAAATCCTTTGCGGATTAAAATGTAACTTTGGAATATTTTTTTCTTCTGATGTTAGTAACAGTATAAAATGTTCGAATGTAGTTTACGAAGTTTTATGCCCTCCAAGACTGTCCAAGAATCTTTAACAGAGTTTTTAAACAACATTTTTTTCACCGGTCGTGACCCATCCTCAGTTTAAATTATTTTGCGGGAGTTCTCTTGAGCAGATACATACATCGTGGTGGGCGCCCCACCAGGTCCTTCCACGAAGTATCTCTTTTTATATAACTCACCCTCAAGTCATACAGCTGTTCCAGAGCCTCCTTGTTGTGCTCCTTGGTCCCGATCCTCCTCAGTATGAGCGCGAGCTCCTCGTGCACGGCGCGCGGCAGGCGGCCGGCGCTCAGGCTCGCGTTCCCGCTCACAGCGCTGAGCACGGAGCCCCCGTTCAGTGCGTCCGGAGTGTTCTCCTTCTTTTCGTCGAGTTTCAGTTGCTGGAAGAAACAGATGACATGTTATTTGTAAAAGTAGTTTTGGAAAAAGATCTAAAGCCTAATCATAATAATTCTGAGTCGTTATATTCGTAAAGTTTATCGTCGAGATAGCACAAGAGGCAGAAGCAGGCACTTATTAAGTGAAACGTACAGATGCTCATGTCCCACGCATTGTAAAGGTATATTTGACAAGATGTAACAAAATATGAAGTATAAAAAATATGTTCTCTCTTAATACAAAGTACGCAATCATAAGAGTAAACACGATATGTATGAGTTACTTATTTTATATAATAATTATCCAGCAATTTCAATCAACTCTTTTACTGTTTTAAAAGATGGTCAAGGTCGTCAGTAGCTAAAAACCGGTATTCTGCCAAATTAGGAAGATCGGGAGTCGAACTCATCACAGTGAACAACAGTGTTACAAAAATAACTTTAAACTAAGATAATGATAAATAATAATAATAACTCACCTTGATAACTTTAATAAGATAGGGGTACAAGTCCGACTCGTTGACGTCAGGGATCTGCGTGAGGTGGTTGGTGATGGACGCGCCCTTCGTCTTCACTAGAGTGTGCACCAGCGTCTTCACGGTCCTGGGAGTGAAGAGATAATTTACTTATACATTTTATAGATAAGTTGTAAGTTAATGTATCGTAGATAAGTTTAGTGAAGTAATGGTAAGCCTTTTATGCGAGAGTCGTCCCTACTTGCCGGAAACGATTATGCCACAAAATAGCAAGCACTGTTGTGCTATCGTGTTATAACATAACACTCTTGTTTAACGGTGATGCAGAAAATAGTATCGGTTGAATGTAATGAAAGAAATTAAAAAACACAGACACGTCTTTGACCAGTTTCAGGACTAGGTGATACAGAAAATTTGATATTAGTTTCAACAAAAATTTCCAACGTTTTGAAGCATTGCTATATTTCTTTATGAGACTTGTCTTGATTTGACTTCAATCTAGTCTTAGTCACAGCCAGCCCCAACGGAAGACCAGCGCTGGTTGCTTCCACACAACCAGCATTATGCTGAGTTGGGGCTGTGTTGTGGCAGATTATGTTTTTACTCCTGTGTGTTCTTCTGTTAAATCTGCCACAATAAATGTTTTCTTTCTTTCTTCTTTCTTACCTGTAAGGAGTATCATCAATATCCGGATTCTTCTTCCAATAGGTATTCGGATACGCCTTATAAAAGGTGTGTATCTTATACAAGATGGCGTCATAGTCTATGGAGTGCACCTCCCACGTGGAGATCATCTTCAACGTCTTCCAGAAGCACTTGAGGAGCAGGTTCTGGTAGCGAGGGTAGGCCTCATCTGAGGCGCCGATAGACTCGTGCAGGAGAGATACTATGGCGCTGCAATGGAGAAAACAAATCATTACATTATTATTTTCAAGATGATTATGTACTACTCTTCAATGTTTCTGGCTTCCCATATTCTGGACGAAGAACTACTTTCGTTTATAGTTCAGAAATCAACCTAAAGTGGATGGATAGATATCACCAACATGGAGAATAAAGAAATCGAATAACATATAAATCAGTTCGTTACTTATTTCTGGCATTAACTTACATCCCTGCAATAAAACGACTGTTACGGCCGATAACGCCGGACCTGGCGCCGAACACGTGGAGTATCTTAGAAACTTGAGCTTAACGTAAATTTAGAACCCATATAAGAGGTAGTAAATAGTGGCCGAGAAGCACTGCATGTGAAATAGTGAACAAATGTAAGACAGGCTGTTATAATGATGATAATGAATAGGACAATACAATTTCGTTTTTTGTTTCATTCAAATACACTTATCATATAAGTGCAGTACTAGGTATGCACAGTATCTCACCGAGCACGAAGCAGAGAACTGGCTCGCCTAGCTAAGTAATAGGATCGTCTAGCTAAGAAAGACCTCTAGATACCAACTCTATAGTACATTGTAAAGGTCTTACCATACTAGTGCAGTCCTGGGTGACCTCTCCAGCAGTCTCACGCACACGTTGTTGAGCACCCTGGTCAGTTTCTCGGCGTCGCTGCCGGTCCCCGCAGCGCTGGTGCCGGCGCCCAGCACGCGCAGTATCTCGCCCAGCACGGAGCAGAGCGCCGGCTCGCCCACTTGGGAACCACAGCCCGCTGTCTCGTAGAACTGTAAGGGAAATCGATTGTTAGCAAATTACCATGAAGTTTTCAAAATTACATCATTATAAGTTATTTATAATAAACATTGTCGTAGACTGAAAGATATGTACATACATCTAATGGTCCACATATAAACACACATTAAACTATGGGCTGGCCTGACCCTTCGACGCAATATGAAAGGAGCAATAATAGTAAAGTTCTAAACAAACGAAGTCGCAGGTATAAAGTGTCATCCGCTGGTGGTAGTGTGAAGACGCTTCTTTTGTGTTGGTATAATACTAAACTCTTCACTGCATTCACACTTTTACGTACTTTAATCACTTAAAAAAACCGCAAGGTTGTGGAACTCCCTGCCTGACTCTCTGTTCCCCACGCACTATAATCCAGCTATCTTCAAAGCGAGAGTGAATCGGTTCTTATCGGGTAAGCACGCTCCATCTTAGGCCATAGCCTTTGCTTGCTATCAGGTAAACTATGGTCAAGTGCAAGTTAAAAAAAAAGATTTAAAGAAATTCTAATCATATATTAGTAACATGAACTGACCGTAGTGAGCGCCCCTCCCAGACACTTGAAGGCGGGCAGAGTGTCCCCCGAGGGCGGCGCGCTCCGCAGCCGCCTCACTTGCGTGGCTATAGCGCTGACCAGGCGCTGCTCGTGCGCCGCGACCAGACTGCAGCGCGCACGTTATGAGGGATAGCGCGCGGATGGCGGCCTGTGGAACAACATTAATTATATTAATACAAACTAATGCAAAATGTTATTGCAATATTTATTTCAGAAAAAAAGAGTCCAAATCATATCATTTTGACATACCTACATACAACGGACATTCAGTAAGATTTGACATATTCATTGTTACTGAGAGCACAGTTAACCTGTGAATAACTATAACTCAGCCCTTAATTCAAGCCAAGGGTTTGATTCCTTCAAAGTAGACTTGGCACATATTGCTTTACAGTGAAGAATGGTAATCATGGTGATGGCAACAAGTTAAACAGGCCTTTAACATGACTTTGAGTTTACTGTCAACTTAATTTATGATAGAGCATAAAAGAGCTTACATTAAGATCAGGGCTAGCGATGGAGTGAATGGTGTCAGCGAGCTGCGAGTCATCCACCGCAGCGGGGCCTAGGTTCATGGGGGCGGCGGGGCGCGGCGGGGACATTACTGCCATGCTGGAAATAAGGACAAACATTATATTAGACAACGTTTTACCACAGTATAAATACTAAACCAGTGTAAAATACTACTGTGACTAGGTCCACTCGACGACTTAAATACCTACACTCGTGGTGACGCAATAGTGGCCAACTTATTTTACGGGGCACGCGTGCTTTTGTGTGCACACAATATAAGCTTGAACACCAAATACTGAGCGTTAGTTCAGTAGTACCACATATCTTATCTAAATAGTGTTTTTAATCTACTGTCTTTAAACACAATATATCAAATCAACTAGATTGTTTTTTTTTTCCGATAAGATGTAAAAACTGATGTTGAACATAAATGGAGGACCAAAAGACACAATTAATTTTGGGTCTGGAGCCAAAGACTAATAACCTGGTCCGTGCAGGCGTGGCGTGCGTGATGTTGTTGGGCGGCCTGTGCGCCCCGGCCGGTATGACTGTTTTTGCCGAGAAAGGATCCATAAAACTTTGTCTTTTGAGTCTTCTCATGGTAGAATTAAAAAACACACGTATTCTCCTTTTCAGAGAACGAGATCTTTGGCTAAATTCTCTGGCAACATGACGGATCTTGCAGAGGAAAACAAGGTCGTTTGACCATGAAGTGCCACTTATATATGTACTTAGACACTTATATATGGACGGAAAGACACTTTTTTGGGTGTAGAATCAAAAACAACTCACCTAGTTCGTACAGGCGTGGCGTGCGTGATGTTGTTGAGCGGCCTGTGCGCCCCGGCCGGTATGGGCTCGTCCAGAAACTTCACATCCGGCTCGGACAGCGCGGGGGGACGCACTATGGGCGCCGCCGCGTCCAACTTGGCTATCAGCTCGGGGTCCAGGCCGAATGGACCGGAGATCACTTTCGGTTCGGGCGGTGGGCTGGTGGAGAACAAAAATAGTTGTAAATGATGCAGAGAAAAGAAAAGTAAAGTACATATATAAGTATTATATCGGTTATACCCACGACACAAGCCTTTGCTTGGTGTGGGGCTAGATGGCGTTGTGTGCAATGTCCCGGAATATTTATTTAGAGTTGAATCAGATAGCGTCGTTCACTGATAGCGAAAATCATGAAGATATTTGTATAGTATCTGTTTCTCATGACTGAAAGCGCTGCTATTATTATTTTGCCATAAAGATAGATAGATAAAACTCTTTATTGTAACACACATTGAAAAAAAAGACAAACAGAAACACAAGACTTTAAAAATAGTGCCACAACTGGCGGCCTTATCGCTTATTATAAAGGTGCTTGGTGAGTGAACAAAGCGTACAAAGCGAAATTTTTAAACATTGAAGCAGCAGTTTCCACAATGCAATTCATGCAAAAGACAACATACGCCTATCAAAAATGCTCAAATTGATATCATTGGTTACAATACCCAAATGGACATATGTTGTTATTATGCAGAAAACCGCGAAAATAAAAAAGCGAATGAGAGATATAGCATGCATAGTATAAGTATCATTACACTCGTGATACTGACGGCTGCACGACGGGGGGCGGGACTTCCTCTTCCTCCTCCTCTTCATACTCCTCTGGCGGTGCCTCGGCTATCACTCTTCGCGGAGGTTCCGGCTCCTGCGAACAAATACATAAATTTTCATATAAAAGTAAAAGTACGTTCGATTTATGTAGCGTCCGTAAGGTCTTCAAATAAGCCAATGCCAGAATATAATAGGATGCAGTTAACGGCAAAGTAAAAAGAGTGTTAATCATTTTGTATGTATGGGGCCTCTCTGGACTAGAAAAGCACAAGACCGACACCGATGGCACCTAGGAGAGGAGGCCTATACCCAGCAGTGGGTCGACAAAGGCTAAAGATGATGTATGTATGTAGGTGGAAAATATTGTATTTTCTTATCGTTACTTACCTCCGACGGTTGTTGTATAGGCTTCCCAGAAGCAGAGAGTGGTATGAGCATAGAGCGGCGCGTCTCAGCGCTGCGAGTCTTGCCAGCTCGCTTGATGCGCTCCTCGAGGAGGGATAGGTCTTTGTCTGATATCTGGAAACAGATAAATAAACATTATTACATGATTTAATTAAAACACGCTGCTTATGTAGTATTGCGTGGAAAGCGACTGCAAAATGTATTCAGAGTTAATAAACAGGTTTCATTATAAATAAAAATAAATAAAAATAAAAAAGCTTTTATTTTACTTAACCGTATTGCAAACAGAGTTTCTATATTTGGTTAGTTATTTCAATGCTTATGTTAGATTTATATTACTTAGAATTTAGAGTTATTTTTATCTTTCACGGTGAAGTACCGCCCTTGGCGGTAAAAGCCTCCTCCAATTTTCCATCTTGTAGTAACTGTCCGACCCGAGTGTTTATTTATATATTCCATCAAAATGGTATTATTTCAGACGTGATTGTGCCTGTAAAACTTCAATGATTTCACTCTGTTACCATTGTACTTTGTATTTGTAGTTGTTTTACTCTCTCAGAGATGGCGCTGAAGCTGCGTATCCTTGAAAACCAGTTTCATCCTTGAAAATAAAAAGTGAGATATTTTACAATTAAATGAGAGATATAGCATGCTATTGTTGAATTATTATTTTCATTGGCATATTAATCTAAATATACTATTTCGATCGCCAGTTGTATGAATATCAAGCTTAAATTTTCGATGATGTTGGAGGGTGGTGGTCAACAACCCCTCCGCGGTGACCAACCGTTCTGGGGGGGATACTGTATAGTTCTTTCTTCTTTTATAGTAATGTTGATGGCGCAGTAATCGTTGTGTGGGTTTGAAAGGGCGGAGCTAGTTACTATTCTCCCGACGACTCTCCCGACAAAATGCTGGTCGTAGGAACCAAGTGTTCTGTTCGTTGGCTAAGATATTTAGCTATGGAATTGTTAGAGCTGGTATTTTTCTTGCTTTTCTTAGTTTTACTTTTTTTCGCCTCTTGGATATTTGACACTGACTTGGAGTATTCTTCAGTTTTGTATAGACTTCCAGTTTGATTAGGTGGAGTTATTTCTAGCTCTCGTTTTTTTCTGTCCCGCGGTAGATCTTGTTGTGTAACTTCTATGTTAGTCGTGGTCTCATGTACTATTAAACGATCGTATTTAATAAACGCTCTTTTCCCTTCTTTCCTTTCTTTTTGGAGTTGTTCCTGTAATTGTTTTCGTTTTTCTAAAATTTGGGGAGGATAATCTTCTTTTACATATACGTCCTGGTTTTTTAATAAATGTTTATTTTTCAAGACAGTTAATTTTATACCAAATGTTGTGAAGGTTACAACGATTGGCCTTATTTTTCCTTCAATTTTTCTGCCCAACCTTCTTACAAATTCTAAATCATATATTTGACACTTTACTTTTAGGTCATTCTGTATCATATTAATAATTATGTTTTCCAGATCTTCATATGATTTTTCACTTTCTTGTATAGCGAAAAAAATAATGTTTTTCAAACGGGCTTGTTTTTCTAACATTAAAATTCTTTTGTTATGGTCTAACGCAGTATTTTTTAATTTTTCTAACTAAAATTTAGGTTTCATTATAACATGATTTAATTAAAACACGCAGCTTATATAGATTGTATCTGTGTGAAAAGCGACCGCAAATGTCGTCAAAAGTCATAACGATATAGTTATGTAGAATACCGTTCGTTGACTTGTGTACTGTCGACACTCTTGTCTCAAAACTTGTAGCTATAATGTTAGAAATAGTCATAGAATAAGCTAACACTGTAAAACATTTTAACTGTTTCAAATAAAAAGATTTTTATTTATTACTAGCTGTGCCAGCGACTTCGTCCGCAAAGAATAGTTATTACCATAAAAATTCTTCTAGAGAGTTAATCTTAAAAAATAGACATACACTGTTGCAAACATTTTGTTAGATCATTTCAAGAGGAATAATTCTTTCATACATTTTTTTTGATATCTTCAACCGTTTCCGCAGCACGCAACGGAAGCCCTCAAATATGAATAATTTTCTCCGTTTTTTTCACATTTTCCATTGTTTCTTCGCTCATATTAGTTGCAGCGTGATGTTATATAGCCTAAAGCCTTCCTCGATAAATGTCCTATCCAACACAAAAATATTTTTTCAATTAGCACCAGTAGTTCCTGAGATTAGCGCGTTCAAACAAACAAACTCATCAGCTTTATAATATTATTATACTCTCATAGATATGATTCCTGTGAGCGTTACAGCAATACTTTCACGCGGTAGAAACAGAGAAGGTTATAAAAAGGTCAACATACAAGATTCTATAATTATCGCGACGAGTCAAAGGCAGAGTTATCTGGCAAACTAGAAACCCAACATAAAACATATGTCCATGTAATTTAGGTCCAAATTTGTAGCAGCAAGAGATGTAATGTGTTGTGTCTCAAAATTTATTTCAGATCATTACATCCAATAATTAATTCAGTATGTAAGAAAAAACAATTAAAAGATATGCTTACCTGTCCAATCATTTTATAAACTTTCTCTCCTTCTAGGAAGTAAGCGCTGGCGACGCAGTTAAGCGCCGCTGACCGGACAGCGTTGTCTCTATCGCCTATATGTCTGGCAAGCTCCTTCAGCGCAGTGGCGCCACCTGGGGCCATCACCACTGAACCGTAGGTCTCTAGGAGGTGGCCTATGCATTCTAGGCATTCTGAAAGATACAGATTAAGCAATTAAAATTTGAGTATGTATAAATAAATAAATGTCACTCACGCAATTTCAATTTTACAATACAAATTACAATCTGTAAATTTAGCGTCCTAACAAAAAATACCTGGAGCAAATTTTCTTTAAATCAACCCAAATGGAAATATAATATTAAGCGTCAAGAAAGTTAAACAAACATACCTAAACATTCACAGAAAAATATAATAGATTTAAAAAGTAACTAAATAGGTAGGTTATTTTTATTTATTTTTTTAATAGTTCTAACATAAATCCCCTAAAACAAGTAACTAACACATTTAAGTCCACAACATTAAATAAATGTAATTTTTTTTATAAACCACAAAATGTACCGTTTAAAATTATCGACTTTATAGTTAAAAGACAAAATAACCTATGATTATGAAAGCATAATAGATATCTAATCTTCAAAACATCGATAAAATAATTATCATAGTGCTTATGAATGTTAAAACTTTTATCTTTCCTCAACTGATTAAATTCCGGTAGATAGATAGTTTGATGACCAAATGTAATGAAATTCTAATGTTTAAATGTATGTAAACAAGTCATAAACATTCATAAAAATGACTTAACTGCTGGGTAAGCAAGCCTAGACCGTAATGATTGCTTAACAACAAGCGAATTAGGTCAAGTGCAAACCCATTCCTTGATAAAAAAAAAATCTCTTTTGCCAACAATATTTAAAATTTTTGGTGTTAGCTTCATGCAGAGCATTATCACAAGTTCAGTAATAATAAACATTTGTGCCACCATAAAGACGAGAGTGAACGGGTTCTTATTGGGTCAGCACGATCCATCTTAGGCCATAGACATTGCTTACCATCAGGCAAACTGTGGTCAAATGCAAAACTGTATTAGTAAAAAAATAACTCGACGTGCATAAAATTTGCTACAAATAAACGTGTATTTGTTCTATACATTACCTGCCCTCTGCCTAGCGTTCTTCGACTTGAGTCCCTCCATGAGATAGCCACATAGTTTAGTGACAGAGTAGACGACGCATATCTGTCTGAACAGCGCCTTCACTCCATTGCGGACTGTGTCTTTTGGATCGCCCACCTGTGGGGAAAAACACATAAGTACAATGTATTATAAAAGCGAAAGTATTGATACAAAAATGTGTGTGCAAGTGTATATGTTACCACTTCACAACCAAACGGCGGAACCGATTTGCATGAAATTTGAAATGGATATAGATTTGAAGTAATAATGACCAAGACAATCTTTTAAGCAAACTTACTACACCCTACACCTACATCCATATTGTATTTATTTTACACCCATGTGCTTATTTGTTTACATAAGAAACTTCAAAAAAATTCACAGCAATCTATTAGTTTTGTAAATTTTACAGCGATCTTCAAAACGAGAGCGAATCGGTTCTTATCGGGTAAGCACGCTCCATCTTAGGCCGTAGCCTTTGCTTACTATCAGGCAAACTATGGTCTGATTATTACTGAATAATACTTTGTCATCCTAACCTTCAAAACTAGATAAGGTATGAAGCAATTAGCCTCGTATTCCGCCATAGTATAGTCCGCCTCGATCAAATATCCGAACACCAGGGACAGGTACTCAAGCCCCTTCAGTATGACGGAGGGGTTGGTGTCGAAGAACCTCAGGGTCAGCCACTTGAGGACCAGGTCCAGGTTTGCCATGAGAGAGGTGCCGTTGTCTTGCAGGTCCTCGGATAAAGCTTCTATTGCTTTTAGGTGGTATCTGAAAGAATAAAAATATAAATTGCGTTGATATAAAATAATAGCGGGACCTTAAAACCTCATTTGAGCCGAGTGCTATGTCTAATTAAGCTATGTCTAAAGTCGCGCATTTACTAGTTTTCTCTTCCGTAGCATTTAAAAACGACTTGCGCAAACAGCTATAGAACGCTACACGTACTTTAGGTGCCACAAATAATTTAAAAAAAAAACTACAGAGCGAGATGTGTTTGTTACTTTATTAGCTCCCACAACTGTAACAAGTTGGGTAAAATGTATATGTATGTAGAAATGTAAATGTATATTATGTACTTTATCGGTATATTTATACCTAACTATAATATTACCTGAAGTCGTTATGAACCATGTTAGCCACTAGTTGCTTGTTGAGTCCAGCTGTGGCCATCTGTTCCTTGAGCAGGTCGAAGAACTCCTCGCGGGGCGTTGTGAAGTTCCATTTCAACACTGGAAAACAAATATCAAATCGGTAAATATCAACTACTTATATGAAACTAAAATAATCAGTAACCTTATACATACAACCTTATTATACCTATATGTACATTGTACATTCTTATACATTGGTGGTTTTTATATGGAAAACTTAATAAACTTATTAAGTTTTCCATATTTTATCTATAACTGCACCAAATTTTTTAATGTTTTCATGGTAAATAATAAATTTTTGATTTTTGTTATATTAAAGGAATAGGAAGTTTGTTAGTTTCTTGATGTTTGTTCCTCCATATTGCAATGAATTTCCGTAGTTTTTGGTACACTTATTGTTTGTTTGTTTTTAAGTTTTTATTCTACAAAGATAATTATAAGTACGTACATACAATATTACTTTTCTTGCGAACGAAGTCTAAATATTTAAAGGACCAATCGAACTAATAATTTATGATTCTTTTACCAAAAGACGATATAAGTAAAATAATTAAAATGGTGGTTATTTTAAGAAATACATACTTTAAACTAAAAACAAAACGACTAAAGACTAATTTATATTGGAAAACGGCGGTTTACCTTTCAACTTCTGATCGTCGATAATACGCTGGTTCTTAGCATTGTTGTTAGGCAGTAGCGGCGCAAAATCTTCCTCGTCTTTCTTGCCGCGACTTGATGCTGATGCTGGTTTTACAACCTTCAATAAAGAAATAAAATATTAGTCAGTTATTTAGCAGCGCCCGTGGTGGTAATCCGAAATAAAATTTTGCCTATGTGATTATCCTGGGTCGACAATATCATCTCAATACGTTCAGCAGTTTAAATGTGTATGTGTGTAAATCTAAATACTGACAAGCCCGTATCTGAGACGAAAGCTTCAGTCAAAAATGACCAATGCACACTGATTTTCGAACAAACATTTAAAATATTTTTTTTATTATCTAACGAGTACATTGTTCCAACTCTCAATACATTTGATCAATTTTTAAGGTGACTTGAGTTTAGGGTGTGTCAGGATATTTGTTTACACTTTTATTTTTATAAGATAGTAGTGTTAGTTACATCATTTATAACTCAAGAACGGCTAAACGGATTTATCTGAAAATTGGTGGGAAGGTAGCTCAGAACCAGGAGACTGACATAGGATACTTTCTATCGTGTTTTTTTTTAAATTGAATTGAATAAAATCCAAAATCTGCTTATTTATTGCCTCTAAGGCGGAACAAAGTTCGCCGGGTCGGCTAGTTATAAATAGACCCCGGTTTACCTTCCCCTTAGGAGCAGCAGTGCCTTTCTTCTCCGCCTCTTTCTTCAGCGCGCCGGCAGACTTCACAGTTCTGGGCTCTTCCTTCTTTCCTTTCCCGGAAGGCAGCGGTTGTATCGGCAGGTTGGGGCGCGCCTTGTCCAGGGCCGCTTGGATCACTGTTTTGGAGCCGGGCTGGAAGAAAAGTTATAAACATATACATAAGATATTAAAGGTGATTCTTTGTAAACTTTGCTGATGATAACGATTGACGCCTTATTTATTCCGGGCTGGAAGAAAACAAATTATAAACATACGATATTAAATTAGGCAATATTTTGCATAAGGTGGTGATGATAAATATTGATGACTTATTTATATATGACGAATTCAAATGTTCGTAAGATTCTAAGCAATAACAAATTTGTTTGTTCGTACACCAACACATCTCTCAAGAGAGCAGAGAGAGAGAGAGAGCTTTTAATTAAAGTAGCCTTTGTAGCTTTCGAGACACAGAAAAACTCTTCATTCAGCTGAATGAAGAGTTTTTTACTCTTTTTTGGATTTCATAAAAATGCCTTTTTTTGGAAAGACAGACTGTCAGACAGTCTATCATTAATAAAATCAAGAATTTTTATTGTTTGAAGTTTATTTTTATTAAATTTTACCTTAACTTTACTTTACTTAATTGTTAACAGTTTTTTGTATTACATTGTATGGTATCGGTAGGTCCTGCACTAGGAATACCAAATACTATACTGTTAAACTGTGTACATACTTAACCTACCAGAGCAATGGTATCAACATTTTTGTTCCAATATAACATACAATAATCTACCCAAGGCAGGTATACTAAAATACTTACATATTCATATATAGATTCATGGCTTAGTTTAAGTCCTTCAGCTAGATATACCAGGCAAGTATAGAAGACAGGAATCTTGTGATTATCTAGATTAGAAAAAGATTGTACACAGCAACTTAAAAAATAACTTTTAAACTAGCACCACCTTACAGTTTCAATCAATCTAATGGAAAGTATGTATTAATTTCAGGTAATTTGTGCCTTAATTTATCGATTAAGTCCATTTAGTTAAAGTATTAATTTTCATTTTATTTATACACTCAGAAACCTGAGTAAATTAAGGAAAGTATTGTAACAAGTAGTGACCCAGCTGTTTGTCATAGTGTGGCAGCTGTTAAGCCCTTATTAAAACCTTATATAAACTCATCATAGAGTATAGTCACTGTCATACATACCTAAGTATAGAGAAGTATGATGGATGGGACCATAGTATGCCACTGTGGTACTTATGCTCTCCACTCCTTTTGCTGTTTGTTCATTGGATAGAGATTCGGCCGGTTTACTTCCAGTCTTGATGTAGATTTATTCAATAAGGCCAGTTTTAAAATATTCTTTTTCTAGTAACTTTTAACCTGTAAAATTGAATTTGTAGAACTTTATTGAGTATTTCTAAAACACTGAAACTATTCATGTTAAGTAATTGAATTATGGGTCTAAATTTCTATGATGAAACTAGATGTAGAATGGATTTATTTCCCAATGTACTTACAAATATTACAAAGACTTCTCCATGGTTCGATTGTATTTCCTACTCGTCCGCTTTCTTTCTTTGTTCCGGATTTAATGTATGAAAACTTTATGTTTACTTTACTTTGGCTGGTGCTGTGACCACGCCGGTTTCTGCCCTTCAATAGGTACTAGAAGATGCCACTCATCGCGGTCTTGAGCAAGGTCCTATTATCACTGGGATCACGAATCCTGTGGAGATACTCTTCGACCCGATCCTTCCAGCGATATTTATAGCGCGCCACCGGTCTCTTGCACCACGGTCGCCCTGAATATACGCGCTTTGCTCATCTTCTGTACATGGCCATGCCAGCGAAGCCTTTCTGCTTTTATCTCGTCTATAATCGGGCAGATTAGTTTAACCTCGGCGTTCTTCAAATCTCTCAAACTAACAGTCATCTCTTCGAACTGGCCCAAGAATCGATAATATGCACTGTCACAATCAACTTCTTTTCTTCCTTTTGTACAATAAAAGCATCGACACTGTAAAAACACTCCTAAAAGTTACGTATTTTGATCTTATTAATTTAGTTTTATTTATTTCGCGCCATGTTGTTTTGACAGGATCATAGGAATCGCAGATAAAAATATTCGTAGAAAAGAATGAATGAAAGAATGAACGAAGTTAATCAACCGGTAATGTTACTCTCGTTTATTTACCATCGAGACCTAACTCCAGCTACCAATGCATGAAAGTCGGAAGTAATACTTACAACTAACTTTTACTTTACGGACTCAAACTTGTGCTAGGCCCACAGTTCAAACCAAAGGTTCAAACACAGACAACAGGGTTCAAAGCTATCACGAACAAAATATTATAAGTAGGGGGACCTTTGGAGGTACTAATATCGCCAAAACATTGCGTCTTATATTTTGATCTACCTCTTTGAGTGGTATTCGTATTGCCAAGGATTATTGACTCTCTAACTCTAACAATTTACAGAGGACTAGATAACTCTTGTAGCTATTTTTTGTTGCTAAATAAATAAATTTCTATTTTACTATAAAATAATTAATCTATACATATAATAAAGCTGTAACCGGTCGGTGTCTGTACATTGAAGATAATTGAAAAAAAAAATAGTTGAGGGGTCTTCATTGATGAAGTAGAACACAAAAATCATGTTTAAAAAAAAACTGTTTGTCTATCAGAATGTTTGTTCGTTAAACTCTAAAATACTCGAAAACGGCTAAACTGATATTTCTACGGTTTTAACTAACATGTGAGGTGCATTTTTAACTTAATATTTAGTGTTTATTTTATTTAAATCGGTTCGTAAATAAAAAAGTTATGGTCATTTTAAACCAAGTGGTCCGCTATCGATATCCGCTGTCTACAGCCATTTTAAAGATTCGTGTTAGTCGACGTATAAACTAGATGGCGCTGAATTTACTTTTTATCTCAAAATAATGCGAGCGAAGCCGCGGGCGTCCACTAGTAAAAAAAAACAAATAATTGTATGAATTTATTTATTATCGTTTAATAATAATACATCATGATTTAAACGTTAATAATTTACAATTACAATAAATAAATGCTCATTAAAAGTCATGAATTGTAAAAAAGCGAAACTAACGAATAATAGTAAGTAAAATTAACATAGTGTACATAATGAAACGAAACTTTAATGAAAACAGTGTAGGTAATGGAAACCAAATAATATTTGATGCAGTACAGTTAAGCAAGATTGCAGCAGATTTTTATAAGACCAGATTTTCTTTATAAAAGTAACTTGCATAAACAGATTAATTTACTCTCTTGATCTGTCTTTACGATGACAAAATGTTTCGTGTATTATAAAATAAAAAACTTTGACCGTCATCTCAAATTCAACATTCACAAAAACAAAATGAGTATTATTGTTTATTACAAAATGAAAATGGATTAGTGAAGTGATAATGATACTAAATACTAAAAAAATCAAGTAAAATGGAATAGCATTATTACAGGGGTCAAACAATTTGTACATAGACCAAATACTGCACGGGAATGTATTATGACAATTTTGATTTTGCAATATCTTATGGTAGATGACAGTGGGACTAACTGAAGATGGTGATTTGCGCAAACGCAGTTTATGCCTCAAATTTTTTGTACGTGTGAGAAATTAACCACATATTTCGATAATATTGACAAGGTAACATTTCACCTTTAGTGCAAGTCACGGAAAAGATTTTGGTTTTTGGTAACATTATATTAGTGGCTGGCTATATTAGTTATATAAGTGTCACTGGCTTGCTCTTTTTATCTGATCAGCTTAAAACCGATCACCGATTTTCCAAACATATCTTTAACGTAAGTACTTTTATCTAAGACATAATCTACGTTTACGCACAATCCAAATATGTAGTTTCTCTAGGCCTCATCTCAGCTCACAAAGTTTACTAACAAACCTACTGGATGACAACTGTCTTCAAACATAACTCTTTTGAAACTTAACTCGGACAATCTTTAATGAGTAACCAACACATTAGGCGATATAAGTTGCAATGTTCAGCATAATTTACAGGAAAGTTATAAGCATTATAAATATCTACTTATAAGATATTGAATCAGGCGTTACTTTGCTGAAATCCATTGAAAATGAAACTCTGGATAGTGTTTTTCTGCTGCGAAAAACACTAAGTACTCTAATATATTTCTCCAAAGATTAATTTTCATAGTTACGTATGTTTCGTATACATGATTATAAATGCAATGGGCGTTAAAAAAAATAAAAAAAACCTATCAAATATTTGATACAATTTTTGGAAAATATGTTGTTACAATGCTAAAGAGCTCCAAGATTATGTACTTAAATAAAACAAAGTTGTACTGCTGGGAAAAAAATGTTTAAACAAACAGTATTCTCATGCTTTGCTCTTTATAATGTAGGTAATTAAAAACGCTTAGTTTTCAAATATTGCTTAAAATACTGCACATTACAACTCGTACCAATCTAACCTCATTTCAATTCAAATGAACACTCCCAAACTTCATAAACAGTCTTAAACTCACTCAATAGAAAACACAACACAAAATACAAGTCACATAATAGTTAATTAACGAATAATCAATTACCATGGTTAGCTATATGAATACAATCAATAGTATTTTTCACAATTTATGAAAATTACATTGACTCTACTGAATATAAAACTATTATAACGCTCTTGCTACGGTATTTTTATTCATATTTTAGTGTTTTTATTTACCTATTAGTCGACATGCTACTATTTTATATCATCATCATCATCAGCCCACGGTCGTCCACTTCTGGACATAGGCCTCTCCCAAGGCACGCCACTCAGCCCGACTTTGTGCTTCTCGTCTCCACCTGTTCCCTGCTACCTTCATGATGTCCTCGCTCCCCCTAGTGGCAGGGCGCCCTACACTACGCTTGCCGAGCCGCGGTCTCCACTCCAGAGCTCGCCTACCCCATCGGGTGTCGGTACTATTTTATATAGATTCCGTATATTTGAAGTCTCTTTTTACAATGTCAAATTTTAAATTGAAAAATTAGTAGCATATCTAAATAGGACTTAACTGAATGATTATTGTATTTATCGGCTATATTTCAAGGCATACAAATCGCCTACAGTTTAGATTACAATAGGCTGAATTAAATTGTCTATTTTAGGTTAATTTCGTACATACTTTTTTCAATCCATTTATATCACACGAACAAATCTTATCCTTCCTTATGTACTTTTATTATGTACTGACCCCATATATTTCTAAGGATGATACATATTGGTGTTCGAATGCAAAAATAATGCCTTGTATTTTACGCCATTACTTTTTGATATAACTTTTTATACGTCATATAATATTTTAGACAGGCAACGTGTGAAGTTTTTTTAAACTATTGGCGCAAAATACAAGGACACAGATAATATATGTATAAATATGAATAACATATAAAACATATACATTATACATAGCTCGATTACAAAGAAATAATTTACCTGTCCGCCATTCTGAAATTTGCTTATATACTATTACTTTACTGAATTGAAAGTTTAAAGAAACAAGTCGCTTGCCACAGACCCTGAGTTTTGAATTTCAAAACCTGGCCTTGTGCTGTGATAATTGATAATTACCAACATGGCGAACAGATGTTTCTTTTTTATTTTTTTCTTTGTAATACGTATAATTTAACACCTATGCCTATGTATGGGGCAGGATTGCAATTCATACATAAATTCCTAAATGTGGTCTTCACACGTGCGTGAAAGTGCTCTTCCTAACTTATATGTATATTAAACAGACATTCGAGACTCTCTTAACATGTCTAGTGACTACTAACAATCACAATTATTCCAAACATGAATGAGTAATATGTTCAATGTTTTACAATTTTTTTTTAACTGTCAACGACTTAATTTAACTTCCATGTTTACATAGATAACGCACAGAAACTGACAAAGTCTGATTTTTATAAAATTAATCCTCATTAAAAACACAAGTCTTCAAAGAAACCTCCTTTGTTATCAACAAAATTACATGTGCCCTTTTGGTTTCAAAGTATGTACTAACTGATACCAAAAGTGATAAGCACTATACAACCCTTCAGAAATAGTGGCGTCTTGATATAATTATACAAAAATCAGACGTTTAGAGCTCAAGCGCCTTAAAATCCAATAATAAGACACACGTTCATTTTCAGACAAAACTTCAAAACGAGTATTCATTTGTTACCCTGCATCGGGCGATACTGTTTCCGTATTGTCATCTTGCTCGTTATAGTAAGTGTACATAAATAGTGAAAACGGACGTCACATAGGCCAAACAACGTTTATTAGGTACTAACAACGGTGAATGAATACTTATGCCCAATACAAACGCTTGGCAAACAGACTTAACAGTCATCTCTACCAAATGATAAGAAAGTAGAAGATGAACAAGAAAACTCCGAAATCACATGAACATAATGTTATACATTTTTTACAACTATTTAGTTGGTGACCATGTTAAGCTGACGTTTGATCACAGCGGCTGGATCTATGAGACCTTGAGAGGCGACTCTCGTTCTAGCCCAAAAGTCAAAGTTTTGCTACTTCTTTTGTTGTATATTATTTTAGATGTCTATGGATGTCATTCAAATAATATTTATTATTTATTTAAATAATGCCTTGTCCAGTTTGTTATTGCCGGCAGTGGCTTGTTGGACGTCTGCTTGCCATATTTGTAATATCAAAAACCAACAATAAACCAACCTGTGATCATTTCTAACAGATTTTTTATAAATATGGCTAAGTATGCATTCACCACAATCTCTACAAGACCTAAAAACTAAACTAGATGAATTTGGACATCAAATTTCGTGAGATTTTTTTAAGAAGCAGTAAGAACTAAATTACCAATCTTCAGGCACATGTCTAGGAATAATCGAAAAATAATAATTCTAATATGTTTTAGCACTGGATTCAGCACTAGGTCGTATTGTAATGTAGGTAAGGTTGAAATTAGCGCGTGCAATTTCATGAATGTGCAACACAGATTACTGCATATAGACATCGTATAAAAAGTTGTTTGACACTCCCATCTTTTATTTCAAATAAACTAACGAAGCAAAAGTCTTTTCCTTATTTGTCTTGGGTCTAGGAAATTGTTATATGGACCAGCTGATTTTATCGCGAATTTCCAAAGTCACAGAACAGTTAGTCATATTTTTTTTCCATAGACTTACGTTTTGCCTACTGACCTCCTGATACTAAACACCGTTGTAGTCTAGTTAACTAGAAACCTATTTACTCTGGAATATTACTATTTACTAAACCAATCTCACTCTTATTTTTTGCGTAAGTAACAGCAATCTAATTTCCATTTGCATTAATGTCTGTATTATTTATACAAATACACAGTATCTATACGTGAGTAATCTGTGTCGTGATTGTGAGAGAGCTACCATAATAATGTACTAATAATGATCCCTCGTGAATATTGTGTGGTTTTATCTTTTGGACGAGCTCTTGATCTGCTGCAACTTGAGGCGGAGCGCGTCCACCGCTGCTTCGTTCTTTTGTGATACTTGCTGGGAGGTGTGTAGCTGGGGAATAGACATTTAAGTTTTTACATAAAAACATTCAGTTAAATTCAGAATATTTTTTTAACTAAACGGGTTCGCATTTGGCCATAGTTTGCCTGATGGTAAGCAAAGGCTATGGCCTAAGATGGAGCGTGCTTACCCGATAAGAACCGATTTACTCTCGCTTTGAAGATAGCTGGATTATAGTGCGTACAGGGAGTCAGGCCGGGAGTTCCACAACTATGCGGTACCTCCTTCCAAAGACTGACCACGTCGATTTATGAGTAATTTAATACTGTTATACTTACTTTAAGCCTACAACTTATATTGAAGATCAATATATGCAATTTGTTACCTCAAGTTGTGGGTCGATGCTGTGTGCCCTGGGCAAGGTGTTCTCGTTGATGGAGTCGGTGAGCGCTCGGTTGTCTCCGACGGGCGACAGGCTGCGAGCTGGGACTCGACTCCACTTTCATGCCCGCTTTGGCCTGGAAAGACGCAAATATAATTAGTTCAGAATTATATACAAAAACAACTATACGTATAAATTATATATTTTATATGTTTTGTTCAGAATTAGTATTATTTGGTTCGCAGGAGACCGTCAGTTGAGATGCCGGCTCCTCACTTGGCTTAGCGTATTCGTGAGTCGATATTGTTGTGTTTGCCTCAAATAATCAAATATTTCAAATACCGTCAAATACGTCATCCACATATGGACTTGTACGGGAAAACACTCAAATATGCCACAATATTTGCTTATTCACAAAACAAATTAAACGCACAGTGATGGACGTGTCAGTGGCAGCAGCTTATTTCATTTACCTGAATGCGGCTTACCAACACCTGTTGTGTCTAAAGAAGTACAAAATTAAAAATAGACGATTGCTGACAAGGCGTTGGTGGATGTTGACAATTCACAAAAAACGAACAAAGTAAGTACCTACATACCAATTAATCAAATTAGAGCTTTATAGCTCTATATATTACACGTCTGAACAGGATCGCCGCGCGCACGCTACTGAACGATCCAAGTGTGGACAGTAGACGCAAATATTTGCCTTATTTTATTCCTTTGATGTGTAATCAAAAACCGACAAGTTGACGGATACGCATATTCGCTATTTGCGTTGTTTGCCATATTCGTGCAAATAAAGCAAATACAATCAAATAGACCGTCTACACATTGCTGTATTTGGACAAATAATGCAAATACACGAACACGATACGCCAAGTGAGGAGCCGGCATGAGATGTAGACGTGGTAATATTACTTATTAAATTCTAGCTACTTGTTATCTAATCGAATAAAAAAAACTATCTGATATGCAATCAACAATTAGCTACAATTTTACCCTATAGGTATACATATAAAAAATGTGATTGGTTACTTTCCTTATTCACACACTGAAGTAGCAAAAAATATCATTTTGGCCATGGAGTTCATACATTAACTACTATTTATTGGTGTCAAAAAAGAAAAATGTTTACCTGTAAAGCTCGAAGTCTTTCCAAGAAAATCACGTGAGATTTCTCGTCATTTTCATTTGTGATGTCTGAAAACAAGCAATGTAATAATAAGTACAATTTTTGGTTGCTTTTTGGAGCCCTGAAATTATGCCTACGAGGCTTAGAAGCTTAGCGTAGGTATTATTATAGAATTGTAACTACTTACAAATGTCGCGTTCAGTCAGTCAGTAGTTCCTCGTTTCTCTTCGGGGGAGAGGTAGGTACCCAACCCCGGAGATGGCGGTTGACTATCACATGGTATTTGTTTTTGACCCAGCTACGCTTCTATAGTGTCAATGAATGTGGGCTAGGTTTGCGTTTGACTACAGCCTGCCTGATGTTAAACATTGCTGCAGCCTAGATCCAAGTAGATAAAGTATTTGGTACTAACCAATATTATCAGTTTTGTAGTCGTGCTTGAATATAGGCATGGACGCCATCTTGCGCTGCTCGGCCACCTCTCTGAGGCCGCGCTCCACGAAGTTGCGGAAGTAGAACGACGAGCCCTGCATGAACGTCCAGATGTCCACTTCGGGGTGACGCTCCTGGGGAAAATATAATAACAATTAATTAAATGATGGACAGGACAAGAACAAACCACCAAATAGTTTTCCAGGGTGAATATTTGCAGTATACGCACGGAGCCGGCGAGCGGTGATCCTGTGGGTGACTCGACCTGATAAAGAAGCTCCGAATGCTTGCGAAACGCGTCGCATATTGAAGACGTATTATTATTATTATATAATTGAATAAATATGGCTTACATTAGTTTACAAAATGAAATATTTACCCACCAATAAATAGGCACTCTTAACAAGAAAGGCACAAGACCGACATCTATGGTACCTAGGGAGTAGGCATATAGCGCAATTAATATGACAATATAAAAATAAGATATGGATTCAGGCGTTGCTTTGCAGAAATCCTTTGCGGATTAAAATGTAACTTTGGAATATTTTTTTCTTCTGATGTTAGTAACAGTATAAAATGTTCGAATGTAGTTTACGAAGTTTTATGCCCTCCAAGACTGTCCAAGAATCTTTAACAGAGTTTTTAAACAACATTTTTTTCACCGGTCGTGACCCATCCTCAGTTTAAATTATTTTGCGGGAGTTCTCTTGAGCAGATACATACATCGTGGTGGGCGCCCCACCAGGTCCTTCCACGAAGTATCTCTTTTTATATAACTCACCCTCAAGTCATACAGCTGTTCCAGAGCCTCCTTGTTGTGCTCCTTGGTCCCGATCCTCCTCAGTATGAGCGCGAGCTCCTCGTGCACGGCGCGCGGCAGGCGGCCGGCGCTCAGGCTCGCGTTCCCGCTCACAGCGCTGAGCACGGAGCCCCCGTTCAGTGCGTCCGGAGTGTTCTCCTTCTTTTCGTCGAGTTTCAGTTGCTGGAAGAAACAGATGACATGTTATTTGTAAAAGTAGTTTTGGAAAAAGATCTAAAGCCTAATCATAATAATTCTGAGTCGTTATATTCGTAAAGTTTATCGTCGAGATAGCACAAGAGGCAGAAGCAGGCACTTATTAAGTGAAACGTACAGATGCTCATGTCCCACGCATTGTAAAGGTATATTTGACAAGATGTAACAAAATATGAAGTATAAAAAATATGTTCTCTCTTAATACAAAGTACGCAATCATAAGAGTAAACACGATATGTATGAGTTACTTATTTTATATAATAATTATCCAGCAATTTCAATCAACTCTTTTACTGTTTTAAAAGATGGTCAAGGTCGTCAGTAGCTAAAAACCGGTATTCTGCCAAATTAGGAAGATCGGGAGTCGAACTCATCACAGTGAACAACAGTGTTACAAAAATAACTTTAAACTAAGATAATGATAAATAATAATAATAACTCACCTTGATAACTTTAATAAGATAGGGGTACAAGTCCGACTCGTTGACGTCAGGGATCTGCGTGAGGTGGTTGGTGATGGACGCGCCCTTCGTCTTCACTAGAGTGTGCACCAGCGTCTTCACGGTCCTGGGAGTGAAGAGATAATTTACTTATACATTTTATAGATAAGTTGTAAGTTAATGTATCGTAGATAAGTTTAGTGAAGTAATGGTAAGCCTTTTATGCGAGAGTCGTCCCTACTTGCCGGAAACGATTATGCCACAAAATAGCAAGCACTGTTGTGCTATCGTGTTATAACATAACACTCTTGTTTAACGGTGATGCAGAAAATAGTATCGGTTGAATGTAATGAAAGAAATTAAAAAACACAGACACGTCTTTGACCAGTTTCAGGACTAGGTGATACAGAAAATTTGATATTAGTTTCAACAAAAATTTCCAACGTTTTGAAGCATTGCTATATTTCTTTATGAGACTTGTATTGATTTGACTTCAATCTAGTCTTAGTCACAGCCAGCCCCAACGGAAGACCAGCGCTGGTTGCTTCCACACAACCAGCATTATGCTGAGTTGGGGCTGTGTTGTGGCAGATTATGTTTTTACTCCTGTGTGTTCTTCTGTTAAATCTGCCACAATAAATGTTTTCTTTCTTTCTTCTTTCTTACCTGTAAGGAGTATCATCAATATCCGGATTCTTCTTCCAATAGGTATTCGGATACGCCTTATAAAAGGTGTGTATCTTATACAAGATGGCGTCATAGTCTATGGAGTGCACCTCCCACGTGGAGATCATCTTCAACGTCTTCCAGAAGCACTTGAGGAGCAGGTTCTGGTAGCGAGGGTAGGCCTCATCTGAGGCGCCGATAGACTCGTGCAGGAGAGATACTATGGCGCTGCAATGGAGAAAACAAATCATTACATTATTATTTTCAAGATGATTATGTACTACTCTTCAATGTTTCTGGCTTCCCATATTCTGGACGAAGAACTACTTTCGTTTATAGTTCAGAAATCAACCTAAAGTGGATGGATAGATATCACCAACATGGAGAATAAAGAAATCGAATAACATATAAATCAGTTCGTTACTTATTTCTGGCATTAACTTACATCCCTGCAATAAAACGACTGTTACGGCCGATAACGCCGGACCTGGCGCCGAACACGTGGAGTATCTTAGAAACTTGAGCTTAACGTAAATTTAGAACCCATATAAGAGGTAGTAAATAGTGGCCGAGAAGCACTGCATGTGAAATAGTGAACAAATGTAAGACAGGCTGTTATAATGATGATAATGAATAGGACAATACAATTTCGTTTTTTGTTTCATTCAAATACACTTATCATATAAGTGCAGTACTAGGTATGCACAGTATCTCACCGAGCACGAAGCAGAGAACTGGCTCGCCTAGCTAAGTAATAGGATCGTCTAGCTAAGAAAGACCTCTAGATACCAACTCTATAGTACATTGTAAAGGTCTTACCATACTAGTGCAGTCCTGGGTGACCTCTCCAGCAGTCTCACGCACACGTTGTTGAGCACCCTGGTCAGTTTCTCGGCGTCGCTGCCGGTCCCCGCAGCGCTGGTGCCGGCGCCCAGCACGCGCAGTATCTCGCCCAGCACGGAGCAGAGCGCCGGCTCGCCCACTTGGGAACCACAGCCCGCTGTCTCGTAGAACTGTAAGGGAAATCGATTGTTAGCAAATTACCATGAAGTTTTCAAAATTACATCATTATAAGTTATTTATAATAAACATTGTCGTAGACTGAAAGATATGTACATACATCTAATGGTCCACATATAAACACACATTAAACTATGGGCTGGCCTGACCCTTCGACGCAATATGAAAGGAGCAATAATAGTAAAGTTCTAAACAAACGAAGTCGCAGGTATAAAGTGTCATCCGCTGGTGGTAGTGTGAAGACGCTTCTTTTGTGTTGGTATAATACTAAACTCTTCACTGCATTCACACTTTTACGTACTTTAATCACTTAAAAAAACCGCAAGGTTGTGGAACTCCCTGCCTGACTCTCTGTTCCCCACGCACTATAATCCAGCTATCTTCAAAGCGAGAGTGAATCGGTTCTTATCGGGTAAGCACGCTCCATCTTAGGCCATAGCCTTTGCTTGCTATCAGGTAAACTATGGTCAAGTGCAAGTTAAAAAAAAAGATTTAAAGAAATTCTAATCATATATTAGTAACATGAACTGACCGTAGTGAGCGCCCCTCCCAGACACTTGAAGGCGGGCAGAGTGTCCCCCGAGGGCGGCGCGCTCCGCAGCCGCCTCACTTGCGTGGCTATAGCGCTGACCAGGCGCTGCTCGTGCGCCGCGACCAGACTGCAGCGCGCACGTTATGAGGGATAGCGCGCGGATGGCGGCCTGTGGAACAACATTAATTATATTAATACAAACTAATGCAAAATGTTATTGCAATATTTATTTCAGAAAAAAAGA
Organism: Macaria liturata; assembly: GCA_964023185.1. NCBI lineage: Eukaryota > Metazoa > Arthropoda > Insecta > Lepidoptera > Geometridae > Macaria > Macaria liturata. Next base: position 6,489,972 of record OZ026821.1, on the reverse strand, counting down.
GTCCAAATCATATCATTTTGACATACCTACATACAACGGACATTCAGTAAGATTTGACATATTCATTGTTACTGAGAGCACAGTTAACCTGTGAATAACTATAACTCAGCCCTTAATTCAAGCCAAGGGTTTGATTCCTTCAAAGTAGACTTGGCACATATTGCTTTACAGTGAAGAATGGTAATCATGGTGATGGCAACAAGTTAAACAGGCCTTTAACATGACTTTGAGTTTACTGTCAACTTAATTTATGATAGAGCATAAAAGAGCTTACATTAAGATCAGGGCTAGCGATGGAGTGAATGGTGTCAGCGAGCTGCGAGTCATCCACCGCAGCGGGGCCTAGGTTCATGGGGGCGGCGGGGCGCGGCGGGGACATTACTGCCATGCTGGAAATAAGGACAAACATTATATTAGACAACGTTTTACCACAGTATAAATACTAAACCAGTACTGTGACTAGGTCCACTCGACGACTTAAATACCTACACTCGTGGTGACGCAATAGTGGCCAACTTATTTTACGGGGCACGCGTGCTTTTGTGTGCACACAATATAAGCTTGAACACCAAATACTGAGCGTTAGTTCAGTAGTACCACATATCTTATCTAAATAGTGTTTTTAATCTACTGTCTTTAAACACAATATATAGAAATCAAATCAACTAGATTGTTTTTTTTCCGATAAGATGTAAAAACTGATGTTGAACATAAATGGAGGACCAAAAGACACAATTAATTTTGGGTCTGGAGCCAAAGACTAATAACCTGGTCCGTGCAGACGTGGCGTGCGTGATGTTGTTGGGCGGCCTGTGCGCCCCGGCCGGTATGACTGTTTTTGCCGAGAAAGGATCCATAAAACTTTGTCTTTTGAGTCTTCTCATGGTAGAATTAAAAAACACACGTATTCTCCTTTTCAGAGAACGAGATCTTTGGCTAAATTCTCTGGCAACATGACGGATCTTGCAGAGGAAAACAAGGTCGTTTGACCATGAAGTGCCACTTATATATGTACTTAGACACTTATATATGGACGGAAAGACACTTTTTTGGGTGTAGAATCAAAAACAACTCACCTAGTTCGTACAGGCGTGGCGTGCGTGATGTTGTTGAGCGGCCTGTGCGCCCCGGCCGGTATGGGCTCGTCCAGAAACTTCACATCCAGCTCGGACAGCGCGGGGGGACGCACTATGGGCGCCGCCGCGTCCAACTTGGCTATCAGCTCGGGGTCCAGGCCGAATGGACCGGAGATCACTTTCGGTTCGGGCGGTGGGCTGGTGGAGAACAAAAATAGTTGTAAATGATGCAGAGAAAAGAAAAGTAAAGTACATATATAAGTATTATATCGGTTATACCCACGACACAAGCCTTTGCTTGGTGTGGGGCTAGATGGCGTTGTGTGCAATGTCCCGGAATATTTATTTAGAGTTGAATCAGATAGCGTCGTTCACTGATAGCGAAAATCATGAAGATATTTGTATAGTATCTGTTTCTCATGACTGAAAGCGCTGCTATTATTATTTTGCCATAAAGATAGATAGATAAAACTCTTTATTGTAACACACATTGAAAAAAAAGACAAACAGAAACACAAGACTTTAAAAATAGTGCCACAACTGGCGGCCTTATCGCTTATTATAAAGGTGCTTGGTGAGTGAACAAAGCGTACAAAGCGAAATTTTTAAACATTGAAGCAGCAGTTTCCACAATGCAATTCATGCAAAAGACAACATACGCCTATCAAAAATGCTCAAATTGATATCATTGGTTACAATACCCAAATGGACATATGTTGTTATTATGCAGAAAACCGCGAAAATAAAAAAGCGAATGAGAGATATAGCATGCATAGTATAAGTATCATTACACTCGTGATACTGACGGCTGCACGACGGGGGGCGGGGCTTCCTCTTCCTCCTCCTCTTCATACTCCTCTGGCGGTGCCTCGGCTATCACTCTTCGCGGAGGTTCCGGCTCCTGCGAACAAATACATAAATTTTCATATAAAAGTAAAAGTACGTTCGATTTATGTAGCGTCCGTAAGGTCTTCAAATAAGCCAATGCCAGAATATAATAGGATGCAGTTAACGGCAAAGTAAAAAGAGTGTTAATCATTTTGTATGTATGGGGCCTCTCTGGACTAGAAAAGCACAAGACCGACACCGATGGCACCTAGGAGAGGAGGCCTATATCCAGCAGTGGGTCGACAAAGGCTAAAGATGATGTATGTATGTAGGTGGAAAATATTGTATTTTCTTATCGTTACTTACCTCCGACGGTTGTTGTATAGGCTTCCCAGAAGCAGAGAGTGGTATGAGCATAGAGCGGCGCGTCTCAGCGCTGCGAGTCTTGCCAGCTCGCTTGATGCGCTCCTCGAGGAGGGATAGGTCTTTGTCTGATATCTGGAAACAGATAAATAAACATTATTACATGATTTAATTAAAACACGCTGCTTATGTAGTATTGCGTGGAAAGCGACTGCAAAATGTATTCAGAGTTAATAAACAGGTTTCATTATAAATAAAAATAAAAAAGCTTTTATTTTACTTAACCGTATTGCAAACAGAGTTTCTATATTTGGTTAGTTATTTCAATGCTTATGTTAGATTTATATTACTTAGAATTTAGAGTTATTTTTATCTTTCACGGTGAAGTACCGCCCTTGGCGGTAAAAGCCTCCTCCAATTTTCCATCTTGTAGTAACTGTCCGACCCGAGTGTTTATTTATATATTCCATCAAAATGGTATTATTTCAGACGTGATTGTGCCTGTAAAACTTCAATGATTTCACTCTGTTACCATTGTACTTTGTATTTGTAGTTGTTTTACTCTCTCAGAGATGGCGCTGAAGCTGCGTATCCTTGAAAACCAGTTTCATCCTTGAAAATAAAAAGTGAGATATTTTACAATTAAATGAGAGATATAGCATGCTATTGTTGAATTATTATTTTCATTGGCATATTAATCTAAATATACTATTTCGATCGCCAGTTGTATGAATATCAAGCTTAAATTTTCGATGATGTTGGAGGGTGGTGGTCAACAACCCCTCCGCGGTGACCAACCGTTCTGGGGGGGATACTGTATAGTTCTTTCTTCTTTTATAGTAATGTTGATGGCGCAGTAATCGTTGTGTGGGTTTGAAAGGGCGGAGCTAGTTACTATTCTCCCGACGACTCTCCCGACAAAATGCTGGTCGTAGGAACCAAGTGTTCTGTTCGTTGGCTAAGATATTTAGCTATGGAATTGTTAGAGCTGGTATTTTTCTTGCTTTTCTTAGTTTTACTTTTTTTCGCCTCTTGGATATTTGACACTGACTTGGAGTATTCTTCAGTTTTGTATAGACTTCCAGTTTGATTAGGTGGAGTTATTTCTAGCTCTCGTTTTTTTCTGTCCCGCGGTAGATCTTGTTGTGTAACTTCTATGTTAGTCGTGGTCTCATGTACTATTAAACGATCGTATTTAATAAACGCTCTTTTCCCTTCTTTCCTTTCTTTTTGGAGTTGTTCCTGTAATTGTTTTCGTTTTTCTAAAATTTGGGGAGGATAATCTTCTTTTACATATACGTCCTGGTTTTTTAATAAATGTTTATTTTTCAAGACAGTTAATTTTATACCAAATGTTGTGAAGGTTACAACGATTGGCCTTATTTTTCCTTCAATTTTTCTGCCCAACCTTCTTACAAATTCTAAATCATATATTTGACACTTTACTTTTAGGTCATTCTGTATCATATTAATAATTATGTTTTCCAGATCTTCATATGATTTTTCACTTTCTTGTATAGCGAAAAAAATAATGTTTTTCAAACGGGCTTGTTTTTCTAACATTAAAATTCTTTTGTTATGGTCTAACGCAGTATTTTTTAATTTTTCTAACTAAAATTTAGGTTTCATTATAACATGATTTAATTAAAACACGCAGCTTATATAGATTGTATCTGTGTGAAAAGCGACCGCAAATGTCGTCAAAAGTCATAACGATATAGTTATGTAGAATACCGTTCGTTGACTTGTGTACTGTCGACACTCTTGTCTCAAAACTTGTAGCTATAATGTTAGAAATAGTCATAGAATAAGCTAACACTGTAAAACATTTTAACTGTTTCAAATAAAAAGATTTTTATTTATTACTAGCTGTGCCAGCGACTTCGTCCGCAAAGAATAGTTATTACCATAAAAATTCTTCTAGAGAGTTAATCTTAAAAAATAGACATACACTGTTGCAAACATTTTGTTAGATCATTTCAAGAGGAATAATTCTTTCATACATTTTTTTTGATATCTTCAACCGTTTCCGCAGCACGCAACGGAAGCCCTCAAATATGAATAATTTTCTCCGTTTTTTTCACATTTTCCATTGTTTCTTCGCTCATATTAGTTGCAGCGTGATGTTATATAGCCTAAAGCCTTCCTCGATAAATGTCCTATCCAACACAAAAATATTTTTTCAATTAGCACCAGTAGTTCCTGAGATTAGCGCGTTCAAACAAACAAACTCATCAGCTTTATAATATTATTATACTCTCATAGATATGATTCCTGTGAGCGTTACAGCAATACTTTCACGCGGTAGAAACAGAGAAGGTTATAAAAAGGTCAACATACAAGATTCTATAATTATCGCGACGAGTCAACGGCAGAGTTATCTGGCAAACTAGAAACCCAACATAAAACATATGTCCATGTAATTTAGGTCCAAATTTGTAGCAGCAAGAGATGTAATGTGTTGTGTCTCAAAATTTATTTCAGATCATTACATCCAATAATTAATTCAGTATGTAAGAAAAAACAATTAAAAGATATGCTTACCTGTCCAATCATTTTATAAACTTTCTCTCCTTCTAGGAAGTAAGCGCTGGCGACGCAGTTAAGCGCCGCTGACCGGACAGCGTTGTCTCTATCGCCTATATGTCTGGCAAGCTCCTTCAGCGCAGTGGCGCCACCTGGGGCCATCACCACTGAACCGTAGGTCTCTAGGAGGTGGCCTATGCATTCTAGGCATTCTGAAAGATACAGATTAAGCAATTAAAATTTGAGTATGTATAAATAAATAAATGTCACTCACGCAATTTCAATTTTACAATACAAATTACAATCTGTAAATTTAGCGTCCTAACAAAAAATACCTGGAGCAAATTTTCTTTAAATCAACCCAAATGGAAATATAATATTAAGCGTCAAGAAAGTTAAACAAACATACCTAAACATTCACAGAAAAATATAATAGATTTAAAAAGTAACTAAATAGGTAGGTTATTTTTATTTATTTTTTTAATAGTTCTAACATAAATCCCCTAAAACAAGTAACTAACACATTTAAGTCCACAACATTAAATAAATGTTATTTTTTTTATAAACCACAAAATGTACCGTTTAAAATTATCGACTTTATAGTTAAAAGACAAAATAACCTATGATTATGAAAGCATAATAGATATCTAATCTTCAAAACATCGATAAAATAATTATCATAGTGCTTATGAATGTTAAAACTTTTATCTTTCCTCAACTGATTAAATTCCGGTAGATAGATAGTTTGATGACCAAATGTAATGAAATTCTAATGTTTAAATGTATGTAAACAAGTCATAAACATTCATAAAAATGACTTAACTGCTGGGTAAGCAAGCCTAGACCGTAATGATTGCTTAACAACAAGCGAATTAGGTCAAGTGCAAACCCATTCCTTGATAAAAAAAAATCTCTTTTGCCAACAATATTTAAAATTTTTGGTGTTAGCTTCATGCAGAGCATTATCACAAGTTCAGTAATAATAAACATTTGTGCCACCATAAAGACGAGAGTGAACGGGTTCTTATTGGGTCAGCACGATCCATCTTAGGCCATAGACATTGCTTACCATCAGGCAAACTGTGGTCAAATGCAAAACTGTATTAGTAAAAAAATAACTCGACGTGCATAAAATTTGCTACAAATAAACGTGTATTTGTTCTATACATTACCTGCCCTCTGCCTAGCGTTCTTCGACTTGAGTCCCTCCATGAGATAGCCACATAGTTTAGTGACAGAGTAGACGACGCATATCTGTCTGAACAGCGCCTTCACTCCATTGCGGACTGTGTCTTTTGGATCGCCCACCTGTGGGGAAAAACACATAAGTACAATGTATTATAAAAGCGAAAGTATTGATACAAAAATGTGTGTGCAAGTGTATATGTTACCACTTCACAACCAAACGGCGGAACCGATTTGCATGAAATTTGAAATGGATATAGATTTGAAGTAATAATGACCAAGACAATCTTTTAAGCAAACTTACTACACCCTACACCTACATCCATATTGTATTTATTTTACACCCATGTGCTTATTTGTTTACATAAGAAACTTCAAAAAAATTCACAGCAATCTATTAGTTTTGTAAATTTTACAGCGATCTTCAAAACGAGAGCGAATCGGTTCTTATCGGGTAAGCACGCTCCATCTTAGGCCGTAGCCTTTGCTTACTATCAGGCAAACTATGGTCTGATTATTACTGAATAATACTTTGTCATCCTAACCTTCAAAACTAGATAAGGTATGAAGCAATTAGCCTCGTATTCCGCCATAGTATAGTCCGCCTCGATCAAATATCCGAACACCAGGGACAGGTACTCAAGCCCCTTCAGTATGACGGAGGGGTTGGTGTCGAAGAACCTCAGGGTCAGCCACTTGAGGACCAGGTCCAGGTTTGCCATGAGAGAGGTGCCGTTGTCTTGCAGGTCCTCGGATAAAGCTTCTATTGCTTTTAGGTGGTATCTGAAAGAATAAAAATATAAATTGCGTTGATATAAAATAATAGCGGGACCTTAAAACCTCATTTGAGCCGAGTGCTATGTCTAATTAAGCTATGTCTAAAGTCGCGCATTTACTAGTTTTCTCTTCCGTAGCATTTAAAAACGACTTGCGCAAACAGCTATAGAACGCTACACGTACTTTAGGTGCCACAAATAATTGATTGTGATTATCCTGGGTCGACAATATCATCTCAATACGTTCAGCAGTTTAAATGTGTATGTGTGTAAATCTAAATACTGACAAGCCCGTATCTGAGACGAAAGCTTCAGTCAAAAATGACCAATGCACACTGATTTTCGAACAAACATTTAAAATATTTTTTTTATTATCTAACGAGTACATTGTTCCAACTCTCAATACATTTGATCAATTTTTAAGGTGACTTGAGTTTAGGGTGTGTCAGGATATTTGTTTACACTTTTATTTTTATAAGATAGTAGTGTTAGTTACATCATTTATAACTCAAGAACGGCTAAACGGATTTATCTGAAAATTGGTGGGAAGGTAGCTCAGAACCAGGAGACTGACATAGGATACTTTCTATCGTGTTTTTTTTAAATTGAATTGAATAAAATCCAAAATCTGCTTATTTATTGCCTCTAAGGCGGAACAAAGTTCGCCGGGTCGGCTAGTTATAAATAGACCCCGGTTTACCTTCCCCTTAGGAGCAGCAGTGCCTTTCTTCTCCGCCTCTTTCTTCAGCACGCCGGCAGACTTCACAGTTCTGGGCTCTTCCTTCTTTCCTTTCCCGGAAGGCAGCGGTTGTATCGGCAGGTTGGGGCGCGCCTTGTCCAGGGCCGCTTGGATCACTGTTTTGGAGCCGGGCTGGAAGAAAAGTTATAAACATATACATAAGATATTAAAGGTGATTCTTTGTAAACTTTGCTGATGATAACGATTGACGCCTTATTTATTCCGGGCTGGAAGAAAACAAATTATAAACATACGATATTAAATTAGGCAATATTTTGCATAAGGTGGTGATGATAAATATTGATGACTTATTTATGTATGACGAATTCAAATGTTCGTAAGATTCTAAGCAATAACAAATTTGTTTGTTCGTACACCAACACATCTCTCAAGAGAGCAGAGAGAGAGAGAGAGCTTTTAATTAAAGTAGCCTTTGTAGCTTTCGAGACACAGAAAAACTCTTCATTCAGCTGAATGAAGAGTTTTTTACTCTTTTTTGGATTTCATAAAAATGCCTTTTTTTGGAAAGACAGACTGTCAGACAGTCTATCATTAATAAAATCAAGAATTTTTATTGTTTGAAGTTTATTTTTATTAAATTTTACCTTAACTTTACTTTACTTAATTGTTAACAGTTTTTTGTATTACATTGTATGGTATCGGTAGGTCCTGCACTAGGAATACCAAATACTATACTGTTAAACTGTGTACATACTTAACCTACCAGAGCAATGGTATCAACATTTTTGTTCCAATATAACATACAATAATCTACCCAAGGCAGGTATACTAAAATACTTACATATTCATATATAGATTCATGGCTTAGTTTAAGTCCTTCAGCTAGATATACCAGGCAAGTATAGAAGACAGGAATCTTGTGATTATCTAGATTAGAAAAAGATTGTACACAGCAACTTAAAAAATAACTTTTAAACTAGCACCACCTTACAGTTTCAATCAATCTAATGGAAAGTATGTATTAATTTCAGGTAATTTGTGCCTTAATTTATCGATTAAGTCCATTTAGTTAAAGTATTAATTTTCATTTTATTTATACACTCAGAAACCTGAGTAAATTAAGGAAAGTATTGTAACAAGTAGTGACCCAGCTGTTTGTCATAGTGTGGCAGCTGTTAAGCCCTTATTAAAACCTTATATAAACTCATCATAGAGTATAGTCACTGTCATACATACCTAAGTATAGAGAAGTATGATGGATGGGACCATAGTATGCCACTGTGGTACTTATGCTCTCCACTCCTTTTGCTGTTTGTTCATTGGATAGAGATTCGGCCGGTTTACTTCCAGTCTTGATGTAGATTTATTCAATAAGGCCAGTTTTAAAATATTCTTTTTCTAGTAACTTTTAACCTGTAAAATTGAATTTGTAGAACTTTATTGAGTATTTCTAAAACACTGAAACTATTCATGTTAAGTAATTGAATTATGGGTCTAAATTTCTATGATGAAACTAGATGTAGAATGGATTTATTTCCCAATGTACTTACAAATATTACAAAGACTTCTCCATGGTTCGATTGTATTTCCTACTCGTCCGCTTTCTTTCTTTGTTCCGGATTTAATGTATGAAAACTTTATGTTTACTTTACTTTGGCTGGTGCTGTGACCACGCCGGTTTCTGCCCTTCAATAGGTACTAGAAGATGCCACTCATCGCGGTCTTGAGCAAGGTCCTATTATCACTGGGATCACGAATCCTGTGGAGATACTCTTCGACCCGATCCTTCCAGCGATATTTATAGCGCGCCACCGGTCTCTTGCACCACGGTCGCCCTGAATATACGCGCTTTGCTCATCTTCTGTACATGGCCATGCCAGCGAAGCCTTTCTGCTTTTATCTCGTCTATAATCGGGCAGATTAGTTTAACCTCGGCGTTCTTCAAATCTCTCAAACTAACAGTCATCTCTTCGAACTGGCCCAAGAATCGATAATATGCACTGTCACAATCAACTTCTTTTCTTCCTTTTGTACAATAAAAGCATCGACACTGTAAAAACACTCCTAAAAGTTACGTATTTTGATCTTATTAATTTAGTTTTATTTATTTCGCGCCATGTTGTTTTGACAGGATCATAGGAATCGCAGATAAAAATATTCGTAGAAAAGAATGAATGAAAGAATGAACGAAGTTAATCAACCGGTAATGTTACTCTCGTTTATTTACCATCGAGACCTAACTCCAGCTACCAATGCATGAAAGTCGGAAGTAATACTTACAACTAACTTTTACTTTACGGACTCAAACTTGTGCTAGGCCCACAGTTCAAACCAAAGGTTCAAACACAGACAACAGGGTTCAAAGCTATCACGAACAAAATATTATAAGTAGGGGGACCTTTGGAGGTACTAATATCGCCAAAACATTGCGTCTTATATTTTGATCTACCTCTTTGAGTGGTATTCGTATTGCCAAGGATTATTGACTCTCTAACTCTAACAATTTACAGAGGACTAGATAACTCTTGTAGCTATTTTTTGTTGCTAAATAAATAAATTTCTATTTTACTATAAAATAATTAATCTATACATATAATAAAGCTGTAACCGGTCGGTGTCTGTACATTGAAGATAATTGAAAAAAAAAATAGTTGAGGGGTCTTCATTGATGAAGTAGAACACAAAAATCATGTTTAAAAAAAAACTGTTTGTCTATCAGAATGTTTGTTCGTTAAACTCTAAAATACTCGAAAACGGCTAAACTGATATTTCTACGGTTTTAACTAACATGTGAGGTGCATTTTTAACTTAATATTTAGTGTTTATTTTATTTAAATCGGTTCGTAAATAAAAAAGTTATGGTCATTTTAAACCAAGTGGTCCGCTATCGATATCCGCTGTCTACAGCCATTTTAAAGATTCGTGTTAGTCGACGTATAAACTAGATGGCGCTGAATTTACTTTTTATCTCAAAATAATGCGAGCGAAGCCGCGGGCGTCCACTAGTAAAAAAAAACAAATAATTGTATGAATTTATTTATTATCGTTTAATAATAATACATCATGATTTAAACGTTAATAATTTACAATCACAATAAATAAATGCTCATTAAAAGTCATGAATTGTAAAAAAGCGAAACTAACGAATAATAGTAAGTAAAATTAACATAGTGTACATAATGAAACGAAACTTTAATGAAAACAGTGTAGGTAATGGAAACCAAATAATATTTGATGCAGTACAGTTAAGCAAGATTGCAGCAGATTTTTATAAGACCAGATTTTCTTTATAAAAGTAACTTGCATAAACAGATTAATTTACTCTCTTGATCTGTCTTTACGATGACAAAATGTTTCGTGTATTATAAAATAAAAAACTTTGACCGTCATCTCAAATTCAACATTCACAAAAACAAAATGAGTATTATTGTTTATTACAAAATGAAAATGGATTAGTGAAGTGATAATGATACTAAATACTAAAAAAATCAAGTAAAATGGAATAGCATTATTACAGGGGTCAAACAATTTGTACATAGACCAAATACTGCACGGGAATGTATTATGACAATTTTGATTTTGCAATATCTTATGGTATAAGACAGTGGGACTAACTGAAGATGGTGATTTGCGCAAACGCAGTTTATGCCTCAAATTTTTTGTACGTGTGAGAAATTAACCACATATTTCGATAATATTGACAAGGTAACATTTCACCTTTAGTGCAAGTCACGGAAAAGATTTTGGTTTTTGGTAACATTATATTAGTGGCTGGCTATATTAGTTATATAAGTGTCACTGGCTTGCTCTTTTTATCTGATCAGCTTAAAACCGATCACCGATTTTCCAAACATATCTTTAACGTAAGTACTTTTATCTAAGACATAATCTACGTTTACGCACAATCCAAATATGTAGTTTCTCTAGGCCTCATCTCAGCTCACAAAGTTTACTAACAAACCTACTGGATGACAACTGTCTTCAAACATAACTCTTTTGAAACTTAACTCGGACAATCTTTAATGAGTAACCAACACATTAGGCGATATAAGTTGCAATGTTCAGCATAATTTACAGGAAAGTTATAAGCATTATAAATATCTACTTATAAGATATTGAATCAGGCGTTACTTTGCTGAAATCCATTGAAAATGAAACTCTGGATAGTGTTTTTCTGCTGCGAAAAACACTAAGTACTCTAATATATTTCTCCAAAGATTAATTTTCATAGTTACGTATGTTTCGTATACATGATTATAAATGCAATGGGCGTTAAAAAAAATAAAAAAAACCTATCAAATATTTGATACAATTTTTGGAAAATATGTTGTTACAATGCTAAAGAGCTCCAAGATTATGTACTTAAATAAAACAAAGTTGTACTGCTGGGAAAAAAATGTTTAAACAAACAGTATTCTCATGCTTTGCTCTTTATAATGTAGGTAATTAAAAACGCTTAGTTTTCAAATATTGCTTAAAATACTGCACATTACAACTCGTACCAATCTAACCTCATTTCAATTCAAATGAACACTCCCAAACTTCATAAACAGTCTTAAACTCACTCAATAGAAAACACAACACAAAATACAAGTCACATAATAGTTAATTAACGAATAATCAATTACCATGGTTAGCTATATGAATACAATCAATAGTATTTTTCACAATTTATGAAAATTACATTGACTCTACTGAATATAAAACTATTATAACGCTCTTGCTACGGTATTTTTATTCATATTTTAGTGTTTTTATTTACCTATTAGTCGACATGCTACTATTTTATATCATCATCATCATCAGCCCACGGTCGTCCACTTCTGGACATAGGCCTCTCCCAAGGCACGCCACTCAGCCCGACTTTGTGCTTCTCGTCTCCACCTGTTCCCTGCTACCTTCATGATGTCCTCGCTCCCCCTAGTGGCAGGGCGCCCTACACTACGCTTGCCGAGCCGCGGTCTCCACTCCAGAGCTCGCCTACCCCATCGGGTGTCGGTACTATTTTATATAGATTCCGTATATTTGAAGTCTCTTTTTACAATGTCAAATTTTAAATTGAAAAATTAGTAGCATATCTAAATAGGACTTAACTGAATGATTATTGTATTTATCGGCTATATTTCAAGGCATACAAATCGCCTACAGTTTAGATTACAATAGGCTGAATTAAATTGTCTATTTTAGGTTAATTTCGTACATACTTTTTTCAATCCATTTATATCACACGAACAAATCTTATCCTTCCTTATGTACTTTTATTATGTACTGACCCCATATATTTCTAAGGATGATACATATTGGTGTTCGAATGCAAAAATAATGCCTTGTATTTTACGCCATTACTTTTTGATATAACTTTTTATACGTCATATAATATTTTAGACAGGCAACGTGTGAAGTTTTTTTAAACTATTGGCGCAAAATACAAGGACACAGATAATATATGTATAAATATGAATAACATATAAAACATATACATTATACATAGCTCGATTACAAAGAAATAATTTACCTGTCCGCCATTCTGAAATTTGCTTATATACTATTACTTTACTGAATTGAAAGTTTAAAGAAACAAGTCGCTTGCCACAGACCCTGAGTTTTGAATTTCAAAACCTGGCCTTGTGCTGTGATAATTGATAATTACCAACATGGCGAACAGATGTTTCTTTTTTATTTTTTTCTTTGTAATACGTATAATTTAACACCTATGCCTATGTATGGGGCAGGATTGCAATTCATACATAAATTCCTAAATGTGGTCTTCACACGTGCGTGAAAGTGCTCTTCCTAACTTATATGTATATTAAACAGACATTCGAGACTCTCTTAACATGTCTAGTGACTACTAACAATCACAATTATTCCAAACATGAATGAGTAATATGTTCAATGTTTTACAATTTTTTTTTAACTGTCAACGACTTAATTTAACTTCCATGTTTACATAGATAACGCACAGAAACTGACAAAGTCTGATTTTTATAAAATTAATCCTCATTAAAAACACAAGTCTTCAAAGAAACCTCCTTTGTTATCAACAAAATTACATGTGCCCTTTTGGTTTCAAAGTATGTACTAACTGATACCAAAAGTGATAAGCACTATACAACCCTTCAGAAATAGTGGCGTCTTGATATAATTATACAAAAATCAGACGTTTAGAGCTCAAGCGCCTTAAAATCCAATAATAAGACACACGTTCATTTTCAGACAAAACTTCAAAACGAGTATTCATTTGTTACCCTGCATCGGGCGATACTGTTTCCGTATTGTCATCTTGCTCGTTATAGTAAGTGTACATAAATAGTGAAAACGGACGTCACATAGGCCAAACAACGTTTATTAGGTACTAACAACGGTGAATGAATACTTATGCCCAATACAAACGCTTGGCAAACAGACTTAACAGTCATCTCTACCAAATGATAAGAAAGTAGAAGATGAACAAGAAAACTCCGAAATCACATGAACATAATGTTATACATTTTTTACAACTATTTAGTTGGTGACCATGTTAAGCTGACGTTTGATCACAGCGGCTGGATCTATGAGACCTTGAGAGGCGACTCTCGTTCTAGCCCAAAAGTCAAAGTTTTGCTACTTCTTTTGTTGTATATTATTTTAGATGTCTATGGATGTCATTCAAATAATATTTATTATTTATTTAAATAATGCCTTGTCCAGTTTGTTATTGCCGGCAGTGGCTTGTTGGACGTCTGCTTGCCATATTTGTAATATCAAAAACCAACAATAAACCAACCTGTGATCATTTCTAACAGATTTTTTATAAATATGGCTAAGTATGCATTCACCACAATCTCTACAAGACCTAAAAACTAAACTAGATGAATTTGGACATCAAATTTCGTGAGATTTTTTTAAGAAGCAGTAAGAACTAAATTACCAATCTTCAGGCACATGTCTAGGAATAATCGAAAAATAATAATTCTAATATGTTTTAGCACTGGATTCAGCACTAGGTCGTATTGTAATGTAGGTAAGGTTGAAATTAGCGCGTGCAATTTCATGAATGTGCAACACAGATTACTGCATATAGACATCGTATAAAAAGTTGTTTGACACTCCCATCTTTTATTTCAAATAAACTAACGAAGCAAAAGTCTTTTCCTTATTTGTCTTGGGTCTAGGAAATTGTTATATGGACCAGCTGATTTTATCGCGAATTTCCAAAGTCACAGAACAGTTAGTCATATTTTTTTTCCATAGACTTACGTTTTGCCTACTGACCTCCTGATACTAAACACCGTTGTAGTCTAGTTAACTAGAAACCTATTTACTCTGGAATATTACTATTTACTAAACCAATCTCACTCTTATTTTTTGCGTAAGTAACAGCAATCTAATTTCCATTTGCATTAATGTCTGTATTATTTATACAAATACACAGTATCTATACGTGAGTAATCTGTGTCGTGATTGTGAGAGAGCTACCATAATAATGTACTAATAATGATCCCTCGTGAATATTGTGTGGTTTTATCTTTTGGACGAGCTCTTGATCTGCTGCAACTTGAGGCGGAGCGCGTCCACCGCTGCTTCGTTCTTTTGTGATACTTGCTGGGAGGTGTGTAGCTGGGGAATAGACATTTAAGTTTTTACATAAAAACATTCAGTTAAATTCAGAATATTTTTTTAACTAAACGGGTTCGCATTTGGCCATAGTTTGCCTGATGGTAAGCAAAGGCTATGGCCTAAGATGGAGCGTGCTTACCCGATAAGAACCGATTTACTCTCGCTTTGAAGATAGCTGGATTATAGTGCGTACAGGGAGTCAGGCCGGGAGTTCCACAACTATGCGGTACCTCCTTCCAAAGACTGACCACGTCGATTTATGAGTAATTTAATACTGTTATACTTACTTTAAGCCTACAACTTTTATTGAAGATCAATATATGCAATTTGTTACCTCAAGTTGTGGGTCGATGCTGTGTGCCCTGGGCAAGGTGTTCTCGTTGATGGAGTCGGTGAGCGCTCGGTTGTCTCCGACGGGCGACAGGCTGCGAGCTGGGACTCGACTCCACTTTCATGCCCGCTTTGACCTGGAAAGACGCAAATATAATTAGTTCAGAATTATATACAAAAACAACTATACGTATAAATTATATATTTTATATGTTTTGTTCAGAATTAGTATTATTTGGTTCGCAGGAGACCGTCAGTTGAGATGCCGGCTCCTCACTTGGCTTAGCGTATTCGTGAGTCGATATTGTTGTGTTTGCCTCAAATAATCAAATATTTCAAATACCGTCAAATACGTCATCCACATATGGACTTGTACGGGAAAACACTCAAATATGCCACAATATTTGCTTATTCACAAAACAAATTAAACGCACAGTGATGGACGTGTCAGTGGCAGCAGCTTATTTCATTTACCTGAATGCGGCTTACCAACACCTGTTGTGTCTAAAGAAGTACAAAATTAAAAATAGACGATTGCTGACAAGGCGTTGGTGGATGTTGACAATTCACAAAAAACGAACAAAGTAAGTACCTACATACCAATTAATCAAATTAGAGCTTTATAGCTCTATATATTACACGTCTGAACAGGATCGCCGCGCGCACGCTACTGAACGATCCAAGTGTGGACAGTAGACGCAAATATTTGCCTTATTTTATTCCTTTGATGTGTAATCAAAAACCGACAAGTTGACGGATACGCATATTCGCTATTTGCGTTGTTTGCCATATTCGTGCAAATAAAGCAAATACAATCAAATAGACCGTCTACACATTGCTGTATTTGGACAAATAATGCAAATACACGAACACGATACGCCAAGTGAGGAGCCGGCATGAGATGTAGACGTGGTAATATTACTTATTAAATTCTAGCTACTTGTTATCTAATCGAATAAAAAAAACTATCTGATATGCAATCAACAATTAGCTACAATTTTACCCTATAGGTATACATATAAAAAATGTGATTGGTTACTTTCCTTATTCACACACTGAAGTAGCAAAAAATATCATTTTGGCCATGGAGTTCATACATTAACTACTATTTATTGGTGTCAAAAAAGAAAAATGTTTACCTGTAAAGCTCGAAGTCTTTCCAAGAAAATCACGTGAGATTTCTCGTCATTTTCATTTGTGATGTCTGAAAACAAGCAATGTAATAATAAGTACAATTTTTGGTTGCTTTTTGGAGCCCTGAAATTATGCCTACGAGGCTTAGAAGCTTAGCGTAGGTATTATTATAGAATTGTAACTACTTACAAATGTCGCGTTCAGTCAGTCAGTAGTTCCTCGTTTCTCTTCGGGGGAGAGGTAGGTACCCAACCCCGGAGATGGCGGTTGACTATCACATGGTATTTGTTTTTGACCCAGCTACGCTTCTATAGTGTCAATGAATGTGGGCTAGGTTTGCGTTTGACTACAGCCTGCCTGATGTTAAACATTGCTGCAGCCTAGATCCAAGTAGATAAAGTATTTGGTACTAACCAATATTATCAGTTTTGTAGTCGTGCTTGAATATAGGCATGGACGCCATCTTGCGCTGCTCGGCCACCTCTCTGAGGCCGCGCTCCACGAAGTTGCGGAAGTAGAACGACGAGCCCTGCATGAACGTCCAGATGTCCACTTCGGGGTGACGCTCCTGGGGAAAATATAATAACAATTAATTAAATGATGGACAGGACAAGAACAAACCACCAAATAGTTTTCCAGGGTGAATATTTGCAGTATACGCACGGAGCCGGCGAGCGGTGATCCTGTGGGTGACTCGACCTGATAAAGAAGCTCCGAATGCTTGCGAAACGCGTCGCATATTGAAGACGTATTATTATTATTATATAATTGAATAAATATGGCTTACATTAGTTTACAAAATGAAATATTTACCCACCAATAAATAGGCACTCTTAACAAGAAAGGCACAAGACCGACATCTATGGTACCTAGGGAGTAGGCATATAGCGCAATTAATATGACAATATAAAAATAAGATATGGATTCAGGCGTTGCTTTGCAGAAATCCTTTGCGGATTACAATGTAACTTTGGAATATTTTTTTCTTCTGATGTTAGTAACAGTATAAAATGTTCGAATGTAGTTTACGAAGCTTTATGCCCTCCAAGACTGTCCAAGAATCTTTAACAGAGTTTTTAAACAACATTTTTTTCACCGGTCGTGACCCATCCTCAGTTTAAATTATTTTGCGGGAGTTCTCTTGAGCAGATACATACATCGTGGTGGGCGCCCCACCAGGTCCTTCCACGAAGTATCTCTTTTTATATAACTCACCCTCAAGTCATACAGCTGTTCCAGAGCCTCCTTGTTGTGCTCCTTGGTCCCGATCCTCCTCAGTATGAGCGCGAGCTCCTCGTGCACGGCGCGCGGCAGGCGGCCGGCGCTCAGGCTCGCGTTCCCGCTCACAGCGCTGAGCACGGAGCCCCCGTTCAGTGCGTCCGGAGTGTTCTCCTTCTTTTCGTCGAGTTTCAGTTGCTGGAAGAAACAGATGACATGTTATTTGTAAAAGTAGTTTTGGAAAAAGATCTAAAGCCTAATCATAATAATTCTGAGTCGTTATATTCGTAAAGTTTATCGTCGAGATAGCACAAGAGGCAGAAGCAGGCACTTATTAAGTGAAACGTACAGATGCTCATGTCCCACGCATTGTAAAGGTATATTTGACAAGATGTAACAAAATATGAAGTATAAAAAATATGTTCTCTCTTAATACAAAGTACGCAATCATAAGAGTAAACACGATATGTATGAGTTACTTATTTTATATAATAATTATCCAGCAATTTCAATCAACTCTTTTACTGTTTTAAAAGATGGTCAAGGTCGTCAGTAGCTAAAAACCGGTATTCTGCCAAATTAGGAAGATCGGGAGTCGAACTCATCACAGTGAACAACAGTGTTACAAAAATAACTTTAAACTAAGATAATGATAAATAATAATAATAACTCACCTTGATAACTTTAATAAGATAGGGGTACAAGTCCGACTCGTTGACGTCAGGGATCTGCGTGAGGTGGTTGGTGATGGACGCGCCCTTCGTCTTCACTAGAGTGTGCACCAGCGTCTTCACGGTCCTGGGAGTGAAGAGATAATTTACTTATACATTTTATAGATAAGTTGTAAGTTAATGTATCGTAGATAAGTTTAGTGAAGTAATGGTAAGCCTTTTATGCGAGAGTCGTCCCTACTTGCCGGAAACGATTATGCCACAAAATAGCAAGCACTGTTGTGCTATCGTGTTATAACATAACACTCTTGTTTAACGGTGATGCAGAAAATAGTATCGGTTGAATGTAATGAAAGAAATTAAAAAACACAGACACGTCTTTGACCAGTTTCAGGACTAGGTGATACAGAAAATTTGATATTAGTTTCAACAAAAATTTCCAACGTTTTGAAGCATTGCTATATTTCTTTATGAGACTTGTCTTGATTTGACTTCAATCTAGTCTTAGTCACAGCCAGCCCCAACGGAAGACCAGCGCTGGTTGCTTCCACACAACCAGCATTATGCTGAGTTGGGGCTGTGTTGTGGCAGATTATGTTTTTACTCCTGTGTGTTCTTCTGTTAAATCTGCCACAATAAATGTTTTCTTTCTTTCTTCTTTCTTACCTGTAAGGAGTATCATCAATATCCGGATTCTTCTTCCAATAGGTATTTGGATACGCCTTATAAAAGGTGTGTATCTTATACAAGATGGCGTCATAGTCTATGGAGTGCACCTCCCACGTGGAGATCATCTTCAACGTCTTCCAGAAGCACTTGAGGAGCAGGTTCTGGTAGCGAGGGTAGGCCTCATCTGAGGCGCCGATAGACTCGTGCAGGAGAGATACTATGGCGCTGCAATGGAGAAAACAAATCATTACATTATTATTTTCAAGATGATTATGTACTACTCTTCAATGTTTCTGGCTTCCCATATTCTGGACGAAGAACTACTTTCGTTTATAGTTCAGAAATCAACCTAAAGTGGATGGATAGATATCACCAACATGGAAGAATAAAGAAATCGAATAACATATAAATCAGTTCGTTACTTATTTCTGGCATTAACTTACATCCCTGCAATAAAACGACTGTTACGGCCGATAACGCCGGACCTGGCGCCGAACACGTGGAGTATCTTAGAAACTTGAGCTTAACGTAAATTTAGAACCCATATAAGAGGTAGTAAATAGTGGCCGAGAAGCACTGCATGTGAAATAGTGAACAAATGTAAGACAGGCTGTTATAATGATGATAATGAATAGGACAATACAATTTCGTTTTTTGTTTCATTCAAATACACTTATCATATAAGTGCAGTACTAGGTATGCACAGTATCTCACCGAGCACGAAGCAGAGAACTGGCTCGCCTAGCTAAGTAATAGGATCGTCTAGCTAAGAAAGACCTCTAGATACCAACTCTATAGTACATTGTAAAGGTCTTACCATACTAGTGCAGTCCTGGGTGACCTCTCCAGCAGTCTCACGCACACGTTGTTGAGCACCCTGGTCAGTTTCTCGGCGTCGCTGCCGGTCCCCGCAGCGCTGGTGCCGGCGCCCAGCACGCGCAGTATCTCGCCCAGCACGGAGCAGAGCGCCGGCTCGCCCACTTGGGAACCACAGCCCGCTGTCTCGTAGAACTGTAAGGGAAATCGATTGTTAGCAAATTACCATGAAGTTTTAAATTAAACTTTTTATTGGAAAATGAGCGAAAATAATCACGACCGGCAGGATTCGAAACAACCATAGTGCAGGTTTAGCACTTAATAAAAATTAACTCATTACCATGAAGTTTTCAAAATTACATCATTATAAGTTATTTATAATAAACATTGTCGTAGACTGAAAGATATGTACATACATCTAATGGTCCACATATAAACACACATTAAACTATGGGCTGGCCTGACCCTTCGACGCAATATGAAAGGAGCAATAATAGTAAAGTTCTAAACAAACGAAGTCGCAGGTATAAAGTGTCATCCGCTGGTGGTAGTGTGAAGACGCTTCTTTTGTGTTGGTATAATACTAAACTCTTCACTGCATTCACACTTTTACGTACTTTAATCACTTAAAAAAACCGCAAGGTTGTGGAACTCCCTGCCTGACTCTCTGTTCCCCACGCACTATAATCCAGCTATCTTCAAAGCGAGAGTGAATCGGTTCTTATCGGGTAAGCACGCTCCATCTTAGGCCATAGCCTTTGCTTGCTATCAGGTAAACTATGGTCAAGTGCAAGTTAAAAAAAAAGATTTAAAGAAATTCTAATCATATATTAGTAACATGAACTGACCGTAGTGAGCGCCCCTCCCAGACACTTGAAGGCGGGCAGAGTGTCCCCCGAGGGCGGCGCGCTCCGCAGCCGCCTCACTTGCGTGGCTATAGCGCTGACCAGGCGCTGCTCGTGCGCCGCGACCAGACTGCAGCGCGCACGTTATGAGGGATAGCGCGCGGATGGCGGCCTGTGGAACAACATTAATTATATTAATACAAACTAATGCAAAATGTTATTGCAATATTTATTTCAGAAAAAAAGAGTCCAAATCATATCATTTTGACATACCTACATACAACGGACATTCAGTAAGATTTGGCATATTCATTGTTACTGAGAGCACAGTTAACCTGTGAATAACTATAACTCAGCCCTTAATTCAAGCCAAGGGTTTGATTCCTTCAAAGTAGACTTGGCACATATTGCTTTACAGTGAAGAATGGTAATCATGGTGATGGCAACAAGTTAAACAGGCCTTTAACATGACTTTGAGTTTACTGTCAACTTAATTTATGATAGAGCATAAAAGAGCTTACATTAAGATCAGGGCTAGCGATGGAGTGAATGGTGTCAGCGAGCTGCGAGTCATCCACCGCAGCGGGGCCTAGGTTCATGGGGGCGGCGGGGCGCGGCGGGGACATTACTGCCATGCTGGAAATAAGGACAAACATTATATTAGACAACGTTTTACCACAGTATAAATACTAAACCAGTACTGTGACTAGGTCCACTCGACGACTTAAATACCTACACTCGTGGTGACGCAATAGTGGCCAACTTATTTTACGGGGCACGCGTGCTTTTGTGTGCACACAATATAAGCTTGAACACCAAATACTGAGCGTTAGTTCAGTAGTACCACATATCTTATCTAAATAGTGTTTTTAATCTACTGTCTTTAAACACAATATATAGAAATCAAATCAACTAGATTGTTTTTTTTCCGATAAGATGTAAAAACTGATGTTGAACATAAATGGAGGACCAAAAGACACAATTAATTTTGGGTCTGGAGCCAAAGACTAATAACCTGGTCCGTGCAGGCGTGGCGTGCGTGATGTTGTTGGGCGGCCTGTGCGCCGGTCTGACCGCCGGCCGGTATGACTGTTTTTGCCGAGAAAGGATCCATAAAACTTTGTCTTTTGAGTCTTCTCATGGTAGAATTAAAAGACACACGTATTCTCCTTTTCAGAGAACGAGATCTTTGGCTAAATTCTCTGGCAACATGACGGATCTTGCAGAGGAAAACAAGGTCGTTTGACCATGAAGTGCCACTTATATATGTACTTAGACACTTATATATGGACGGAAAGACACTTTTTTGGGTGTAGAATCAAAAACAACTCACCTAGTTCGTACAGGCGTGGCGTGCGTGATGTTGTTGAGCGGCCTGTGCGCCCCGGCCGGTATGGGCTCGTCCAGAAACTTCACATCCAGCTCGGACAGCGCGGGGGGACGCACTATGGGCGCCGCCGCGTCCAACTTGGCTATCAGCTCGGGGTCCAGGCCGAATGGACCGGAGATCACTTTCGGTTCGGGCGGTGGGCTGGTGGAGAACAAAAATAGTTGTAAATGATGCAGAGAAAAGAAAAGTAAAGTACATATATAAGTATTATATCGGTTATACCCACGACACAAGCCTTTGCTTGGTGTGGGGCTAGATGGCGTTGTGTGCAATGTCCCGGAATATTTATTTAGAGTTGAATCAGATAGCGTCGTTCACTGATAGCGAAAATCATGAAGATATTTGTATAGTATCTGTTTCTCATGACTGAAAGCGCTGCTATTATTATTTTGCCATAAAGATAGATAGATAAAACTCTTTATTGTAACACACATTGAAAAAAAAAGACAAACAGAAACACAAGACTTTAAAAATAGTGCCACAACTGGCGGCCTTATCGCTTATTATAAAGGTGCTTGGTGAGTGAACAAAGCGTACAAAGCGAAATTTTTAAACATTGAAGCAGCAGTTTCCACAATGCAATTCATGCAAAAGACAACATACGCCTATCAAAAATGCTCAAATTGATATCATTGGTTACAATACCCAAATGGACATATGTTGTTATTATGCAGAAAACCGCGAAAATAAAAAAGCGAATGAGAGATATAGCATGCATAGTATAAGTATCATTACACTCGTGATACTGACGGCTGCACGACGGGGGGCGGGGCTTCCTCTTCCTCCTCCTCTTCATACTCCTCTGGCGGTGCCTCGGCTATCACTCTTCGCGGAGGTTCCGGCTCCTGCGAACAAATACATAAATTTTCATATAAAAGTAAAAGTACGTTCGATTTATGTAGCGTCCGTAAGGTCTTCAAATAAGCCAATGCCAGAATATAATAGGATGCAGTTAACGGCAAAGTAAAAAGAGTGTTAATCATTTTGTATGTATGGGGCCTCTCTGGACTAGAAAAGCACAAGACCGACACCGATGGCACCTAGGAGAGGAGGCCTATACCCAGCAGTGGGTCGACAAAGGCTAAAGATGATGTATGTATGTAGGTGGAAAATATTGTATTTTCTTATCGTTACTTACCTCCGACGGTTGTTGTATAGGCTTCCCAGAAGCAGAGAGTGGTATGAGCATAGAGCGGCGCGTCTCAGCGCTGCGAGTCTTGCCAGCTCGCTTGATGCGCTCCTCGAGGAGGGATAGGTCTTTGTCTGATATCTGGAAACAGATAAATAAACATTATTACATGATTTAATTAAAACACGCTGCTTATGTAGTATTGCGTGGAAAGCGACTGCAAAATGTATTCAGAGTTAATAAACAGGTTTCATTATAAATAAAAATAAATAAAAATAAAAAAGCTTTTATTTTACTTAACCGTATTGCAAACAGAGTTTCTATATTTGGTTAGTTATTTCAATGCTTATGTTAGATTTATATTACTTAGAATTTAGAGTTATTTTTATCTTTCACGGTGAAGTACCGCCCTTGGCGGTAAAAGCCTCCTCCAATTTTCCATCTTGTAGTAACTGTCCGACCCGAGTGTTTATTTATATATTCCATCAAAATGGTATTATTTCAGACGTGATTGTGCCTGTAAAACTTCAATGATTTCACTCTGTTACCATTGTACTTTGTATTTGTAGTTGTTTTACTCTCTCAGAGATGGCGCTGAAGCTGCGTATCCTTGAAAACCAGTTTCATCCTTGAAAATAAAAAGTGAGATATTTTACAATTAAATGAGAGATATAGCATGCTATTGTTGAATTATTATTTTCATTGGCATATTAATCTAAATATACTATTTCGATCGCCAGTTGTATGAATATCAAGCTTAAATTTTCGATGATGTTGGAGGGTGGTGGTCAACAACCCCTCCGCGGTGACCAACCGTTCTGGGGGGGATACTGTATAGTTCTTTCTTCTTTTATAGTAATGTTGATGGCGCAGTAATCGTTGTGTGGGTTTGAAAGGGCGGAGCTAGTTACTATTCTCCCGACGACTCTCCCGACAAAATGCTGGTCGTAGGAACCAAGTGTTCTGTTCGTTGGCTAAGATATTTAGCTATGGAATTGTTAGAGCTGGTATTTTTCTTGCTTTTCTTAGTTTTACTTTTTTTCGCCTCTTGGATATTTGACACTGACTTGGAGTATTCTTCAGTTTTGTATAGACTTCCAGTTTGATTAGGTGGAGTTATTTCTAGCTCTCGTTTTTTTCTGTCCCGCGGTAGATCTTGTTGTGTAACTTCTATGTTAGTCGTGGTCTCATGTACTATTAAACGATCGTATTTAATAAACGCTCTTTTCCCTTCTTTCCTTTCTTTTTGGAGTTGTTCCTGTAATTGTTTTCGTTTTTCTAAAATTTGGGGAGGATAATCTTCTTTTACATATACGTCCTGGTTTTTTAATAAATGTTTATTTTTCAAGACAGTTAATTTTATACCAAATGTTGTGAAGGTTACAACGATTGGCCTTATTTTTCCTTCAATTTTTCTGCCCAACCTTCTTACAAATTCTAAATCATATATTTGACACTTTACTTTTAGGTCATTCTGTATCATATTAATAATTATGTTTTCCAGATCTTCATATGATTTTTCACTTTCTTGTATAGCGAAAAAAATAATGTTTTTCAAACGGGCTTGTTTTTCTAACATTAAAATTCTTTTGTTATGGTCTAACGCAGTATTTTTTAATTTTTCTAACTAAAATTTAGGTTTCATTATAACATGATTTAATTAAAACACGCAGCTTATATAGATTGTATCTGTGTGAAAAGCGACCGCAAATGTCGTCAAAAGTCATAACGATATAGTTATGTAGAATACCGTTCGTTGACTTGTGTACTGTCGACACTCTTGTCTCAAAACTTGTAGCTATAATGTTAGAAATAGTCATAGAATAAGCTAACACTGTAAAACATTTTAACTGTTTCAAATAAAAAGATTTTTATTTATTACTAGCTGTGCCAGCGACTTCGTCCGCAAAGAATAGTTATTACCATAAAAATTCTTCTAGAGAGTTAATCTTAAAAAATAGACATACACTGTTGCAAACATTTTGTTAGATCATTTCAAGAGGAATAATTCTTTCATACATTTTTTTTGATATCTTCAACCGTTTCCGCAGCACGCAACGGAAGCCCTCAAATATGAATAATTTTCTCCGTTTTTTTCACATTTTCCATTGTTTCTTCGCTCATATTAGTTGCAGCGTGATGTTATATAGCCTAAAGCCTTCCTCGATAAATGTCCTATCCAACACAAAAATATTTTTTCAATTAGCACCAGTAGTTCCTGAGATTAGCGCGTTCAAACAAACAAACTCATCAGCTTTATAATATTATTATACTCTCATAGATATGATTCCTGTGAGCGTTACAGCAATACTTTCACGCGGTAGAAACAGAGAAGGTTATAAAAAGGTCAACATACAAGATTCTATAAGTATCGCGACGAGTCAAAGGCAGAGTTATCTGGCAAACTAGAAACCCAACATAAAACATATGTCCATGTAATTTAGGTCCAAATTTGTAGCAGCAAGAGATGTAATGTGTTGTGTCTCAAAATTTATTTCAGATCATTACATCCAATAATTAATTCAGTATGTAAGAAAAAACAATTAAAAGATATGCTTACCTGTCCAATCATTTTATAAACTTTCTCTCCTTCTAGGAAGTAAGCGCTGGCGACGCAGTTAAGCGCCGCTGACCGGACAGCGTTGTCTCTATCGCCTATATGTCTGGCAAGCTCCTTCAGCGCAGTGGCGCCACCTGGGGCCATCACCACTGAACCGTAGGTCTCTAGGAGGTGGCCTATGCATTCTAGGCATTCTGAAAGATACAGATTAAGCAATTAAAATTTGAGTATGTATAAATAAATAAATGTCACTCACGCAATTTCAATTTTACAATACAAATTACAATCTGTAAATTTAGCGTCCTAACAAAAAATACCTGGAGCAAATTTTCTTTAAATCAACCCAAATGGAAATATAATATTAAGCGTCAAGAAAGTTAAACAAACATACCTAAACATTCACAGAAAAATATAATAGATTTAAAAAGTAACTAAATAGGTAGGTTATTTTTATTTATTTTTTTAATAGTTCTAACATAAATCCCCTAAAACAAGTAACTAACACATTTAAGTCCACAACATTAAATAAATGTTATTTTTTTTATAAACCACAAAATGTACCGTTTAAAATTATCGACTTTATAGTTAAAAGACAAAATAACCTATGATTATGAAAGCATAATAGATATCTAATCTTCAAAACATCGATAAAATAATTATCATAGTGCTTATGAATGTTAAAACTTTTATCTTTCCTCAACTGATTAAATTCCGGTAGATAGATAGTTTGATGACCAAATGTAATGAAATTCTAATGTTTAAATGTATGTAAACAAGTCATAAACATTCATAAAAATGACTTAACTGCTGGGTAAGCAAGCCTAGACCGTAATGATTGCTTAACAACAAGCGAATTAGGTCAAGTGCAAACCCATTCCTTGATAAAAAAAAAATCTCTTTTGCCAACAATATTTAAAATTTTTGGTGTTAGCTTCATGCAGAGCATTATCACAAGTTCAGTAATAATAAACATTTGTGCCACCATAAAGACGAGAGTGAACGGGTTCTTATTGGGTCAGCACGATCCATCTTAGGCCATAGACATTGCTTACCATCAGGCAAACTGTGGTCAAATGCAAAACTGTATTAGTAAAAAAATAACTCGACGTGCATAAAATTTGCTACAAATAAACGTGTATTTGTTCTATACATTACCTGCCCTCTGCCTAGCGTTCTTCGACTTGAGTCCCTCCATGAGATAGCCACATAGTTTAGTGACAGAGTAGACGACGCATATCTGTCTGAACAGCGCCTTCACTCCATTGCGGACTGTGTCTTTTGGATCGCCCACCTGTGGGGAAAAACACATAAGTACAATGTATTATAAAAGCGAAAGTATTGATACAAAAATGTGTGTGCAAGTGTATATGTTACCACTTCACAACCAAACGGCGGAACCGATTTGCATGAAATTTGAAATGGATATAGATTTGAAGTAATAATGACCAAGACAATCTTTTAAGCAAACTTACTACACCCTACACCTACATCCATATTGTATTTATTTTACACCCATGTGCTTATTTGTTTACATAAGAAACTTCAAAAAAATTCACAGCAATCTATTAGTTTTGTAAATTTTACAGCGATCTTCAAAACGAGAGCGAATCGGTTCTTATCGGGTAAGCACGCTCCATCTTAGGCCGTAGCCTTTGCTTACTATCAGGCAAACTATGGTCTGATTATTACTGAATAATACTTTGTCATCCTAACCTTCAAAACTAGATAAGGTATGAAGCAATTAGCCTCGTATTCCGCCATAGTATAGTCCGCCTCGATCAAATATCCGAACACCAGGGACAGGTACTCAAGCCCCTTCAGTATGACGGAGGGGTTGGTGTCGAAGAACCTCAGGGTCAGCCACTTGAGGACCAGGTCCAGGTTTGCCATGAGAGAGGTGCCGTTGTCTTGCAGGTCCTCGGATAAAGCTTCTATTGCTTTTAGGTGGTATCTGAAAGAATAAAAATATAAATTGCGTTGATATAAAATAATAGCGGGACCTTAAAACCTCATTTGAGCCGAGTGCTATGTCTAATTAAGCTATGTCTAAAGTCGCGCATTTACTAGTTTTCTCTTCCGTAGCATTTAAAAACGACTTGCGCAAACAGCTATAGAACGCTACACGTACTTTAGGTGCCACAAATAATTTAAAAAAAAAACTACAGAGCGAGATGTGTTTGTTACTTTATTAGCTCCCACAACTGTAACAAGTTGGGTGAAATGTATATGTATGTAGAAATGTAAATGTATATTATGTACTTTATCGGTATATTTATACCTAACTATAATATTACCTGAAGTCGTTATGAACCATGTTAGCCACTAGTTGCTTGTTGAGTCCAGCTGTGGCCATCTGTTCCTTGAGCAGGTCGAAGAACTCCTCGCGGGGCGTTGTGAAGTTCCATTTCAACACTGGAAAACAAATATCAAATCGGTAAATATCAACTACTTATATGAAACTAAAATAATCAGTAACCTTATACATACAACCTTATTATACCTATATGTACATTGTACATTCTTATACATTGGTGGTTTTTATATGGAAAACTTAATAAACTTATTAAGTTTTCCATATTTTATCTATAACTGCACCAAATTTTTTAATGTTTTCATGGTAAATAATACATTTTTGATTTTTGTTATATTAAAGGAATAGGAAGTTTGTTAGTTTCTTGATGTTTGTTCCTCCATATTGCAATGAATTTCCGTAGTTTTTGGTACACTTATTGTTTGTTTGTTTTTAAGTTTTTATTCTACAAAGATAATTATAAGTACGTACATACAATATTACTTTTCTTGCGAACGAAGTCTAAATATTTAAAGGACCAATCGAACTAATAATTTATGATTCTTTTACCAAAAGACGATATAAGTAAAATAATTAAAATGGTGGTTATTTTAAGAAATACATACTTTAAACTAAAAACAAAACGACTAAAGACTAATTTATATTGGAAAACGGCGGTTTACCTTTCAACTTCTGATCGTCGATAATACGCTGGTTCTTAGCATTGTTGTTAGGCAGTAGCGGCGCAAAATCTTCCTCGTCTTTCTTGCCGCGACTTGATGCTGATGCTGGTTTTACAACCTTCAATAAAGAAATAAAATATTAGTCAGTTATTTAGCAGCGCCCGTGGTGGTAATCCGAAATAAAATTTTGCCTATGTGATTATCCTGGGTCGACAATATCATCTCAATACGTTCAGCAGTTTAAATGTGTATGTGTGTAAATCTAAATACTGACAAGCCCGTATCTGAGACGAAAGCTTCAGTCAAAAATGACCAATGCACACTGATTTTCGAACAAACATTTAAAATATTTTTTTTATTATCTAACGAGTACATTGTTCCAACTCTCAATACATTTGATCAATTTTTAAGGTGACTTGAGTTTAGGGTGTGTCAGGATATTTGTTTACACTTTTATTTTTATAAGATAGTAGTGTTAGTTACATCATTTATAACTCAAGAACGGCTAAACGGATTTATCTGAAAATTGGTGGGAAGGTAGCTCAGAACCAGGAGACTGACATAGGATACTTTCTATCGTGTTTTTTTTAAATTGAATTGAATAAAATCCAAAATCTGCTTATTTATTGCCTCTAAGGCGGAACAGAGTTCGCCGGGTCGGCTAGTTATAAATAGACCCCGGTTTACCTTCCCCTTAGGAGCAGCAGTGCCTTTCTTCTCCGCCTCTTTCTTCAGCGCGCCGGCAGACTTCACAGTTCTGGGCTCTTCCTTCTTTCCTTTCCCGGAAGGCAGCGGTTGTATCGGCAGGTTGGGGCGCGCCTTGTCCAGGGCCGCTTGGATCACTGTTTTGGAGCCGGGCTGGAAGAAAAGTTATAAACATATACATAAGATATTAAAGGTGATTCTTTGTAAACTTTGCTGATGATAACGATTGACGCCTTATTTATTCCGGGCTGGAAGAAAACAAATTATAAACATACGATATTAAATTAGGCAATATTTTGCATAAGGTGGTGATGATAAATATTGATGACTTATTTATATATGACGAATTCAAATGTTCGTAAGATTCTAAGCAATAACAAATTTGTCTGTTTGTACACCAACACATCTCTCAAGAGAGCAGAGAGAGAGAGAGAGCTTTTAATTAAAGTAGCCTTTGTAGCTTTCGAGACACAGATAAACTCTTCATTCAGCTGAATGAAGAGTTTTTTACTCTTTTTTGGATTTCATAAAAATGCCTTTTTTTGGAAAGACAGACTGTCAGACAGTCTATCATTAATAAAATCAAGAATTTTTATTGTTTGAAGTTTATTTTTATTAAATTTTACCTTAACTTTACTTTACTTAATTGTTAACAGTTTTTTGTATTACATTGTATGGTATCGGTAGGTCCTGCACTAGGAATACCAAATACTATACTGTTAAACTGTGTACATACTTAACCTACCAGAGCAATGGTATCAACATTTTTGTTCCAATATAACATACAATAATCTACCCAAGGCAGGTATACTAAAATACTTACATATTCATATATAGATTCATGGCTTAGTTTAAGTCCTTCAGCTAGATATACCAGGCAAGTATAGAAGACAGGAATCTTGTGATTATCTAGATTAGAAAAAGATTGTACACAGCAACTTAAAAATAACTTTTAAACTAGCACCACCTCACAGTTTCAATCAATCTAATGGAAAGTATGTATTAATTTCAGGTAATTTGTGCCTTAATTTATCGATTAAGTCCATTTAGTTAAAGTATTAATTTTCATTTTATTTATACACTCAGAAACCTGAGTAAATTAAGGAAAGTATTGTAACAAGTAGTGACCCAGCTGTTTGTCATAGTGTGGCAGCTGTTAAGCCCTTATTAAAACCTTATATAAACTCATCATAGAGTATAGTCACTGTCATACATACCTAAGTATAGAGAAGTATGATGGATGGGACCATAGTATGCCACTGTGGTACTTATGCTCTCCACTCCTTTTGCTGTTTGTTCATTGGATAGAGATTCGGCCGGTTTACTTCCAGTCTTGATGTAGATTTATTCAATAAGGCCAGTTTTAAAATATTCTTTTTCTAGTAACTTTTAACCTGTAAAATTGAATTTGTAGAACTTTATTGAGTATTTCTAAAACACTGAAACTATTCATGTTAAGTAATTGAATTATGGGTCTAAATTTCTATGATGAAACTAGATGTAGAATGGATTTATTTCCCAATGTACTTACAAATATTACAAAGACTTCTCCATGGTTCGATTGTATTTCCTACTCGTCCGCTTTCTTTCTTTGTTCCGGATTTAATGTATGAAAACTTTATGTTTACTTTACTTTGGCTGGTGCTGTGACCACGCCGGTTTCTGCCCTTCAATAGGTACTAGAAGATGCCACTCATCGCGGTCTTGAGCAAGGTCCTATTATCACTGGGATCACGAATCCTGTGGAGATACTGGCTCAACTTTCCAAAGTACCCAATCACGGGGGGGGTTGAGGGGGGGAGGGTAGGAAGGGGGGGAGGGGTTAAGCCCCCCCCTAAAAGCGGGGCGCACGGAGATCAATAGTTTTCGAGATATGACCATTTTTGTATTTTGAGGTTAAGTACTACGATTTCACTATAGGGGTAGGTACTTAACTTTACATTACCGATCATCGATTTTGAACCTAGTTTTTTTGTTGTAGGTAGCCTATAATAGTGTTAGCCTCCACCTAAAGTTTTAAGTTGCGGAAACAAATACTTTTTATGTAATAATTTTTTGTTGCAGTGCAAGTGTTGGACTCGAAGTCACTTGTCTGTGACAGAAGGTAGATTAGGTTAGTTAGGTTGCTTTCTACCACGCACATGCGACGACGAGCGAAGCGAGGAGGAGCCAAGTCCTGTTGTAGTGCAAGTGTTGGACTCGAAGTTACTTGTCTGTGACAGAAGGTAGATTAGGTTCGTTAGGTTGCTTTCTACCACGCACATGCGACGACGAGCGAAGCGAGGAGGAGCCAAGTCCTGTTGTAGCACGAGTGTTGGACTCGAAGTCACTTGTCTGTGACAGAAGGTAGATTAGGTTAGTTAGGTTGCTTTCTACCACGCACATGCGACGACGAGCGAAGCGAGGAGGAGCCAAGTCCTGTTGTAGTGCAAGTGTTAGACTCGAAGTCACTTGTCTGTGACAGAAGGTAGATTAGGTTCGTTAGGTTGCTTTCTACTACGCACATGCGACGACGAGCGAAGCGAGGAGGAGCTCCCCCCAAAATCGATGATCGGACATGTAAAGCCGATGTTTTAGGTTGGTACGTAGTACTTAACCTCAAAATACAAAATGGTCATATCTCGAAAACTATTGATCTCCGTGCGCCCCCCTTTTAGGGGGGGGCTTACCCCCTCCCCCCCTCCCTCCCCTCCCCCCCTCAATCCCCCCCGTGATTGGGTACTTTGGAAAGTTTAACCATATACGCGCTTTGCTCATCTTCTGTACATGGCCATGCCAGCGAAGCCTTTCTGCTTTTATCTCGTCTATAATCGGGCAGATTAGTTTAACCTCGGCGTTCTTCCAATCTCTCAAACTAACAGTCATCTCTTCGAACTGGCCCAAGAATCGATAATATGCACTGTCACAATCAACTTCTTTTCTTCCTTTTGTACAATAAAAGCATCGACACTGTAAAAACACTCCTAAAAGTTACGTATTTTGATCTTATTAATTTAGTTTTATTTATTTCGCGCCATGTTGTTTTGACAGGATCATAGGAATCGCAGATAAAAATATTCGTAGAAAAGAATGAATGAAAGAATGAACGAAGTTAATCAACCGGTAATGTTACTCTCGTTTATTTACCATCGAGACCTAACTCCAGCTACCAATGCATGAAAGTCGGAAGTAATACTTACAACTAACTTTTACTTTACGGACTCAAACTTGTGCTAGGCCCACAGTTCAAACCAAAGGTTCAAACACAGACAACAGGGTTCAAAGCTATCACGAACAAAATATTATAAGTAGGGGGACCTTTGGAGGTACTAATATCGCCAAAACATTGCGTCTTATATTTTGATCTACCTCTTTGAGTGGTATTCGTATTGCCAAGGATTATTGACTCTCTAACTCTAACAATTTACAGAGGACTAGATAACTCTTGTAGCTATTTTTTGTTGCTAAATAAATAAATTTCTATTTTACTATAAAATAATTAATCTATACATATAATAAAGCTGTAACCGGTCGGTGTCTGTACATTGAAGATAATTGAAAAAAAAATAGTTGAGGGGTCTTCATTGATGAAGTAGAACACAAAAATCATGTTTAAAAAAAAACTGTTTGTCTATCAGAATGTTTGTTCGTTAAACTCTAAAATACTCGAAAACGGCTAAACTGATATTTCTACGGTTTTAACTAACATGTGAGGTGCATTTTTAACTTAATATTTAGTGTTTATTTTATTTAAATCGGTTCGTAAATAAAAAAGTTATGTTCATTTTAAACCAAGTGGTCCGCTATCGATATCCGCTGTCTACAGCCATTTTAAATATTCGTGTTAGTCGACGTATAAACTAGATGGCGCTGAATTTACTTTTTATCTCAAAATAATGCAAGCGAAGCCGCGGGCGTCCACTAGTAAAAAAAAACAAATAATTGTATGAATTTATTTATTATCGTTTAATAATAATACATCATGATTTAAACGTTAATAATTTACAATTACAATAAATAAATGCTCATTAAAAGTCATGAATTGTAAAAAAGCGAAACTAACGAATAATAGTAAGTAAAATTAACATAGTGTACATAATGAAACGAAACTTTAATGAAAACAGTGTAGGTAATGGAAACCAAATAATATTTGATGCAGTACAGTTAAGCAAGATTGCAGCAGATTTTTATAAGACCAGATTTTCTTTATAAAAGTAACTTGCATAAACAGATTAATTTACTCTCTTGATCTGTCTTTACGATGACAAAATGTTTCGTGTATTATAAAATAAAAAACTTTGACCGTCATCTCAAATTCAACATTCACAAAAACAAAATGAGTATTATTGTTTATTACAAAATGAAAATGGATTAGTGAAGTGATAATGATACTAAATACTAAAAAAATCAAGTAAAATGGAATAGCATTATTACAGGGGTCAAACAATTTGTACATAGACCAAATACTGCACGGGAATGTATTATGACAATTTTGATTTTGCAATATCTTATGGTAGATGACAGTGGGACTAACTGAAGATGGTGATTTGCGCAAACGCAGTTTATGCCTCAAATTTTTTGTACGTGTGAGAAATTAACCACATATTTCGATAATATTGACAAGGTAACATTTCACCTTTAGTGCAAGTCACGGAAAAGATTTTGGTTTTTGGTAACATTATATTAGTGGCTGGCTATATTAGTTATATAAGTGTCACTGGCTTGCTCTTTTTATCTGATCAGCTTAAAACCGATCACCGATTTTCCAAACATATCTTTAACGTAAGTACTTTTATCTAAGACATAATCTACGTTTACGCACAATCCAAATATGTAGTTTCTCAAGGCCTCATCTCAGCTCACAAAGTTTACTAACAAACCTACTGGATGACAACTGTCTTCAAACATAACTCTTTTGAAACTTAACTCGGACAATATTTAATGAGTAACCAACACATTAGGCGATATAAGTTGCAATGTTCAGCATAATTTACAGGAAAGTTATAAGCATTATAAATATCTACTTATAAGATATTGAATCAGGCGTTACTTTGCTGAAATCCATTGAAAATGAAACTCTGGATAGTGTTTTTCTGCTGCAAAAAACACTAAGTACTCTAATATATTTCTCCAAAGATTAATTTTCATAGTTACGTATGTTTCGTATACATGATTATAAATGCAATGGGCGTTAAAAAAAATAAAAAAACCTATCAAATATTTGATACAATTTTTGGAAAATATGTTGTTACAATGCTAAAGAGCTCCAAGATTATGTACTTAAATAAAACAAAGTTGTACTGCTGGGAAAAAAATGTTTAAACAAACAGTATTCTCATGCTTTGCTCTTTATAATGTAGGTAATTAAAAACGCTTAGTTTTCAAATATTGCTTAAAATACTGCACATTACAACTCGTACCAATCTAACCTCATTTCAATTCAAATGAACACTCCCAAACTTCATAAACAGTCTTAAACTCACTCAATAGAAAACACAACACAAAATACAAGTCACATAATAGTTAATTAACGAATAATCAATTACCATGGTTAGCTATATGAATACAATCAATAGTATTTTTCACAATTTATGAAAATTACATTGACTCTACTGAATATAAAACTATTATAACGCTCTTGCTACGGTATTTTTATTCATATTTTAGTGTTTTTATTTACCTATTAGTCGACATGCTACTATTTTATATCATCATCATCATCATCAGCCCACGGTCGTCCACTTCTGGACATAGGCCTCTCCCAAGGCACGCCACTCAGCCCGACTTTGTGCTTCTCGTCTCCACCTGTTCCCTGCTACCTTCATGATGTCCTCGCTCCCCCTAGTGGCAGGGCGCCCTACACTACGCTTGCCGAGCCGCGGTCTCCACTCCAGAGCTCGCCTACCCCATCGGGTGTCGGTACTATTTTATATAGATTCCGTATATTTGAAGTCTCTTTTTACAATGTCAAATTTTAAATTGAAAAATTAGTAGCATATCTAAATAGGACTTAACTGAATGATTATTGTATTTATCGGCTATATTTCAAGGCATACAAATCGCCTACAGTTTAGATTACAATAGGCTGAATTAAATTGTCTATTTTAGGTTAATTTCGTACATACTTTTTTCAATCCATTTATATCACACGAACAAATCTTATCCTTCCTTATGTACTTTTATTATGTACTGACCCCATATATTTCTAAGGATGATACATATTGGTGTTCGAATGCAAAAATAATGCCTTGTATTTTACGCCATTACTTTTTGATATAACTTTTTATACGTCATATAATATTTTAGACAGGCAACGTGTGAAGTTTTTTTAAACTATTGGCGCAAAATACAAGGACACAGATAATATATGTATAAATATGAATAACATATAAAACATATACATTATACATAGCTCGATTACAAAGAAATAATTTACCTGTCCGCCATTCTGAAATTTGCTTATATACTATTACTTTACTGAATTGAAAGTTTAAAGAAACAAGTCGCTTGCCACAGACCCTGAGTTTTGAATTTCAAAACCTGGCCTTGTGCTGTGATAATTGATAATTACCAACATGGCGAACAGATGTTTCTTTTTTATTTTTTTCTTTGTAATACGTATAATTTAACACCTATGCCTATGTATGGGGCAGGATTGCAATTCATACATAAATTCCTAAATGTGGTCTTCACACGTGCGTGAAAGTGCTCTTCCTAACTTATATGTATATTAAACAGACATTCGAGACTCTCTTAACATGTCTAGTGACTACTAACAATCACAATTATTCCAAACATGAATGAGTAATATGTTCAATGTTTTACAATTTTTTTTTAACTGTCAACGACTTAATTTAACTTCCATGTTTACATAGATAACGCACAGAAACTGACAAAGTCTGATTTTTATAAAATTAATCCTCATTAAAAACACAAGTCTTCAAAGAAACCTCCTTTGTTATCAACAAAATTACATGTGCCCTTTTGGTTTCAAAGTATGTACTAACTGATACCAAAAGTGATAAGCACTATACAACCCTTCAGAAATAGTGGCGTCTTGATATAATTATACAAAAATCAGACGTTTAGAGCTCAAGCGCCTTAAAATCCAATAATAAGACACACGTTCATTTTCAGACAAAACTTCAAAACGAGTATTCATTTGTTACCCTGCATCGGGCGATACTGTTTCCGTATTGTCATCTTGCTCGTTATAGTAAGTGTACATAAATAGTGAAAACGGACGTCACATAGGCCAAACAACGTTTATTAGGTACTAACAACGGTGAATGAATACTTATGCCCAATACAAACGCTTGGCAAACAGACTTAACAGTCATCTCTACCAAATGATAAGAAAGTAGAAGATGAACAAGAAAACTCCGAAATCACATGAACATAATGTTATACATTTTTTACAACTATTTAGTTGGTGACCATGTTAAGCTGACGTTTGATCACAGCGGCTGGATCTATGAGACCTTGAGAGGCGACTCTCGTTCTAGCCCAAAAGTCAAAGTTTTGCTACTTCTTTTGTTGTATATTATTTTAGATGTCTATGGATGTCATTCAAATAATATTTATTATTTATTTAAATAATGCCTTGTCCAGTTTGTTATTGCCGGCAGTGGCTTGTTGGACGTCTGCTTGCCATATTTGTAATATCAAAAACCAACAATAAACCAACCTGTGATCATTTCTAACAGATTTTTTATAAATATGGCTAAGTATGCATTCACCACAATCTCTACAAGACCTAAAAACTAAACTAGATGAATTTGGACATCAAATTTCGTGAGATTTTTTTAAGAAGCAGTAAGAACTAAATTACCAATCTTCAGGCACATGTCTAGGAATAATCGAAAAATAATAATTCTAATATGTTTTAGCACTGGATTCAGCACTAGGTCGTATTGTAATGTAGGTAAGGTTGAAATTAGCGCGTGCAATTTCATGAATGTGCAACACAGATTACTGCATATAGACATCGTATAAAAAGTTGTTTGACACTCCCATCTTTTATTTCAAATTCTTTTCAAATAAACTAACGAAGCAAAAGTCTTTTCCTTATTTGTCTTGGGTCTAGGAAATTGTTATATGGACCAGCTGATTTTATCGCGAATTTCCAAAGTCACAGAACAGTTAGTCATAT
This sequence comes from Macaria liturata, assembly GCA_964023185.1. NCBI lineage: Eukaryota > Metazoa > Arthropoda > Insecta > Lepidoptera > Geometridae > Macaria > Macaria liturata. The sequence goes on along the minus strand of OZ026821.1, from coordinate 6,452,348 downwards.
TTTTTTTCCATAGACTTACGTTTTGCCTACTGACCTCCTGATACTAAACACCGTTGTAGTCTAGTTAACTAGAAACCTATTTACTCTGGAATATTACTATTTACTAAACCAATCTCACTCTTATTTTTTGCGTAAGTAACAGCAATCTAATTTCCATTTGCATTAATGTCTGTATTATTTATACAAATACACAGTATCTATACGTGAGTAATCTGTGTCGTGATTGTGAGAGAGCTACCATAATAATGTACTAATAATGATCCCTCGTGAATATTGTGTGGTTTTATCTTTTGGACGAGCTCTTGATCTGCTGCAACTTGAGGCGGAGCGCGTCCACCGCTGCTTCGTTCTTTTGTGATACTTGCTGGGAGGTGTGTAGCTGGAGAATAGACATTTAAGTTTTTACATAAAAACATTCAGTTAAATTCAGAATATTTTTTTAACTAAACGGGTTCGCATTTGGCCATAGTTTGCCTGATGGTAAGCAAAGGCTATGGCCTAAGATGGAGCGTGCTTACCCGATAAGAACCGATTTACTCTCGCTTTGAAGATCGCTGGATTATAGTGCGTACAGGGAGTCAGGCCGGGAGTTCCACAACTATGCGGTACCTCCTTCCAAAGACTGACCACGACGATTTATGAGTAATTTAATACTGTTATACTTACTTTAAGCCTACAACTTTTATTGAAGATCAATATATGCAATTTGTTACCTCAAGTTGTGGGTCGATGCTGTGTGCCCTGGGCAAGGTGTTCTCGTTGATGGAGTCGGTGAGCGCTCGGTTGTCTCCGACGGGCGTGCGAGGCTGCGAGCTGGGACTCGACTCCACTTTCATGCCCGCTTTGGCCTGGAAAGACGCAAATATAATTAGTTCAGAATTATATACAAAAACAACTATACGTATAAATTATATATTTTATATGTTTTGTTCAGAATTAGTATTATTTGGTTCGCAGGAGACCGTCAGTTGAGATGCCGGCTCCTCACTTGGCTTAGCGTATTCGTGAGTCGATATTGTTGTGTTTGCCTCAAATAATCAAATATTTCAAATACCGTCAAATACGTCATCCACATATGGACTTGTACGGGAAAACACTCAAATATGCCACAATATTTGCTTATTCACAAAACAAATTAAACGCACAGTGATGGACGTGTCAGTGGCAGCAGCTTATTTCATTTACCTGAATGCGGCTTACCAACACCTGTTGTGTCTACAGAAGTACAAAATTAAAAATAGACGATTGCTGACAAGGCGTTGGTGGATGTTGACAATTCACAAAAAACGAACAAAGTAAGTACCTACATACCAATTAATCAAATTAGAGCTTTATAGCTCTATATATTACACGTCTGAACAGGATCGCCGCGCGCACGCTACTGAACGATCCAAGTGTGGACAGTAGACGCAAATATTTGCCTTATTTTATTCCTTTGATGTGTAATCAAAAACCGACAAGTTGACGGATACGCATATTCGCTATTTGCGTTGTTTGCCATATTCGTGCAAATAAAGCAAATACAATCAAATAGACCGTCTACACATTGCTGTATTTGGACAAATAATGCAAATACACGAACACGATACGCCAAGTGAGGAGCCGGCATGAGATGTAGACGTGGTAATATTACTTATTAAATTCTAGCTACTTGTTATCTAATCGAATAAAAAAAACTATCTGATATGCAATCAACAATTAGCTACAATTTTACCCTATAGGTATACATATAAAAAATGTGATTGGTTACTTTCCTTATTCACACACTGAAGTAGCAAAAAATATCATTTTGGCCATGGAGTTCATACATTAACTACTATTTATTGGTGTCAAAAAAGAAAAATGTTTACCTGTAAAGCTCGAAGTCTTTCCAAGAAAATCACGTGAGATTTCTCGTCATTTTCATTTGTGATGTCTGAAAACAAGCAATGTAATAATAAGTACAATTTTTGGTTGCTTTTTGGAGCCCTGAAATTATGCCTACGAGGCTTAGAAGCTTAGCGTAGGTATTATTATAGAATTGTAACTACTTACAAATGTCGCGTTCAGTCAGTCAGTAGTTCCTCGTTTCTCTTCGGGGGAGAGGTAGGTACCCAACCCCGGAGATGGCGGTTGACTATCACATGGTATTTGTTTTTGACCCAGCTACGCTTCTATAGTGTCAATGAATGTGGGCTAGGTTTGCGTTTGACTACAGCCTGCCTGATGTTAAACATTGCTGCAGCCTAGATCCAAGTAGATAAAGTACTTGGTACTAACCAATATTATCAGTTTTGTAGTCGTGCTTGAATATAGGCATGGACGCCATCTTGCGCTGCTCGGCCACCTCTCTGAGGCCGCGCTCCACGAAGTTGCGGAAGTAGAACGACGAGCCCTGCATGAACGTCCAGATGTCCACTTCGGGGTGACGCTCCTGGGGAAAATATAATAACAATTAATTAAATGATGGACAGGACAAGAACAAACCACCAAATAGTTTTCCAGGGTGAATATTTGCAGTATACGCACGGAGCCGTCGAGCGGTGATCCTGTGGGTGACTCGACCTGATAAAGAAGCTCCGAATGCTTGCGAAACGCGTCGCATATTGAAGACGTATTATTATTATTATTATATAATTGAATAAATATGGCTTACATTAGTTTACAAAATGAAATATTTACCCACCAATAAATAGGCACTCTTAACAAGAAAGGCACAAGACCGACATCTATGGTACCTAGGGAGTAGGCATATAGCGCAATTAATATGACAATATAAAAATAAGATATGGATTCAGGCGTTGCTTTGCAGAAATCCTTTGCGGATTAAAATGTAACTTTGGAATATTTTTTTCTTCTGATGTTAGTAACAGTATAAAATGTTCGAATGTAGTTTACGAAGTTTTATGCCCTCCAAGACTGTCCAAGAATCTTTAACAGAGTTTTTAAACAACATTTTTTTCACCGGTCGTGACCCATCCTCAGTTTAAATTATTTTGCGGGAGTTCTCTTGAGCAGATACATACATCGTGGTGGGCGCCCCACCAGGTCCTTCCACGAAGTATCTCTTTTTATATAACTCACCCTCAAGTCATACAGCTGTTCCAGAGCCTCCTTGTTGTGCTCCTTGGTCCCGATCCTCCTCAGTATGAGCGTTTCTTCGCTCATATTAGTTGCAGCGTGATGTTATATAGCCTAAAGCCTTCCTCGATAAATGTCCTATACAACACAAAAATATTTTTTCAATTAGCACCAGTAGTTCCTGAGATTAGCGCGTTCAAACAAACAAACTCATCAGCTTTATAATATTATTATACTCTCATAGATATGATTCCTGTGAGCGTTACAGCAATACTTTCACGCGGTAGAAACAGAGAAGGTTATAAAAAGGTCAACATACAAGATTCTATAAGTATCGCGACGAGTCAAAGGCAGAGTTATCTGGCAAACTAGAAACCCAACATAAAACATATGTCCATGTAATTTAGGTCCAAATTTGTAGCAGCAAGAGATGTAATGTGTTGTGTCTCAAAATTTATTTCAGATCATTACATCCAATAATTAATTCAGTATGTAAGAAAAAACAATTAAAAGATATGCTTACCTGTCCAATCATTTTATAAACTTTCTCTCCTTCTAGGAAGTAAGCGCTGGCGACGCAGTTAAGCGCCGCTGACCGGACAGCGTTGTCTCTATCGCCTATATGTCTGGCAAGCTCCTTCAGCGCAGTGGCGCCACCTGGGGCCATCACCACTGAACCGTAGGTCTCTAGGAGGTGGCCTATGCATTCTAGGCATTCTGAAAGATACAGATTAAGCAATTAAAATTTGAGTATGTATAAATAAATAAATGTCACTCACGCAATTTCAATTTTACAATACAAATTACAATCTGTAAATTTAGCGTCCTAACAAAAAATACCTGGAGCAAATTTTCTTTAAATCAACCCAAATGGAAATATAATATTAAGCGTCAAGAAAGTTAAACAAACATACCTAAACATTCACAGAAAAATATAATAGATTTAAAAAGTAACTAAATAGGTAGGTTATTTTTATTTATTTTTTTAATAGTTCTAACATAAATCCCCTAAAACAAGTAACTAACACATTTAAGTCCACAACATTAAATAAATGTTATTTTTTTTATAAACCACAAAATGTACCGTTTAAAATTATCGACTTTATAGTTAAAAGACAAAATAACCTATGATTATGAAAGCATAATAGATATCTAATCTTCAAAACATCGATAAAATAATTATCATAGTGCTTATGAATGTTAAAACTTTTATCTTTCCTCAACTGATTAAATTCCGGTAGATAGATAGTTTGATGACCAAATGTAATGAAATTCTAATGTTTAAATGTATGTAAACAAGTCATAAACATTCATAAAAATGACTTAACTGCTGGGTAAGCAAGCCTAGACCGTAATGATTGCTTAACAACAAGCGAATTAGGTCAAGTGCAAACCCATTCCTTGATAAAAAAAAAATCTCTTTTGCCAACAATATTTAAAATTTTTGGTGTTAGCTTCATGCAGAGCATTATCACAAGTTCAGTAATAATAAACATTTGTGCCACCATAAAGACGAGAGTGAACGGGTTCTTATTGGGTCAGCACGATCCATCTTAGGCCATAGACATTGCTTACCATCAGGCAAACTGTGGTCAAATGCAAAACTGTATTAGTAAAAAAATAACTCGACGTGCATAAAATTTGCTACAAATAAACGTGTATTTGTTCTATACATTACCTGCCCTCTGCCTAGCGTTCTTCGACTTGAGTCCCTCCATGAGATAGCCACATAGTTTAGTGACAGAGTAGACGACGCATATCTGTCTGAACAGCGCCTTCACTCCATTGCGGACTGTGTCTTTTGGATCGCCCACCTGTGGGGAAAAACACATAAGTACAATGTATTATAAAAGCGAAAGTATTGATACAAAAATGTGTGTGCAAGTGTATATGTTACCACTTCACAACCAAACGGCGGAACCGATTTGCATGAAATTTGAAATGGATATAGATTTGAAGTAATAATGACCAAGACAATCTTTTAAGCAAACTTACTACACCCTACACCTACATCCATATTGTATTTATTTTACACCCATGTGCTTATTTGTTTACATAAGAAACTTCAAAAAAATTCACAGCAATCTATTAGTTTTGTAAATTTTACAGCGATCTTCAAAACGAGAGCGAATCGGTTCTTATCGGGTAAGCACGCTCCATCTTAGGCCGTAGCCTTTGCTTACTATCAGGCAAACTATGGTCTGATTATTACTGAATAATACTTTGTCATCCTAACCTTCAAAACTAGATAAGGTATGAAGCAATTAGCCTCGTATTCCGCCATAGTATAGTCCGCCTCGATCAAATATCCGAACACCAGGGACAGGTACTCAAGCCCCTTCAGTATGACGGAGGGGTTGGTGTCGAAGAACCTCAGGGTCAGCCACTTGAGGACCAGGTCCAGGTTTGCCATGAGAGAGGTGCCGTTGTCTTGCAGGTCCTCGGATAAAGCTTCTATTGCTTTTAGGTGGTATCTGAAAGAATAAAAATATAAATTGCGTTGATATAAAATAATAGCGGGACCTTAAAACCTCATTTGAGCCGAGTGCTATGTCTAATTAAGCTATGTCTAAAGTCGCGCATTTACTAGTTTTCTCTTCCGTAGCATTTAAAAACGACTTGCGCAAACAGCTATAGAACGCTACACGTACTTTAGGTGCCACAAATAATTTAAAAAAAAAACTACAGAGCGAGATGTGTTTGTTACTTTATTAGCTCCCACAACTGTAACAAGTTGGGTGAAATGTATATGTATGTAGAAATGTAAATGTATATTATGTACTTTATCGGTATATTTATACCTAACTATAATATTACCTGAAGTCGTTATGAACCATGTTAGCCACTAGTTGCTTGTTGAGTCCAGCTGTGGCCATCTGTTCCTTGAGCAGGTCGAAGAACTCCTCGCGGGGCGTTGTGAAGTTCCATTTCAACACTGGAAAACAAATATCAAATCGGTAAATATCAACTACTTATATGAAACTAAAATAATCAGTAACCTTATACATACAACCTTATTATACCTATATGTACATTGTACATTCTTATACATTGGTGGTTTTTATATGGAAAACTTAATAAACTTATTAAGTTTTCCATATTTTATCTATAACTGCACCAAATTTTTTAATGTTTTCATGGTAAATAATAAATTTTTGATTTTTGTTATATTAAAGGAATAGGAAGTTTGTTAGTTTCTTGATGTTTGTTCCTCCATATTGCAATGAATTTCCGTAGTTTTTGGTACACTTATTGTTTGTTTGTTTTTAAGTTTTTATTCTACAAAGATAATTATAAGTACGTACATACAATATTACTTTTCTTGCGAACGAAGTCTAAATATTTAAAGGACCAATCGAACTAATAATTTATGATTATTTTACCAAAAGACGATATAAGTAAAATAATTAAAATGGTGGTTATTTTAAGAAATACATACTTTAAACTAAAAACAAAACGACTAAAGACTAATTTATATTGGAAAACGGCGGTTTACCTTTCAACTTCTGATCGTCGATAATACGCTGGTTCTTAGCATTGTTGTTAGGCAGTAGCGGCGCAAAATCTTCCTCGTCTTTCTTGCCGCGACTTGATGCTGATGCTGGTTTTACAACCTTCAATAAAGAAATAAAATATTAGTCAGTTATTTAGCAGCGCCCGTGGTGGTAATCCGAAATAAAATTTTGCCTATGTGATTATCCTGGGTCGACAATATCATCTCAATACGTTCAGCAGTTTAAATGTGTATGTGTGTAAATCTAAATACTGACAAGCCCGTATCTGAGACGAAAGCTTCAGTCAAAAATGACCAATGCACACTGATTTTCGAACAAACATTTAAAATATTTTTTTTATTATCTAACGAGTACATTGTTCCAACTCTCAATACATTTGATCAATTTTTAAGGTGACTTGAGTTTAGGGTGTGTCAGGATATTTGTTTACACTTTTATTTTTATAAGATAGTAGTGTTAGTTACATCATTTATAACTCAAGAACGGCTAAACGGATTTATCTGAAAATTGGTGGGAAGGTAGCTCAGAACCAGGAGACTGACATAGGATACTTTCTATCGTGTTTTTTTTAAATTGAATTGAATAAAATCCAAAATCTGCTTATTTATTGCCTCTAAGGCGGAACAGAGTTCGCCGGGTCGGCTAGTTATAAATAGACCCCGGTTTACCTTCCCCTTAGGAGCAGCAGTGCCTTTCTTCTCCGCCTCTTTCTTCAGCGCGCCGGCAGACTTCACAGTTCTGGGCTCTTCCTTCTTTCCTTTCCCGGAAGGCAGCGGTTGTATCGGCAGGTTGGGGCGCGCCTTGTCCAGGGCCGCTTGGATCACTGTTTTGGAGCCGGGCTGGAAGAAAAGTTATAAACATATACATAAGATATTAAAGGTGATTCTTTGTAAACTTTGCTGATGATAACGATTGACGCCTTATTTATTCCGGGCTGGAAGAAAACAAATTATAAACATACGATATTAAATTAGGCAATATTTTGCATAAGGTGGTGATGATAAATATTGATGACTTATTTATATATGACGAATTCAAATGTTCGTAAGATTCTAAGCAATAACAAATTTGTTTGTTCGTACACCAACACATCTCTCAAGAGAGCAGAGAGAGAGAGAGAGCTTTTAATTAAAGTAGCCTTTGTAGCTTTCGAGACACAGAAAAACTCTTCATTCAGCTGAATGAAGAGTTTTTTACTCTTTTTTGGATTTCATAAAAATGCCTTTTTTTGGAAAGACAGACTGTCAGACAGTCTATCATTAATAAAATCAAGAATTTTTATTGTTTGAAGTTTATTTTTATTAAATTTTACCTTAACTTTACTTTACTTAATTGTTAACAGTTTTTTGTATTACATTGTATGGTATCGGTAGGTCCTGCACTAGGAATACCAAATACTATACTGTTAAACTGTGTACATACTTAACCTACCAGAGCAATGGTATCAACATTTTTGTTCCAATATAACATACAATAATCTACCCAAGGCAGGTATACTAAAATACTTACATATTCATATATAGATTCATGGCTTAGTTTAAGTCCTTCAGCTAGATATACCAGGCAAGTATAGAAGACAGGAATCTTGTGATTATCTAGATTAGAAAAAGATTGTACACAGCAACTTAAAAAATAACTTTTAAACTAGCACCACCTCACAGTTTCAATCAATCTAATGGAAAGTATGTATTAATTTCAGGTAATTTGTGCCTTAATTTATCGATTAAGTCCATTTAGTTAAAGTATTAATTTTCATTTTATTTATACACTCAGAAACCTGAGTAAATTAAGGAAAGTATTGTAACAAGTAGTGACCCAGCTGTTTGTCATAGTGTGGCAGCTGTTAAGCCCTTATTAAAACCTTATATAAACTCATCATAGAGTATAGTCACTGTCATACATACCTAAGTATAGAGAAGTATGATGGATGGGACCATAGTATGCCACTGTGGTACTTATGCTCTCCACTCCTTTTGCTGTTTGTTCATTGGATAGAGATTCGGCCGGTTTACTTCCAGTCTTGATGTAGATTTATTCAATAAGGCCAGTTTTAAAATATTCTTTTTCTAGTAACTTTTAACCTGTAAAATTGAATTTGTAGAACTTTATTGAGTATTTCTAAAACACTGAAACTATTCATGTTAAGTAATTGAATTATGGGTCTAAATTTCTATGATGAAACTAGATGTAGAATGGATTTATTTCCCAATGTACTTACAAATATTACGAAGACTTCTCCATGGTTCGATTGTATTTCCTACTCGTCCGCTTTCTTTCTTTGTTCCGGATTTAATGTATGAAAACTTTATGTTTACTTTACTTTGGCTGGTGCTGTGACCACGCCGGTTTCTGCCCTTCAATAGGTACTAGAAGATGCCACTCATCGCGGTCTTGAGCAAGGTCCTATTATCACTGGGATCACGAATCCTGTGGAGATACTCTTCGACCCGATCCTTCCAGCGATATTTATAGCGCGCCACCGGTCTCTTGCACCACGGTCGCCCTGAATATACGCGCTTTGCTCATCTTCTGTACATGGCCATGCCAGCGAAGCCTTTCTGCTTTTATCTCGTCTATAATCGGGCAGATTAGTTTAACCTCGGCGTTCTTCCAATCTCTCAAACTAACAGTCATCTCTTCGAACTGGCCCAAGAATCGATAATATGCACTGTCACAATCAACTTCTTTTCTTCCTTTTGTACAATAAAAGCATCGACACTGTAAAAACACTCCTAAAAGTTACGTATTTTGATATTATTAATTTAGTTTTATTTATTTCGCGCCATGTTGTTTTGACAGGATCATAGGAATCGCAGATAAAAATATTCGTAGAAAAGAATGAATGAAAGAATGAACGAAGTTAATCAACCGGTAATGTTACTCTCGTTTATTTACCATCGAGACCTAACTCCAGCTACCAATGCATGAAAGTCGGAAGTAATACTTACAACTAACTTTTACTTTACGGACTCAAACTTGTGCTAGGCCCACAGTTCAAACCAAAGGTTCAAACACAGACAACAGGGTTCAAAGCTATCACGAACAAAATATTATAAGTAGGGGGACCTTTGGAGGTACTAATATCGCCAAAACATTGCGTCTTATATTTTGATCTACCTCTTTGAGTGGTATTCGTATTGCCAAGGATTATTGACTCTCTAACTCTAACAATTTACAGAGGACTAGATAACTCTTGTAGCTATTTTTTGTTGCTAAATAAATAAATTTCTATTTTACTATAAAATAATTAATCTATACATATAATAAAGCTGTAACCGGTCGGTGTCTGTACATTGAAGATAATTGAAAAAAAAAATAGTTGAGGGGTCTTCATTGATGAAGAAGAACACAAAAATCATGTTTAAAAAAAAACTGTTTGTCTATCAGAATGTTTGTTCGTTAAACTCTAAAATACTCGAAAACGGCTAAACTGATATTTCTACGGTTTTAACTAACATGTGAGGTGCATTTTTAACTTAATATTTAGTGTTTATTTTATTTAAATCGGTTCGTAAATAAAAAAGTTATGTTCATTTTAAACCAAGTGGTCCGCTATCGATATCCGCTGTCTACAGCCATTTTAAAGATTCGTGTTAGTCGACGTATAAACTAGATGGCGCTGAATTTACTTTTTATCTCAAAATAATGCGAGCGAAGCCGCGGGCGTCCACTAGTAAAAAAAAACAAATAATTGTATGAATTTATTTATTATCGTTTAATAATAATACATCATGATTTAAACGTTAATAATTTACAATTACAATAAATAAATGCTCATTAAAAGTCATGAATTGTAAAAAAGCGAAACTAACGAATAATAGTAAGTAAAATTAACATAGTGTACATAATGAAACGAAACTTTAATGAAAACAGTGTAGGTAATGGAAACCAAATAATATTTGATGCAGTACAGTTAAGCAAGATTGCAGCAGATTTTTATAAGACCAGATTTTCTTTATAAAAGTAACTTGCATAAACAGATTAATTTACTCTCTTGATCTGTCTTTACGATGACAAAATGTTTCGTGTATTATAAAATAAAAAACTTTGACCGTCATCTCAAATTCAACATTCACAAAAACAAAATGAGTATTATTGTTTATTACAAAATGAAAATGGATTAGTGAAGTGATAATGATACCAAATACTAAAAAAATCAAGTAAAATGGAATAGCATTATTACAGGGGTCAAACAATTTGTACATAGACCAAATACTGCACGGGAATGTATTATGACAATTTTGATTTTGCAATATCTTATGGTAGATGACAGTGGGACTAACTGAAGATGGTGATTTGCGCAAACGCAGTTTATGCCTCAAATTTTTTGTACGTGTGAGAAATTAACCACATATTTCGATAATATTGACAAGGTAACATTTCACCTTTAGTGCAAGTCACGGAAAAGATTTTGGTTTTTGGTAACATTATATTAGTGGCTGGCTATATTAGTTATATAAGTGTCACTGGCTTGCTCTTTTTATCTGATCAGCTTAAAACCGATCACCGATTTTCCAAACATATCTTTAACGTAAGTACTTTTATCTAAGACATAATCTACGTTTACGCACAATCCAAATATGTAGTTTCTCAAGGCCTCATCTCAGCTCACAAAGTTTACTAACAAACCTACTGGATGACAACTGTCTTCAAACATAACTCTTTTGAAACTTAACTCGGACAATCTTTAATGAGTAACCAACACATTAGGCGATATAAGTTGCAATGTTCAGCATAATTTACAGGAAAGTTATAAGCATTATAAATATCTACTTATAAGATATTGAATCAGGCGTTACTTTGCTGAAATCCATTGAAAATGAAACTCTGGATAGTGTTTTTCTGCTGCGAAAAACACTAAGTACTCTAATATATTTCTCCAAAGATTAATTTTCATAGTTACGTATGTTTCGTATACATGATTAAATGATTATAAATGCAATGGGCGTTAAAAAAAATAAAAAAAACCTATCAAATATTTGATACAATTTTTGGAAAATATGTTGTTACAATGCTAAAGAGCTCCAAGATTATGTACTTAAATAAAACAAAGTTGTACTGCTGGGAAAAAAATGTTTAAACAAACAGTATTCTCATGCTTTGCTCTTTATAATGTAGGTAATTAAAAACGCTTAGTTTTCAAATATTGCTTAAAATACTGCACATTACAACTCGTACCAATCTAACCTCATTTCAATTCAAATGAACACTCCCAAACTTCATAAACAGTCTTAAACTCACTCAATAGAAAACACAACACAAAATACAAGTCACATAATAGTTAATTAACGAATAATCAATTACCATGGTTAGCTATATGAATACAATCAATAGTATTTTTCACAATTTATGAAAATTACATTGACTCTACTGAATATAAAACTATTATAACGCTCTTGCTACGGTATTTTTATTCATATTTTAGTGTTTTTATTTACCTATTAGTCGACATGCTACTATTTTATATCATCATCATCATCATCAGCCCACGGTCGTCCACTTCTGGACATAGGCCTCTCCCAAGGCACGCCACTCAGCCCGACTTTGTGCTTCTCGTCTCCACCTGTTCCCTGCTACCTTCATGATGTCCTCGCTCCCCCTAGTGGCAGGGCGCCCTACACTACGCTTGCCGAGCCGCGGTCTCCACTCCAGAGCTCGCCTACCCCATCGGGTGTCGGTACTATTTTATATAGATTCCGTATATTTGAAGTCTCTTTTTACAATGTCAAATTTTAAATTGAAAAATTAGTAGCATATCTAAATAGGACTTAACTGAATGATTATTGTATTTATCGGCTATATTTCAAGGCATACAAATCGCCTACAGTTTAGATTACAATAGGCTGAATTAAATTGTCTATTTTAGGTTAATTTCGTACATACTTTTTTCAATCCATTTATATCACACGAACAAATCTTATCCTTCCTTATGTACTTTTATTATGTACTGACCCCATATATTTCTAAGGATGATACATATTGGTGTTCGAATGCAAAAATAATGCCTTGTATTTTACGCCATTACTTTTTGATATAACTTTTTATACGTCATATAATATTTTAGACAGGCAACGTGTGAAGTTTTTTTAAACTATTGGCGCAAAATACAAGGACACAGATAATATATGTATAAATATGAATAACATATAAAACATATACATTATACATAGCTCGATTACAAAGAAATAATTTACCTGTCCGCCATTCTGAAATTTGCTTATATACTATTACTTTACTGAATTGAAAGTTTAAAGAAACAAGTCGCTTGCCACAGACCCTGAGTTTTGAATTTCAAAACCTGGCCTTGTGCTGTGATAATTGATAATTACCAACATGGCGAACAGATGTTTCTTTTTTATTTTTTTCTTTGTAATACGTATAATTTAACACCTATGCCTATGTATGGGGCAGGATTGCAATTCATACATAAATTCCTAAATGTGGTCTTCACACGTGCGTGAAAGTGCTCTTCCTAACTTATATGTATATTAAACAGACATTCGAGACTCTCTTAACATGTCTAGTGACTACTAACAATCACAATTATTCCAAACATGAATGAGTAATATGTTCAATGTTTTACAATTTTTTTTTAACTGTCAACGACTTAATTTAACTTCCATGTTTACATAGATAACGCACAGAAACTGACAAAGTCTGATTTTTATAAAATTAATCCTCATTAAAAACACAAGTCTTCAAAGAAACCTCCTTTGTTATCAACAAAATTACATGTGCCCTTTTGGTTTCAAAGTATGTACTAACTGATACCAAAAGTGATAAGCACTATACAACCCTTCAGAAATAGTGGCGTCTTGATATAATTATACAAAAATCAGACGTTTAGAGCTCAAGCGCCTTAAAATCCAATAATAAGACACACGTTCATTTTCAGACAAAACTTCAAAACGAGTATTCATTTGTTACCCTGCATCGGGCGATACTGTTTCCGTATTGTCATCTTGCTCGTTATAGTAAGTGTACATAAATAGTGAAAACGGACGTCACATAGGCCAAACAACGTTTATTAGGTACTAACAACGGTGAATGAATACTTATGCCCAATACAAACGCTTGGCAAACAGACTTAACAGTCATCTCTACCAAATGATAAGAAAGTAGAAGATGAACAAGAAAACTCCGAAATCACATGAACATAATGTTATACATTTTTTACAACTATTTAGTTGGTGACCATGTTAAGCTGACGTTTGATCACAGCGGCTGGATCTATGAGACCTTGAGAGGCGACTCTCGTTCTAGCCCAAAAGTCAAAGTTTTGCTACTTCTTTTGTTGTATATTATTTTAGATGTCTATGGATGTCATTCAAATAATATTTATTATTTATTTAAATAATGCCTTGTCCAGTTTGTTATTGCCGGCAGTGGCTTGTTGGACGTCTGCTTGCCATATTTGTAATATCAAAAACCAACAATAAACCAACCTGTGATCATTTCTAACAGATTTTTTATAAATATGGCTAAGTATGCATTCACCACAATCTCTACAAGACCTAAAAACTAAACTAGATGAATTTGGACATCAAATTTCGTGAGATTTTTTTAAGAAGCAGTAAGAACTAAATTACCAATCTTCAGGCACATGTCTAGGAATAATCGAAAAATAATAATTCTAATATGTTTTAGCACTGGATTCAGCACTAGGTCGTATTGTAATGTAGGTAAGGTTGAAATTAGCGCGTGCAATTTCATGAATGTGCAACACAGATTACTGCATATAGACATCGTATAAAAAGTTGTTTGACACTCCCATCTTTTATTTCAAATTCTTTTCAAATAAACTAACGAAGCAAAAGTCTTTTCCTTATTTGTCTTGGGTCTAGGAAATTGTTATATGGACCAGCTGATTTTATCGCGAATTTCCAAAGTCACAGAACAGTTAGTCATATTTTTTTTCCATAGACTTACGTTTTGCCTACTGACCTCCTGATACTAAACACCGTTGTAGTCTAGTTAACTAGAAACCTATTTACTCTGGAATATTACTATTTACTAAACCAATCTCACTCTTATTTTTTGCGTAAGTAACAGCAATCTAATTTCCATTTGCATTAATGTCTGTATTATTTATACAAATACACAGTATCTATACGTGAGTAATCTGTGTCGTGATTGTGAGAGAGCTACCATAATAATGTACTAATAATGATCCCTCGTGAATATTGTGTGGTTTTATCTTTTGGACGAGCTCTTGATCTGCTGCAACTTGAGGCGGAGCGCGTCCACCGCTGCTTCGTTCTTTTGTGATACTTGCTGGGAGGTGTGTAGCTGGGGAATAGACATTTAAGTTTTTACATAAAAACATTCAGTTAAATTCAGAATATTTTTTTAACTAAACGGGTTCGCATTTGGCCATAGTTTGCCTGATGGTAAGCAAAGGCTATGGCCTAAGATGGAGCGTGCTTACCCGATAAGAACCGATTTACTCTCGCTTTGAAGATCGCTGGATTATAGTGCGTACAGGGAGTCAGGCCGGGAGTTCCACAACTATGCGGTACCTCCTTCCAAAGACTGACCACGTCGATTTATGAGTAATTTAATACTGTTATACTTACTTTAAGCCTACAACTTTTATTGAAGATCAATATATGCAATTTGTTACCTCAAGTTGTGGGTCGATGCTGTGTGCCCTGGGCAAGGTGTTCTCGTTGATGGAGTCGGTGAGCGCTCGGTTGTCTCCGACGGGCGTGCGAGGCTGCGAGCTGGGACTCGACTCCACTTTCATGCCCGCTTTGGCCTGGAAAGACGCAAATATAATTAGTTCAGAATTATATACAAAAACAACTATACGTATAAATTATATATTTTATATGTTTTGTTCAGAATTAGTATTATTTGGTTCGCAGGAGACCGTCAGTTGAGATGCCGGCTCCTCACTTGGCTTAGCGTATTCGTGAGTCGATATTGTTGTGTTTGCCTCAAATAATCAAATATTTCAAATACCGTCAAATACGTCATCCACATATGGACTTGTACGGGAAAACACTCAAATATGCCACAATATTTGCTTATTCACAAAACAAATTAAACGCACAGTGATGGACGTGTCAGTGGCAGCAGCTTATTTCATTTACCTGAATGCGGCTTACCAACACCTGTTGTGTCTAAAGAAGTACAAAATTAAAAATAGACGATTGCTGACAAGGCGTTGGTGGATGTTGACAATTCACAAAAAACGAACAAAGTAAGTACCTACATACCAATTAATCAAATTAGAGCTTTATAGCTCTATATATTACACGTCTGAACAGGATCGCCGCGCGCACGCTACTGAACGATCCAAGTGTGGACAGTAGACGCAAATATTTGCCTTATTTTATTCCTTTGATGTGTAATCAAAAACCGACAAGTTGACGGATACGCATATTCGCTATTTGCGTTGTTTGCCATATTCGTGCAAATAAAGCAAATACAATCAAATAGACCGTCTACACATTGCTGTATTTGGACAAATAATGCAAATACACGAACACGATACGCCAAGTGAGGAGCCGGCATGAGATGTAGACGTGGTAATATTACTTATTAAATTCTAGCTACTTGTTATCTAATCGAATAAAAAAAACTATCTGATATGCAATCAACAATTAGCTACAATTTTACCCTATAGGTATACATATAAAAAATGTGATTGGTTACTTTCCTTATTCACACACTGAAGTAGCAAAAAATATCATTTTGGCCATGGAGTTCATACATTAACTACTATTTATTGGTGTCAAAAAAGAAAAATGTTTACCTGTAAAGCTCGAAGTCTTTCCAAGAAAATCACGTGAGATTTCTCGTCATTTTCATTTGTGATGTCTGAAAACAAGCAATGTAATAATAAGTACAATTTTTGGTTGCTTTTTGGAGCCCTGAAATTATGCCTACGAGGCTTAGAAGCTTAGCGTAGGTATTATTATAGAATTGTAACTACTTACAAATGTCGCGTTCAGTCAGTCAGTAGTTCCTCGTTTCTCTTCGGGGGAGAGGTAGGTACCCAACCCCGGAGATGGCGGTTGACTATCACATGGTATTTGTTTTTGACCCAGCTACGCTTCTATAGTGTCAATGAATGTGGGCTAGGTTTGCGTTTGACTACAGCCTGCCTGATGTTAAACATTGCTGCAGCCTAGATCCAAGTAGATAAAGTATTTGGTACTAACCAATATTATCAGTTTTGTAGTCGTGCTTGAATATAGGCATGGACGCCATCTTGCGCTGCTCGGCCACCTCTCTGAGGCCGCGCTCCACGAAGTTGCGGAAGTAGAACGACGAGCCCTGCATGAACGTCCAGATGTCCACTTCGGGGTGACGCTCCTGGGGAAAATATAATAACAATTAATTAAATGATGGACAGGACAAGAACAAACCACCAAATAGTTTTCCAGGGTGAATATTTGCAGTATACGCACGGAGCCGTCGAGCGGTGATCCTGTGGGTGACTCGACCTGATAAAGAAGCTCCGAATGCTTGCGAAACGCGTCGCATATTGAAGACGTATTATTATTATTATTATATAATTGAATAAATATGGCTTACATTAGTTTACAAAATGAAATATTTACCCACCAATAAATAGGCACTCTTAACAAGAAAGGCACAAGACCGACATCTATGGTACCTAGGGAGTAGGCATATAGCGCAATTAATATGACAATATAAAAATAAGATATGGATTCAGGCGTTGCTTTGCAGAAATCCTTTGCGGATTAAAATGTAACTTTGGAATATTTTTTTCTTCTGATGTTAGTAACAGTATAAAATGTTCGAATGTAGTTTACGAAGTTTTATGCCCTCCAAGACTGTCCAAGAATCTTTAACAGAGTTTTTAAACAACATTTTTTTCACCGGTCGTGACCCATCCTCAGTTTAAATTATTTTGCGGGAGTTCTCTTGAGCAGATACATACATCGTGGTGGGCGCCCCACCAGGTCCTTCCACGAAGTATCTCTTTTTATATAACTCACCCTCAAGTCATACAGCTGTTCCAGAGCCTCCTTGTTGTGCTCCTTGGTCCCGATCCTCCTCAGTATGAGCGCGAGCTCCTCGTGCACGGCGCGCGGCAGGCGGCCGGCGCTCAGGCTCGCGTTCCCGCTCACAGCGCTGAGCACGGAGCCCCCGTTCAGTGCGTCCGGAGTGTTCTCCTTCTTTTCGTCGAGTTTCAGTTGCTGGAAGAAACAGATGACATGTTATTTGTAAAAGTAGTTTTGGAAAAAGATCTAAAGCCTAATCATAATAATTCTGAGTCGTTATATTCGTAAAGTTTATCGTCGAGATAGCACAAGAGGCAGAAGCAGGCACTTATTAAGTGAAACGTACAGATGCTCATGTCCCACGCATTGTAAAGGTATATTTGACAAGATGTAACAAAATATGAAGTATAAAAAATATGTTCTCTCTTAATACAAAGTACGCAATCATAAGAGTAAACACGATATGTATGAGTTACTTATTTTATATAATAATTATCCAGCAATTTCAATCAACTCTTTTACTGTTTTAAAAGATGGTCAAGGTCGTCAGTAGCTAAAAACCGGTATTCTGCCAAATTAGGAAGATCGGGAGTCGAACTCATCACAGTGAACAACAGTGTTACAAAAATAACTTTAAACTAAGATAATGATAAATAATAATAATAACTCACCTTGATAACTTTAATAAGATAGGGGTACAAGTCCGACTCGTTGACGTCAGGGATCTGCGTGAGGTGGTTGGTGATGGACGCGCCCTTCGTCTTCACTAGAGTGTGCACCAGCGTCTTCACGGTCCTGGGAGTGAAGAGATAATTTACTTATACATTTTATAGATAAGTTGTAAGTTAATGTATCGTAGATAAGTTTAGTGAAGTAATGGTAAGCCTTTTATGCGAGAGTCGTCCCTACTTGCCGGAAACGATTATGCCACAAAATAGCAAGCACTGTTGTGCTATCGTGTTATAACATAACACTCTTGTTTAACGGTGATGCAGAAAATAGTATCGGTTGAATGTAATGAAAGAAATTAAAAAACACAGACACGTCTTTGACCAGTTTCAGGACTAGGTGATACAGAAAATTTGATATTAGTTTCAACAAAAATTTCCAACGTTTTGAAGTTTGCTATATTTCTTTATGAGACTTGTCTTGATTTGACTTCAATCTAGTCTTAGTCACAGCCAGCCCCAACGGAAGACCAGCGCTGGTTGCTTCCACACAACCAGCATTATGCTGAGTTGGGGCTGTGTTGTGGCAGATTATGTTTTTACTCCTGTGTGTTCTTCTGTTAAATCTGCCACAATAAATGTTTTCTTTCTTTCTTCTTTCTTACCTGTAAGGAGTATCATCAATATCCGGATTCTTCTTCCAATAGGTATTCGGATACGCCTTATAAAAGGTGTGTATCTTATACAAGATGGCGTCATAGTCTATGGAGTGCACCTCCCACGTGGAGATCATCTTCAACGTCTTCCAGAAGCACTTGAGGAGCAGGTTCTGGTAGCGAGGGTAGGCCTCATCTGAGGCGCCGATAGACTCGTGCAGGAGAGATACTATGGCGCTGCAATGGAGAAAACAAATCATTACATTATTATTTTCAAGATGATTATGTACTACTCTTCAATGTTTCTGGCTTCCCATATTCTGGACGAAGAACTACTTTCGTTTATAGTTCAGAAATCAACCTAAAGTGGATGGATAGATATCACCAACATGGAAGAATAAAGAAATCGAATAACATATAAATCAGTTCGTTACTTATTTCTGGCATTAACTTACATCCCTGCAATAAAACGACTGTTACGGCCGATAACGCCGGACCTGGCGCCGAACACGTGGAGTATCTTAGAAACTTGAGCTTAACGTAAATTTAGAACCCATATAAGAGGTAGTAAATAGTGGCCGAGAAGCACTGCATGTGAAATAGTGAACAAATGTAAGACAGGCTGTTATAATGATGATAATGAATAGGACAATACAATTTCGTTTTTTGTTTCATTCAAATACACTTATCATATAAGTGCAGTACTAGGTATGCACAGTATCTCACCGAGCACGAAGCAGAGAACTGGCTCGCCTAGCTAAGTAATAGGATCGTCTAGCTAAGAAAGACCTCTAGATACCAACTCTATAGTACATTGTAAAGGTCTTACCATACTAGTGCAGTCCTGGGTGACCTCTCCAGCAGTCTCACGCACACGTTGTTGAGCACCCTGGTCAGTTTCTCGGCGTCGCTGCCGGTCCCCGCAGCGCTGGTGCCGGCGCCCAGCACGCGCAGTATCTCGCCCAGCACGGAGCAGAGCGCCGGCTCGCCCACTTGGGAACCACAGCCCGCTGTCTCGTAGAACTGTAAGGGAAATCGATTGTTAGCAAATTACCATGAAGTTTTCAAAATTACATCATTATAAGTTATTTATAATAAACATTGTCGTAGACTGAAAGATATGTACATACATCTAATGGTCCACATATAAACACACATTAAACTATGGGCTGGCCTGACCCTTCGACGCAATATAAAAGGAGCAATAATAGTAAAGTTCTAAACAAACGAAGTCGCAGGTATAAAGTGTCATCCGCTGGTGGTAGTGTGAAGACGCTTCTTTTGTGTTGGTATAATACTAAACTCTTCACTGCATTCACACTTTTACGTACTTTAATCACTTAAAAAAACCGCAAGGTTGTGGAACTCCCTGCCTGACTCTCTGTTCCCCACGCACTATAATCCAGCTATCTTCAAAGCGAGAGTGAATCGGTTCTTATCGGGTAAGCACGCTCCATCTTAGGCCATAGCCTTTGCTTGCTATCAGGTAAACTATGGTCAAGTGCAAGTTAAAAAAAAAGATTTAAAGAAATTCTAATCATATATTAGTAACATGAACTGACCGTAGTGAGCGCCCCTCCCAGACACTTGAAGGCGGGCAGAGTGTCCCCCGAGGGCGGCGCGCTCCGCAGCCGCCTCACTTGCGTGGCTATAGCGCTGACCAGGCGCTGCTCGTGCGCCGCGACCAGACTGCAGCGCGCACGTTATGAGGGATAGCGCGCGGATGGCGGCCTGTGGAACAACATTAATTATATTAATACAAACTAATGCAAAATGTTATTGCAATATTTATTTCAGAAAAAAAGAGTCCAAATCATATCATTTTGACATACCTACATACAACGGACATTCAGTAAGATTTGGCATATTCATTGTTACTGAGAGCACAGTTAACCTGTGAATAACTATAACTCAGCCCTTAATTCAAGCCAAGGGTTTGATTCCTTCAAAGTAGACTTGGCACATATTGCTTTACAGTGAAGAATGGTAATCATGGTGATGGCAACAAGTTAAACAGGCCTTTAACATGACTTTGAGTTTACTGTCAACTTAATTTATGATAGAGCATAAAAGAGCTTACATTAAGATCAGGGCTAGCGATGGAGTGAATGGTGTCAGCGAGCTGCGAGTCATCCACCGCAGCGGGGCCTAGGTTCATGGGGGCGGCGGGGCGCGGCGGGGACATTACTGCCATGCTGGAAATAAGGACAAACATTATATTAGACAACGTTTTACCACAGTATAAATACTAAACCAGTACTGTGACTAGGTCCACTCGACGACTTAAATACCTACACTCGTGGTGACGCAATAGTGGCCAACTTATTTTACGGGGCACGCGTGCTTTTGTGTGCACACAATATAAGCTTGAACACCAAATACTGAGCGTTAGTTCAGTAGTACCACATATCTTATCTAAATAGTGTTTTTAATCTACTGTCTTTAAACACAATATATAGAAATCAAATCAACTAGATTGTTTTTTTTCCGATAAGATGTAAAAACTGATGTTGAACATAAATGGAGGACCAAAAGACACAATTAATTTTGGGTCTGGAGCCAAAGACTAATAACCTGGTCCGTGCAGGCGTGGCGTGCGTGATGTTGTTGGGCGGCCTGTGCGCCCCGGCCGGTATGACTGTTTTTGCCGAGAAAGGATCCATAAAACTTTGTCTTTTGAGTCTTCTCATGGTAGAATTAAAAGACACACGTATTCTCCTTTTCAGAGAACGAGATCTTTGGCTAAATTCTCTGGCAACATGACGGATCTTGCAGAGGAAAACAAGGTCGTTTGACCATGAAGTGCCACTTATATATGTACTTAGACACTTATATATGGACGGAAAGACACTTTTTTGGGTGTAGAATCAAAAACAACTCACCTAGTTCGTACAGGCGTGGCGTGCGTGATGTTGTTGAGCGGCCTGTGCGCCCCGGCCGGTATGGGCTCGTCCAGAAACTTCACATCCAGCTCGGACAGCGCGGGGGGACGCACTATGGGCGCCGCCGCGTCCAACTTGGCTATCAGCTCGGGGTCCAGGCCGAATGGACCGGAGATCACTTTCGGTTCGGGCGGTGGGCTGGTGGAGAACAAAAATAGTTGTAAATGATGCAGAGAAAAGAAAAGTAAAGTACATATATAAGTATTATATCGGTTATACCCACGACACAAGCCTTTGCTTGGTGTGGGGCTAGATGGCGTTGTGTGCAATGTCCCGGAATATTTATTTAGAGTTGAATCAGATAGCGTCGTTCACTGATAGCGAAAATCATGAAGATATTTGTATAGTATCTGTTTCTCATGACTGAAAGCGCTGCTATTATTATTTTGCCATAAAGATAGATAGATAAAACTCTTTATTGTAACACACATTGAAAAAAAAAGACAAACAGAAACACAAGACTTTAAAAATAGTGCCACAACTGGCGGCCTTATCGCTTATTATAAAGGTGCTTGGTGAGTGAACAAAGCGTACAAAGCGAAATTTTTAAACATTGAAGCAGCAGTTTCCACAATGCAATTCATGCAAAAGACAACATACGCCTATCAAAAATGCTCAAATTGATATCATTGGTTACAATACCCAAATGGACATATTATTATGTTGTTATTATGCAGAAAACCGCGAAAATAAAAAAGCGAATGAGAGATATAGCATGCATAGTATAAGTATCATTACACTCGTGATACTGACGGCTGCACGACGGGGGGCGGGGCTTCCTCTTCCTCCTCCTCTTCATACTCCTCTGGCGGTGCCTCGGCTATCACTCTTCGCGGAGGTTCCGGCTCCTGCGAACAAATACATAAATTTTCATATAAAAGTAAAAGTACGTTCGATTTATGTAGCGTCCGTAAGGTCTTCAAATAAGCCAATGCCAGAATATAATAGGATGCAGTTAACGGCAAAGTAAAAAGAGTGTTAATCATTTTGTATGTATGGGGCCTCTCTGGACTAGAAAAGCACAAGACCGACACCGATGGCACCTAGGAGAGGAGGCCTATACCCAGCAGTGGGTCGACAAAGGCTAAAGATGATGTATGTATGTAGGTGGAAAATATTGTATTTTCTTATCGTTACTTACCTCCGACGGTTGTTGTATAGGCTTCCCAGAAGCAGAGAGTGGTATGAGCATAGAGCGGCGCGTCTCAGCGCTGCGAGTCTTGCCAGCTCGCTTGATGCGCTCCTCGAGGAAGGATAGGTCTTTGTCTGATATCTGGAAACAGATAAATAAACATTATTACATGATTTAATTAAAACACGCTGCTTATGTAGTATTGCGTGGAAAGCGACTGCAAAATGTATTCAGAGTTAATAAACAGGTTTCATTATAAATAAAAATAAATAAAAATAAAAAAGCTTTTATTTTACTTAACCGTATTGCAAACAGAGTTTCTATATTTGGTTAGTTATTTCAATGCTTATGTTAGATTTATATTACTTAGAATTTAGAGTTATTTTTATCTTTCACGGTGAAGTACCGCCCTTGGCGGTAAAAGCCTCCTCCAATTTTCCATCTTGTAGTAACTGTCCGACCCGAGTGTTTATTTATATATTCCATCAAAATGGTATTATTTCAGACGTGATTGTGCCTGTAAAACTTCAATGATTTCACTCTGTTACCATTGTACTTTGTATTTGTAGTTGTTTTACTCTCTCAGAGATGGCGCTGAAGCTGCGTATCCTTGAAAACCAGTTTCATCCTTGAAAATAAAAAGTGAGATATTTTACAATTAAATGAGAGATATAGCATGCTATTGTTGAATTATTATTTTCATTGGCATATTAATCTAAATATACTATTTCGATCGCCAGTTGTATGAATATCAAGCTTAAATTTTCGATGATGTTGGAGGGTGGTGGTCAACAACCCCTCCGCGGTGACCAACCGTTCTGGGGGGGATACTGTATAGTTCTTTCTTCTTTTATAGTAATGTTGATGGCGCAGTAATCGTTGTGTGGGTTTGAAAGGGCGGAGCTAGTTACTATTCTCCCGACGACTCTCCCGACAAAATGCTGGTCGTAGGAACCAAGTGTTCTGTTCGTTGGCTAAGATATTTAGCTATGGAATTGTTAGAGCTGGTATTTTTCTTGCTTTTCTTAGTTTTACTTTTTTTCGCCTCTTGGATATTTGACACTGACTTGGAGTATTCTTCAGTTTTGTATAGACTTCCAGTTTGATTAGGTGGAGTTATTTCTAGCTCTCGTTTTTTTCTGTCCCGCGGTAGATCTTGTTGTGTAACTTCTATGTTAGTCGTGGTCTCATGTACTATTAAACGATCGTATTTAATAAACGCTCTTTTCCCTTCTTTCCTTTCTTTTTGGAGTTGTTCCTGTAATTGTTTTCGTTTTTCTAAAATTTGGGGAGGATAATCTTCTTTTACATATACGTCCTGGTTTTTTAATAAATGTTTATTTTTCAAGACAGTTAATTTTATACCAAATGTTGTGAAGGTTACAACGATTGGCCTTATTTTTCCTTCAATTTTTCTGCCCAACCTTCTTACAAATTCTAAATCATATATTTGACACTTTACTTTTAGGTCATTCTGTATCATATTAATAATTATGTTTTCCAGATCTTCATATGATTTTTCACTTTCTTGTATAGCGAAAAAAATAATGTTTTTCAAACGGGCTTGTTTTTCTAACATTAAAATTATTTTGTTATGGTCTAACGCAGTATTTTTTAATTTTTCTAACTAAAATTTAGGTTTCATTATAACATGATTTAATTAAAACACGCAGCTTATATAGATTGTATCTGTGTTAAAAGCGACCGCAAATGTCGTCAAAAGTCATAACGATATAGTTATGTAGAATACCGTTCGTTGACTTGTGTACTGTCGACACTCTTGTCTCAAAACTTGTAGCTATAATGTTAGAAATAGTCATAGAATAAGCTAACACTGTAAAACATTTTAACTGTTTCAAATAAAAAGATTTTTATTTATTACTAGCTGTGCCAGCGACTTCGTCCGCAAAGAATAGTTATTACCATAAAAATTCTTCTAGAGAGTTAATCTTAAAAAATAGACATACACTGTTGCAAACATTTTGTTAGATCATTTCAAGAGGAATAATTCTTTCATACATTTTTTTTGATATCTTCAACCGTTTCCGCAGCACGCAACGGAAGCCCTCAAATATGAATAATTTTCTCCGTTTTTTTCACATTTTCCATTGTTTCTTCGCTCATATTAGTTGCAGCGTGATGTTATATAGCCTAAAGCCTTCCTCGATAAATGTCCTATCCAACACAAAAATATTTTTTCAATTAGCACCAGTAGTTCCTGAGATTAGCGCGTTCAAACAAACAAACTCATCAGCTTTATAATATTATTATACTCTCATAGATATTATTCCTGTGAGCGTTACAGCAATACTTTCACGCGGTAGAAACAGAGAAGGTTATAAAAAGGTCAACATACAAGATTCTATAAGTATCGCGACGAGTCAAAGGCAGAGTTATCTGGCAAACTAGAAACCCAACATAAAACATATGTCCATGTAATTTAGGTCCAAATTTGTAGCAGCAAGAGATGTAATGTGTTGTGTCTCAAAATTTATTTCAGATCATTACATCCAATAATTAATTCAGTATGTAAGAAAAAACAATTAAAAGATATGCTTACCTGTCCAATCATTTTATAAACTTTCTCTCCTTCTAGGAAGTAAGCGCTGGCGACGCAGTTAAGCGCCGCTGACCGGACAGCGTTGTCTCTATCGCCTATATGTCTGGCAAGCTCCTTCAGCGCAGTGGCGCCACCTGGGGCCATCACCACTGAACCGTAGGTCTCTAGGAGGTGGCCTATGCATTCTAGGCATTCTGAAAGATACAGATTAAGCAATTAAAATTTGAGTATGTATAAATAAATAAATGTCACTCACGCAATTTCAATTTTACAATACAAATTACAATCTGTAAATTTAGCGTCCTAACAAAAAATACCTGGAGCAAATTTTCTTTAAATCAACCCAAATGGAAATATAATATTAAGCGTCAAGAAAGTTAAACAAACATACCTAAACATTCACAGAAAAATATAATAGATTTAATAAGTAACTAAATAGGTAGGTTATTTTTATTTATTTTTTTAATAGTTCTAACATAAATCCCCTAAAACAAGTAACTAACACATTTAAGTCCACAACATTAAATAAATGTTATTTTTTTTATAAACCACAAAATGTACCGTTTAAAATTATCGACTTTATAGTTAAAAGACAAAATAACCTATGATTATGAAAGCATAATAGATATCTAATCTTCAAAACATCGATAAAATAATTATCATAGTGCTTATGAATGTTAAAACTTTTATCTTTCCTCAACTGATTAAATTCCGGTAGATAGATAGTTTGATGACCAAATGTAATGAAATTCTAATGTTTAAATGTATGTAAACAAGTCATAAACATTCATAAAAATGACTTAACTGCTGGGTAAGCAAGCCTAGTAATGATTGCTTAACAACAAGCGAATTAGGTCAAGTGCAAACCCATTCCTTGATAAAAAAAAAATCTCTTTTGCCAACAATATTTAAAATTTTTGGTGTTAGCTTCATGCAAAGCATTATCACAAGTTCAGTAATATTAAACATTTGTGCCACCATAAAGACGAGAGTGAACGGGTTCTTATTGGGTCAGCACGATCCATCTTAGGCCATAGACATTGCTTACCATCAGGCAAACTGTGGTCAAATGCAAAACTGTATTAGTAAAAAAATAACTCGACGTGCATAAAATTTGCTACAAATAAACGTGTATTTGTTCTATACATTACCTGCCCTCTGCCTAGCGTTCTTCGACTTGAGTCCCTCCATGAGATAGCCACATAGTTTAGTGACAGAGTGGACGACGCATATCTGTCTGAACAGCGCCTTCACTCCATTGCGGACTGTGTCTTTTGGATCGCCCACCTGTGGGGAAAAACACATAAGTACAATGTATTATAAAAGCGAAAGTATTGATACAAAAATGTGTGTGCAAGTGTATATGTTACCACTTCACAACCAAACGGCGGAACCGATTTGCATGAAATTTGAAATGGATATAGATTTGAAGTAATAATGACCAAGACAATCTTTTAAGCAAACTTACTACACCCTACACCTACATCCATATTGTATTTATTTTACACCCATGTGCTTATTTGTTTACATAAGAAACTTCAAAAAAATTCACAGCAATCTATTAGTTTTGTAAATTTTACAGCGATCTTCAAAACGAGAGCGAATCGGTTCTTATCGGGTAAGCACGCTCCATCTTAGGCCGTAGCCTTTGCTTACTATCAGGCAAACTATGGTCTGATTATTACTGAATAATACTTTGTCATCCTAACCTTCAAAACTAGATAAGGTATGAAGCAATTAGCCTCGTATTCCGCCATAGTATAGTCCGCCTCGATCAAATATCCGAACACCAGGGACAGGTACTCAAGCCCCTTCAGTATGACGGAGGGGTTGGTGTCGAAGAACCTCAGGGTCAGCCACTTGAGGACCAGGTCCAGGTTTGCCATGAGAGAGGTGCCGTTGTCTTGCAGGTCCTCGGATAAAGCTTCTATTGCTTTTAGGTGGTATCTGAAAGAATAAAAATATAAATTGCGTTGATATAAAATAATAGCGGGACCTTAAAACCTCATTTGAGCCGAGTGCTATGTCTAATTAAGCTATGTCTAAAGTCGCGCATTTACTAGTTTTCTCTTCCGTAGCATTTAAAAACGACTTGCACAAACAGCTATAGAACGCTACACGTACTTTAGGTGCCACAAATAATTAAAAAAAAAAACTACAGAGCGAGATGTGTTTGTTACTTTATTAGCTCCCACAACTGTAACAAGTCGGGTGAAATGTATATGTATGTAGAAATGTAAATGTATATTATGTACTTTATCGGTATATTTATACCTAACTATAATATTACCTGAAGTCGTTATGAAACATGTTAGCCACTAGTTGCTTGTTGAGTCCAGCTGTGGCCATCTGTTCCTTGAGCAGGTCGAAGAACTCCTCGCGGGGCGTTGTGAAGTTCCATTTCAACACTGGAAAACAAATATCAAATCGGTAAATATCAACTACTTATATGAAACTAAAATAATCAGTAACCTTATACATACAACCTTATTATACCTATATGTACATTGTACATTCTTATACATTGGTGGTTTTTATATGGAAAACTTAATAAACTTATTAAGTTTTCCATATTTTATCTATAACTGCACCAAATTTTTTAATGTTTTCATGGTAAATAATAAATTTTTGATTTTTATTATATTAAAGGAATAGGAAGTTTGTTAGTTTCTTGATGTTTGTTCCTCCATATTGCAATGAATTTCCGTAGTTTTTGGTACACTTATTGTTTGTTTGTTTTTAAGTTTTTATTCTACAAAGATAATTATAAGTACGTACATACAATATTACTTTTCTTGCGAACGAAGTCTAAATATTTAAAGGACCAATCGAACTAATAATTTATGATTATTTTACCAAAAGACGATATAAGTAAAATAATTAAAATGGTGGTTATTTTAAGAAATACATACTTTAAACTAAAAACAAAACGACTAAAGACTAATTTATATTGGAAAACGGCGGTTTACCTTTCAACTTCTGATCGTCGATAATACGCTGGTTCTTAGCATTGTTGTTAGGCAGTAGCGGCGCAAAATCTTCCTCGTCTTTCTTGCCGCGACTTGATGCTGATGCTGGTTTTACAACCTTCAATAAAGAAATAAAATATTAGTCAGTTATTTAGCAGCGCCGGTGGTGGTAATCCGAAATAAAATTTTGCCTATGTGATTATCCTGGGTCGACAATATCATCTCAATACGTTCAGCAGTTTAAATGTGTATGTGTGTAAATCTAAATACTGACAAGCCCGTATCTGAGACGAAAGCTTCAGTCAAAAATGACCAATGCACACTGATTTTCGAACAAACATTTAAAATATTTTTTTTATTATCTAACGAGTACATTGTTCCAACTCTCAATACATTTGATCAATTTTTAAGGTGACTTGAGTTTAGGGTGTGTCAGGATATTTGTTTACACTTTTATTTTTATAAGATAGTAGTGTTAGTTACATCATTTATAACTCAAGAACGGCTAAACGGATTTATCTGAAAATTGGTGGGAAGGTAGCTCAGAACCAGGAGACTGACATAGGATACTTTCTATCGTGTTTTTTTTTAATTGAATTGAATAAAATCCAAAATCTGCTTATTTATTGCCTCTAAGGCGGAACAGAGTTCGCCGGGTCGGCTAGTTATAAATAGACCCCGGTTTACCTTCCCCTTAGGAGCAGCAGTGCCTTTCTTCTCCGCCTCTTTCTTCAGCGCGCCGGCAGACTTCACAGTTCTGGGCTCTTCCTTCTTTCCTTTCCCGGAAGGCAGCGGTTGTATCGGCAGGTTGGGGCGCGCCTTGTCCAGGGCCGCTTGGATCACTGTTTTGGAGCCGGGCTGGAAGAAAAGTTATAAACATATACATAAGATATTAAAGGTGATTCTTTGTAAACTTTGCTGATGATAACGATTGACGCCTTATTTATTCCGGGCTGGAAGAAAACAAATTATAAACATACGATATTAAATTAGGCAATATTTTGCATAAGGTGGTGATGATAAATATTGATGACTTATTTATATATGACGAATTCAAATGTTCGTAAGATTCTAAGCAATAACAAATTTGTTTGTTCGTACACCAACACATCTCTCAAGAGAGCAGAGAGAGAGAGAGCTTTTAATTAAAGTAGCCTTTGTAGCTTTCGAGACACAGAAAAACTCTTCATTCAGCTGAATGAAGAGTTTTTTACTCTTTTTTGGATTTCATAAAAATGCCTTTTTTTGGAAAGACAGACTGTCAGACAGTCTATCATTAATAGAATCAAGAATTTTTATTGATTGAAGTTTATTTTTATTAAATTTTACCTTAACTTTACTTTACTTAATTGTTAACAGTTTTTTGTATTACATTGTATGGTACCGGTAGGTCCTGCACTAGGAATACCAAATACTATACTGTTAAACTGTGTACATACTTAACCTACCAGAGCAATGGTATCAACATTTTTGTTCCAATATAACATACAATAATCTACCCAAGGTAGGTATACTAAAATACTTACATATTCATATATAGATTCATGGCTTAGTTTAAGTCCTTCAGCTAGATATACCAGGCAAGTATAGAAGACAGGAATCTTGTGATTATCTAGATTAGAAAAAGATTGTACACAGCAACTTAAAAAATAACTTTTAAACTAGCACCACCTCACAGTTTCAATCAATCTAATGGAAAGTATGTATTAATTTCAGGTAATTTGTGCCTTAATTTATCGATTAATTCCATTTAGTTAAAGTATTAATTTTCATTTTATTTATACACTCAGAAACCTGAGTAAATTAAGGAAAGTATTGTAACAAGTAGTGACCCAGCTGTTTGTCATAGTGTGGCAGCTGTTAAGCCCTTATTAAAACCTTATATAAACTCATCATAGAGTATAGTCACTGTCATACATACCTAAGTATAGAGAAGTATGATGGATGGGACCATAGTATGCCACTGTGGTACTTATGCTCTCCACTCCTTTTGCTGTTTGTTCATTGGATAGAGATTCGGCCGGTTTACTTCCAGTCTTGATGTAGATTTATTCAATAAGGCCAGTTTTAAAATATTCTTTTTCTAGTAACTTTTAACCTGTAAAATTGAATTTGTAGAACTTTATTGAGTATTTCTAAAACACTGAAACTATTCATGTTAAGTAATTGAATTATGGGTCTAAATTTCTATGATGAAACTAGATGTAGAATGGATTTATTTCCCAATGTACTTACAAATATTACAAAGACTTCTCCATGGTTCGATTGTATTTCCTACTCGTCCGCTTTCTTTCTTTGTTCCGGATTTAATGTATGAAAACTTTATGTTTACTTTACTTTGGCTGGTGCTGTGACCACGCCGGTTTCTGCCCTTCAATAGGTACTAGAAGATGCCACTCATCGCGGTCTTGAGCAAGGTCCTATTATCACTGGGATCACGAATCCTGTGGAGATACTCTTCGACCCGATCCTTCCAGCGATATTTATAGCGCGCCACCGGTCTCTTGCACCACGGTCGCCCTGAATATACGCGCTTTGCTCATCTTCTGTACATGGCCATGCCAGCGAAGCCTTTCTGCTTTTATCTCGTCTATAATCGGGCAGATTAGTTTAACCTCGGCGTTCTTCCAATCTCTCAAACTAACAGTCATCTCTTCGAACTGGCCCAAGAATCGATAATATGCACTGTCACAATCAACTTCTTTTCTTCCTTTTGTACAATAAAAGCATCGACACTGTAAAAACACTCCTAAAAGTTACGTATTTTGATCTTATTAATTTAGTTTTATTTATTTCGCGCCATGTTGTTTTGACAGGATCATAGGAATCGCAGATAAAAATATTCGTAGAAAAGAATGAATGAAAGAATGAACGAAGTTAATCAACCGGTAATGTTACTCTCGTTTATTTACCATCGAGACCTAACTCCAGCTACCAATGCATGAAAGTCGGAAGTAATACTTACAACTAACTTTTACTTTACGGACTCAAACTTGTGCTAGGCCCACAGTTCAAACCAAAGGTTCAAACACAGACAACAGGGTTCAAAGCTATCACGAACAAAATATTATAAGTAGGGGGACCTTTGGAGGTACTAATATCGCCAAAACATTGCGTCTTATATTTTGATCTACCTCTTTGAGTGGTATTCGTATTGCCAAGGATTATCGACTCTCTAACTCTAACAATTTACAGAGGACTAGATAACTCTTGTAGCTATTTTTTGTTGCTAAATAAATAAATTTCTATTTTACTATAAAATAATTAATCTATACATATAATAAAGCTGTAACCGGTCGGTGTCTGTACATTGAAGATAATTGAAAAAAAAAATAGTTGAGGGGTCTTCATTGATGAAGTAGAACACAAAAATCATGTTTAAAAAAAAACTGTTTGTCAATCAGAATGTTTGTTCGTTAAACTCTAAAATACTCGAAAACGGCTAAACTGATATTTCTACGGTTTTAACTAACATGTGAGGTGCATTTTTAACTTAATATTTAGTGTTTATTTTATTTAAATCGGTTCGTAAATAAAAAAGTTATGTTCATTTTAAACCAAGTGGTCCGCTATCGATATCCGCTGTCTACAGCCATTTTAAAGATTCGTGTTAGTCGACGTATAAACTAGATGGCGCTGAATTTACTTTTTATCTCAAAATAATGCGAGCGAAGCCGCGGGCGTCCACTAGTAAAAAAAAACAAATAATTGTATGAATTTATTTATTATCGTTTAATAATAATACATCATGATTTAAACGTTAATAATTTACAAGTACAATAAATAAATGCTCATTAAAAGTCATGAATTGTAAAAAAGCGAAAGTAACGAATAATAGTAAGTAAAATTAACATAGTGTACATAATGAAACGAAACTTTAATGAAAACAGTGTAGGTAATGGAAACCAAATAATATTTGATGCAGTACAGTTAAGCAAGATTGCAGCAGATTTTTATAAGACCAGATTTTCTTTATAAAAGTAACTTGCATAAACAGATTAATTTACTCTCTTGATCTGTCTTTACGATGACAAAATGTTTCGTGTATTATAAAATAAAAAACTTTGACCGTCATCTCAAATTCAACATTCACAAAAACAAAATGAGTACATATTATTGTTTATTACAAAATGAAAATGGATTAGTGAAGTGATAATGATACTAAATACTAAAAAAATCAAGTAAAATGGAATAGCATTATTACAGGGGTCAAACAATTTGTACATAGACCAAATACTGCACGGGAATGTATTATGACAATTTTGATTTTGCAATATCTTATGGTAGATGACAGTGGGACTAACTGAAGATGGTGATTTGCGCAAACGCAGTTTATGCCTCAAATTTTTTGTACGTGTGAGAAATTAACCACATATTTCGATAATATTGACAAGGTAACATTTCACCTTTAGTGCAAGTCACGGAAAAGATTTTGGTTTTTGGTAACATTATATTAGTGGCTGGCTATATTAGTTATATAAGTGTCACTGGCTTGCTCTTTTTATCTGATCAGCTTAAAACCGATCACCGATTTTCCAAACATATCTTTAACGTAAGTACTTTTATCTAAGACATAATCTACGTTTACGCACAATCCAAATATGTAGTTTCTCAAGGCCTCATCTCAGCTCACAAAGTTTACTAACAAACCTACTGGATGACAACTGTCTTCAAACATAACTCTTTTGAAACTTAACTCGGACAATCTTTAATGAGTAACCAACACATTAGGCGATATAAGTTGCAATGTTCAGCATAATTTACAGGAAAGTTATAAGCATTATAAATATCTACTTATAAGATATTGAATCAGGCGTTACTTTGCTGAAATCCATTGAAAATGAAAGTCTGGATAGTGTTTTTCTGCTGCGAAAAACACTAAGTACTCTAATATATTTCTCCAAAGATTAATTTTCATAGTTACGTATGTTTCGTATACATGATTATAAATGCAATGGGCGTTAAAAAAAATAAAAAAAACCTATCAAATATTTGATACAATTTTTGGAAAATATGTTGTTACAATGCTAAAGAGCTCCAAGATTATGTACTTAAATAAAACAAAGTTGTACTGCTGGGAAAAAAATGTTTAAACAAACAGTATTCTCATGCTTTGCTCTTTATAATGTAGGTAATTAAAAACGCTTAGTTTTCAAATATTGCTTAAAATACTGCACATTACAACTCGTACCAATCTAACCTCATTTCAATTCAAATGAACACTCCCAAACTTCATAAACAGTCTTAAACTCACTCAATAGAAAACACAACACAAAATACAAGTCACATAATAGTTAATTAACGAATAATCAATTACCATGGTTAGCTATATGAATACAATCAATAGTATTTTTCACAATTTATGAAAATTACATTGACTCTACTGAATATAAAACTATTATAACGCTCTTGCTACGGTATTTTTATTCATATTTTAGTGTTTTTATTTACCTATTAGTCGACATGCTACTATTTTATATCATCATCATCATCAGCCCACGGTCGTCCACTTCTGGACATAGGCCTCTCCCAAGGCACGCCACTCAGCCCGACTTTGTGCTTCTCGTCTCCACCTGTTCCCTGCTACCTTCATGATGTCCTCGCTCCCCCTAGTGGCAGGGCGCCCTACACTACGCTTGCCGAGCCGCGGTCTCCACTCCAGAGCTCGCCTACCCCATCGGGTGTCGGTACTATTTTATATAGATTCCGTATATTTGAAGTCTCTTTTTACAATGTCAAATTTTAAATTGAAAAATTAGTAGCATATCTAAATAGGACTTAACTGAATGATTATTGTATTTATCGGCTATATTTCAAGGCATACAAATCGCCTACAGTTTAGATTACAATAGGCTGAATTAAATTGTCTATTTTAGGTTAATTTCGTACATACTTTTTTCAATCCATTTATATCACACGAACAAATCTTATCCTTCCTTATGTACTTTTATTATGTACTGACCCCATATATTTCTAAGGATGATACATATTGGTGTTCGAATGCAAAAATAATGCCTTGTATTTTACGCCATTACTTTTTGATATAACTTTTTATACGTCATATAATATTTTAGACAGGCAACGTGTGAAGTTTTTTTAAACTATTGGCGCAAAATACAAGGACACAGATAATATATGTATAAATATGAATAACATATAAAACATATACATTATACATAGCTCGATTACAAAGAAATAATTTACCTGTCCGCCATTCTGAAATTTGCTTATATACTATTACTTTACTGAATTGAAAGTTTAAAGAAACAAGTCGCTTGCCACAGACCCTGAGTTTTGAATTTCAAAACCTGGCCTTGTGCTGTGATAATTGATAATTACCAACATGGCGAACAGATGTTTCTTTTTTATTTTTTTCTTTGTAATACGTATAATTTAACACCTATGCCTATGTATGGGGCAGGATTGCAATTCATACATAAATTCCTAAATGTGGTCTTCACACGTGCGTGAAAGTGCTCTTCCTAACTTATATGTATATTAAACAGACATTCGAGACTCTCTTAACATGTCTAGTGACTACTAACAATCACAATTATTCCAAACATGAATGAGTAATATGTTCAATGTTTTACAATTTTTTTTTAACTGTCAACGACTTAATTTAACTTCCATGTTTACATAGATAACGCACAGAAACTGACAAAGTCTGATTTTTATAAAATTAATCCTCATTAAAAACACAAGTCTTCAAAGAAACCTCCTTTGTTATCAACAAAATTACATGTGCCCTTTTGGTTTCAAAGTATGTACTAACTGATACCAAAAGTGATAAGCACTATACAACCCTTCAGAAATAGTGGCGTCTTGATATAATTATACAAAAATCAGACGTTTAGAGCTCAAGCGCCTTAAAATCCAATAATAAGACACACGTTCATTTTCAGACAAAACTTCAAAACGAGTATTCATTTGTTACCCTGCATCGGGCGATACTGTTTCCGTATTGTCATCTTGCTCGTTATAGTAAGTGTACATAAATAGTGAAAACGGACGTCACATAGGCCAAACAACGTTTATTAGGTACTAACAACGGTGTATGAATACTTATGCCCAATACAAACGCTTGGCAAACAGACTTAACAGTCATCTCTACCAAATGATAAGAAAGTAGAAGATGAACAAGAAAACTCCGAAATCACATGAACATAATGTTATACATTTTTTACAACTATTTAGTTGGTGACCATGTTAAGCTGACGTTTGATCACAGCGGCTGGATCTATGAGACCTTGAGAGGCGACTCTCGTTCTAGCCCAAAAGTCAAAGTTTTGCTACTTCTTTTGTTGTATATTATTTTAGATGTCTATGGATGTCATTCAAATAATATTTATTATTTATTTAAATAATGCCTTGTCCAGTTTGTTATTGCCGGCAGTGGCTTGTTGGACGTCTGCTTGCCATATTTGTAATATCAAAAACCAACAATAAACCAACCTGTGATCATTTCTAACAGATTTTTTATAAATATGGCTAAGTATGCATTCACCACAATCTCTACAAGACCTAAAAACTAAACTAGATGAATTTGGACATCAAATTTCGTGAGATTTTTTTAAGAAGCAGTAAGAACTAAATTACCAATCTTCAGGCACATGTCTAGGAATAATCGAAAAATAATAATTCTAATATGTTTTAGCACTGGATTCAGCACTAGGTCGTATTGTAATGTAGGTAAGGTTGAAATTAGCGCGTGCAATTTCATGAATGTGCAACACAGATTACTGCATATAGACATCGTATAAAAAGTTGTTTGACACTCCCATCTTTTATTTCAAATTCTTTTCAAATAAACTAACGAAGCAAAAGTCTTTTCCTTATTTGTCTTGGGTCTAGGAAATTGTTATATGGACCAGCTGATTTTATCGCGAATTTCCAAAGTCACAGAACAGTTAGTCATATTTTTTTTCCATAGACTTACGTTTTGCCTACTGACCTCCTGATACTAAACACCGTTGTAGTCTAGTTAACTAGAAACCTATTTACTCTGGAATATTACTATTTACTAAACCAATCTCACTCTTATTTTTTGCGTAAGTAACAGCAATCTAATTTCCATTTGCATTAATGTCTGTATTATTTATACAAATACACAGTATCTATACGTGAGTAATCTGTGTCGTGATTGTGAGAGAGCTACCATAATAATGTACTAATAATGATCCCTCGTGAATATTGTGTGGTTTTATCTTTTGGACGAGCTCTTGATCTGCTGCAACTTGAGGCGGAGCGCGTCCACCGCTGCTTCGTTCTTTTGTGATACTTGCTGGGAGGTGTGTAGCTGGGGAATAGACATTTAAGTTTTTACATAAAAACATTCAGTTAAATTCAGAATATTTTTTTAACTAAACGGGTTCGCATTTGGCCATAGTTTGCCTGATGGTAAGCAAAGGCTATGGCCTAAGATGGAGCGTGCTTACCCGATAAGAACCGATTTACTCTCGCTTTGAAGATCGCTGGATTATAGTGCGTACAGGGAGTCAGGCCGGGAGTTCCACAACTATGCGGTACCTCCTTCCAAAGACTGACCACGTCGATTTATGAGTAATTTAATACTGTTATACTTACTTTAAGCCTACAACTTTTATTGAAGATCAATATATGCAATTTGTTACCTCAAGTTGTGGGTCGATGCTGTGTGCCCTGGGCAAGGTGTTCTCGTTGATGGAGTCGGTGAGCGCTCGGTTGTCTCCGACGGGCGTGCGAGGCTGCGAGCTGGGACTCGACTCCACTTTCATGCCCGCTTTGGCCTGGAAAGACGCAAATATAATTAGTTCAGAATTATATACAAAAACAACTATACGTATAAATTATATATTTTATATGTTTTGTTCAGAATTAGTATTATTTGGTTCGCAGGAGACCGTCAGTTGAGATGCCGGCTCCTCACTTGGCTTAGCGTATTCGTGAGTCGATATTGTTGTGTTTGCCTCAAATAATCAAATATTTCAAATACCGTCAAATACGTCATCCACATATGGACTTGTACGGGAAAACACTCAAATATGCCACAATATTTGCTTATTCACAAAACAAATTAAACGCACAGTGATGGACGTGTCAGTGGCAGCAGCTTATTTCATTTACCTGAATGCGGCTTACCAACACCTGTTGTGTCTAAAGAAGTACAAAATTAAAAATAGACGATTGCTGACAAGGCGTTGGTGGATGTTGACAATTCACAAAAAACGAACAAAGTAAGTACCTACATACCAATTAATCAAATTAGAGCTTTATAGCTCTATATATTACACGTCTGAACAGGATCGCCGCGCGCACGCTACTGAACGATCCAAGTGTGGACAGTAGACGCAAATATTTGCCTTATTTTATTCCTTTGATGTGTAATCAAAAACCGACAAGTTGACGGATACGCATATTCGCTATTTGCGTTGTTTGCCATATTCGTGCAAATAAAGCAAATACAATCAAATAGACCGTCTACACATTGCTGTATTTGGACAAATAATGCAAATACACGAACACGATACGCCAAGTGAGGAGCCGGCATGAGATGTAGACGTGGTAATATTACTTATTAAATTCTAGCTACTTGTTATCTAATCGAATAAAAAAAACTATCTGATATGCAATCAACAATTAGCTACAATTTTACCCTATAGGTATACATATAAAAAATGTGATTGGTTACTTTCCTTATTCACACACTGAAGTAGCAAAAAATATCATTTTGGCCATGGAGTTCATACATTAACTACTATTTATTGGTGTCAAAAAAGAAAAATGTTTACCTGTAAAGCTCGAAGTCTTTCCAAGAAAATCACGTGAGATTTCTCGTCATTTTCATTTGTGATGTCTGAAAACAAGCAATGTAATAATAAGTACAATTTTTGGTTGCTTTTTGGAGCCCTGAAATTATGCCTACGAGGCTTAGAAGCTTAGCGTAGGTATTATTATAGAATTGTAACTACTTACAAATGTCGCGTTCAGTCAGTCAGTAGTTCCTCGTTTCTCTTCGGGGGAGAGGTAGGTACCCAACCCCGGAGATGGCGGTTGACTATCACATGGTATTTGTTTTTGACCCAGCTACGCTTCTATAGTGTCAATGAATGTGGGCTAGGTTTGCGTTTGACTACAGCCTGCCTGATGTTAAACATTGCTGCAGCCTAGATCCAAGTAGATAAAGTATTTGGTACTAACCAATATTATCAGTTTTGTAGTCGTGCTTGAATATAGGCATGGACGCCATCTTGCGCTGCTCGGCCACCTCTCTGAGGCCGCGCTCCACGAAGTTGCGGAAGTAGAACGACGAGCCCTGCATGAACGTCCAGATGTCCACTTCGGGGTGACGCTCCTGGGGAAAATATAATAACAATTAATTAAATGATGGACAGGACAAGAACAAACCACCAAATAGTTTTCCAGGGTGAATATTTGCAGTATACGCACGGAGCCGGCGAGCGGTGATCCTGTGGGTGACTCGACCTGATAAAGAAGCTCCGAATGCTTGCGAAACGCGTCGCATATTGAAGACGTATTATTATTATTATATAATTGAATAAATATGGCTTACATTAGTTTACAAAATGAAATATTTACCCACCAATAAATAGGCACTCTTAACAAGAAAGGCACAAGACCGACATCTATGGTACCTAGGGAGTAGGCATATAGCGCAATTAATATGACAATATAAAAATAAGATATGGATTCAGGCGTTGCTTTGCAGAAATCCTTTGCGGATTACAATGTAACTTTGGAATATTTTTTTCTTCTGATGTTAGTAACAGTATAAAATGTTCGAATGTAGTTTACGAAGCTTTATGCCCTCCAAGACTGTCCAAGAATCTTTAACAGAGTTTTTAAACAACATTTTTTTCACCGGTCGTGACCCATCCTCAGTTTAAATTATTTTGCGGGAGTTCTCTTGAGCAGATACATACATCGTGGTGGGCGCCCCACCAGGTCCTTCCACGAAGTATCTCTTTTTATATAACTCACCCTCAAGTCATACAGCTGTTCCAGAGCCTCCTTGTTGTGCTCCTTGGTCCCGATCCTCCTCAGTATGAGCGCGAGCTCCTCGTGCACGGCGCGCGGCAGGCGGCCGGCGCTCAGGCTCGCGTTCCCGCTCACAGCGCTGAGCACGGAGCCCCCGTTCAGTGCGTCCGGAGTGTTCTCCTTCTTTTCGTCGAGTTTCAGTTGCTGGAAGAAACAGATGACATGTTATTTGTAAAAGTAGTTTTGGAAAAAGATCTAAAGCCTAATCATAATAATTCTGAGTCGTTATATTCGTAAAGTTTATCGTCGAGATAGCACAAGAGGCAGAAGCAGGCACTTATTAAGTGAAACGTACAGATGCTCATGTCCCACGCATTGTAAAGGTATATTTGACAAGATGTAACAAAATATGAAGTATAAAAAATATGTTCTCTCTTAATACAAAGTACGCAATCATAAGAGTAAACACGATATGTATGAGTTACTTATTTTATATAATAATTATCCAGCAATTTCAATCAACTCTTTTACTGTTTTAAAAGATGGTCAAGGTCGTCAGTAGCTAAAAACCGGTATTCTGCCAAATTAGGAAGATCGGGAGTCGAACTCATCACAGTGAACAACAGTGTTACAAAAATAACTTTAAACTAAGATAATGATAAATAATAATAATAACTCACCTTGATAACTTTAATAAGATAGGGGTACAAGTCCGACTCGTTGACGTCAGGGATCTGCGTGAGGTGGTTGGTGATGGACGCGCCCTTCGTCTTCACTAGAGTGTGCACCAGCGTCTTCACGGTCCTGGGAGTGAAGAGATAATTTACTTATACATTTTATAGATAAGTTGTAAGTTAATGTATCGTAGATAAGTTTAGTGAAGTAATGGTAAGCCTTTTATGCGAGAGTCGTCCCTACTTGCCGGAAACGATTATGCCACAAAATAGCAAGCACTGTTGTGCTATCGTGTTATAACATAACACTCTTGTTTAACGGTGATGCAGAAAATAGTATCGGTTGAATGTAATGAAAGAAATTAAAAAACACAGACACGTCTTTGACCAGTTTCAGGACTAGGTGATACAGAAAATTTGATATTAGTTTCAACAAAAATTTCCAACGTTTTGAAGCATTGCTATATTTCTTTATGAGACTTGTCTTGATTTGACTTCAATCTAGTCTTAGTCACAGCCAGCCCCAACGGAAGACCAGCGCTGGTTGCTTCCACACAACCAGCATTATGCTGAGTTGGGGCTGTGTTGTGGCAGATTATGTTTTTACTCCTGTGTGTTCTTCTGTTAAATCTGCCACAATAAATGTTTTCTTTCTTTCTTCTTTCTTACCTTAATATCCGGATTCTTCTTCCAATAGGTATTCGGATACGCCTTATAAAAGGTGTGTATCTTATACAAGATGGCGTCATAGTCTATGGAGTGCACCTCCCACGTGGAGATCATCTTCAACGTCTTCCAGAAGCACTTGAGGAGCAGGTTCTGGTAGCGAGGGTAGGCCTCATCTGAGGCGCCGATAGACTCGTGCAGGAGAGATACTATGGCGCTGCAATGGAGAAAACAAATCATTACATTATTATTTTCAAGATGATTATGTACTACTCTTCAATGTTTCTGGCTTCCCATATTCTGGACGAAGAACTACTTTCGTTTATAGTTCAGAAATCAACCTAAAGTGGATGGATAGATATCACCAACATGGAAGAATAAAGAAATCGAATAACATATAAATCAGTTCGTTACTTATTTCTGGCATTAACTTACATCCCTGCAATAAAACGACTGTTACGGCCGATAACGCCGGACCTGGCGCCGAACACGTGGAGTATCTTAGAAACTTGAGCTTAACGTAAATTTAGAACCCATATAAAAGGTAGTAAATAGTGGCCGAGAAGCACTGCATGTGAAATAGTGAACAAATGTAAGACAGGCTGTTATAATGATGATAATGAATAGGACAATACAATTTCGTTTTTTGTTTCATTCAAATACACTTATCATATAAGTGCAGTACTAGGTATGCACAGTATCTCACCGAGCACGAAGCAGAGAACTGGCTCGTCTAGCTAAGTAATAGGATCGTCTAGCTAAGAAAGACCTCTAGATACCAACTCTATAGTACATTGTGAAGGTCTTACCATACTAGTGCAGTCCTGGGTGACCTCTCCAGCAGTCTCACGCACACGTTGTTGAGCACCCTGGTCAGTTTCTCGGCGTCGCTGCCGGTCCCCGCAGCGCTGGTGCCGGCGCCCAGCACGCGCAGTATCTCGCCCAGCACGGAGCAGAGCGCCGGCTCGCCCACTTGGGAACCACAGCCCGCTGTCTCGTAGAACTGTAAGGGAAATCGATTGTTAGCAAATTACCATGAAGTTTTCAAAATTACATCATTATAAGTTATTTATAATAAACATTGTCGTAGACTGAAAGATATGTACATACATCTAATGGTCCACATATAAACACACATTAAACTATGGGCTGGCCTGACCCTTCGACGCAATATGAAAGGAGCAATAATAGTAAAGTTCTAAACAAACGAAGTCGCAGGTATAAAGTGTCATCCGCTGGTGGTAGTGTGAAGACGCTTCTTTTGTGTTGGTATAATACTAAACTCTTCACTGCATTCACACTTTTACGTACTTTAATCACTTAAAAAAACCGCAAGGTTGTGGAACTCCCTGCCTGACTCTCTGTTCCCCACGCACTATAATCCAGCTATCTTCAAAGCGAGAGTGAATCGGTTCTTATCGGGTAAGCACGCTCCATCTTAGGCCATAGCCTTTGCTTGCTATCAGGTAAACTATGGTCAAGTGCAAGTTAAAAAAAAAGATTTAAAGAAATTCTAATCATATATTAGTAACATGAACTGACCGTAGTGAGCGCCCCTCCCAGACACTTGAAGGCGGGCAGAGTGTCCCCCGAGGGCGGCGCGCTCCGCAGCCGCCTCACTTGCGTGGCTATAGCGCTGACCAGGCGCTGCTCGTGCGCCGCGACCAGACTGCAGCGCGCACGTTATGAGGGATAGCGCGCGGATGGCGGCCTGTGGAACAACATTAATTATATTAATACAAACTAATGCAAAATGTTATTGCAATATTTATTTCAGAAAAAAAGAGTCCAAATCATATCATTTTGACATACCTACATACAACGGACATTCAGTAAGATTTGGCATATTCATTGTTACTGAGAGCACAGTTAACCTGTGAATAACTATAACTCAGCCCTTAATTCAAGCCAAGGGTTTGATTCCTTCAAAGTAGACTTGGCACATATTGCTTTACAGTGAAGAATGGTAATCATGGTGATGGCAACAAGTTAAACAGGCCTTTAACATGACTTTGAGTTTACTGTCAACTTAATTTATGATAGAGCATAAAATAGCTTACATTAAGATCAGGGCTAGCGATGGAGTGAATGGTGTCAGCGAGCTGCGAGTCATCCACCGCAGCGGGCCCTAGGTTCATGGGGGCGGCGGGGCGCGGCGGGGACATTACTGCCATGCTGGAAATAAGGACAAACATTATATTAGACAACGTTTTACCACAGTATAAATACTAAACCAGTACTGTGACTAGGTCCACTCGACGACTTAAATACCTACACTCGTGGTGACGCAATAGTGGCCAACTTATTTTACGGGGCACGCGTGCTTTTGTGTGCACACAATATAAGCTTGAACACCAAATACTGAGCGTTAGTTCAGTAGTACCACATATCTTATCTAAATAGTGTTTTTAAATCTACTGTCTTTAAACACAATATATAGAAATCAAATCAACTAGATTGTTTTTTTTCCGATAAGATGTAAAAACTGATGTTGAACATAAATGGAGGACCAAAAGACACAATTAATTTTGGGTCTGGAGCCAAAGACTAATAACCTGGTCCGTGCAGGCGTGGCGTGCGTGATGTTGTTGGGCGGCCTGTGCGCCCCGGCCGGTATGACTGTTTTTGCCGAGAAAGGATCCATAAAACTTTGTCTTTTGAGTCTTCTCATGGTAGAATTAAAAGACACACGTATTCTCCTTTTCAGAGAACGAGATCTTTGGCTAAATTCTCTGGCAACATGACGGATCTTGCAGAGGAAAACAAGGTCGTTTGACCATGAAGTGCCACTTATATATGTACTTAGACACTTATATATGGACGGAAAGACACTTTTTTGGGTGTAGAATCAAAAACAACTCATCTAGTTCGTACAGGCGTGGCGTGCGTGATGTTGTTGAGCGGCCTGTGCGCCCCGGCCGGTATGGGCTCGTCCAGAAACTTCACATCCAGCTCGGACAGCGCGGGGGGACGCACTATGGGCGCCGCCGCGTCCAACTTGGCTATCAGCTCGGGGTCCAGGCCGAATGGACCGGAGATCACTTTCGGTTCGGGCGGTGGGCTGGTGGAGAACAAAAATAGTTGTAAATGATGCAGAGAAAAGAAAAGTAAAGTACATATATAAGTATTATATCGGTTATACCCACGACACAAGCCTTTGCTTGGTGTGGGGCTAGATGGCGTTGTGTGCAATGTCCCGGAATATTTATTTAGAGTTGAATCAGATAGCGTCGTTCACTGATAGCGAAAATCATGAAGATATTTGTATAGTATCTGTTTCTCATGACTGAAAGCGCTGCTATTATTATTTTGCCATAAAGATAGATAGATAAAACTCTTTATTGTAACACACATTGAAAAAAAAAGACAAACAGAAACACAAGACTTT
The DNA here is from genome assembly GCA_964023185.1 of Macaria liturata. Taxonomy (NCBI): domain Eukaryota; kingdom Metazoa; phylum Arthropoda; class Insecta; order Lepidoptera; family Geometridae; genus Macaria; species Macaria liturata. Next base: position 6,408,162 of record OZ026821.1, on the reverse strand, counting down.
AAAAATAGTGCCACAACTGGCGGCCTTATCGCTTATTATAAAGGTGCTTGGTGAGTGAACAAAGCGTACAAAGCGAAATTTTTAAACATTGAAGCAGCAGTTTCCACAATGCAATTCATGCAAAAGACAACATACGCCTATCAAAAATGCTCAAATTGATATCATTGGTTACAATACCCAAATGGACATATGTTGTTATTATGCAGAAAACCGCGAAAATAAAAAAGCGAATGAGAGATATAGCATGCATAGTATAAGTATCATTACACTCGTGATACTGACGGCTGCACGACGGGGGGCGGGGCTTCCTCTTCCTCCTCCTCTTCATACTCCTCTGGCGGTGCCTCGGCTATCACTCTTCGCGGAGGTTCCGGCTCCTGCGAACAAATACATAAATTTTCATATAAAAGTAAAAGTACGTTCGATTTATGTAGCGTCCGTAAGGTCTTCAAATAAGCCAATGCCAGAATATAATAGGATGCAGTTAACGGCAAAGTAAAAAGAGTGTTAATCATTTTGTATGTATGGGGCCTCTCTGGACTAGAAAAGCACAAGACCGACACCGATGGCACCTAGGAGAGGAGGCCTATACCCAGCAGTGGGTCGACAAAGGCTAAAGATGATGTATGTATGTAGGTGGAAAATATTGTATTTTCTTATCGTTACTTACCTCCGACGGTTGTTGTATAGGCTTCCCAGAAGCAGAGAGTGGTATGAGCATAGAGCGGCGCGTCTCAGCGCTGCGAGTCTTGCCAGCTCGCTTGATGCGCTCCTCGAGGAAGGATAGGTCTTTGTCTGATATCTGGAAACAGATAAATAAACATTATTACATGATTTAATTAAAACACGCTGCTTATGTAGTATTGCGTGGAAAGCGACTGCAAAATGTATTCAGAGTTAATAAACAGGTTTCATTATAAATAAAAATAAATAAAAATAAAAAAGCTTTTATTTTACTTAACCGTATTGCAAACAGAGTTTCTATATTTGGTTAGTTATTTCAATGCTTATGTTAGATTTATATTACTTAGAATTTAGAGTTATTTTTATCTTTCACGGTGAAGTACCGCCCTTGGCGGTAAAAGCCTCCTCCAATTTTCCATCTTGTAGTAACTGTCCGACCCGAGTGTTTATTTATATATTCCATCAAAATGGTATTATTTCAGACGTGATTGTGCCTGTAAAACTTCAATGATTTCACTCTGTTACCATTGTACTTTGTATTTGTAGTTGTTTTACTCTCTCAGAGATGGCGCTGAAGCTGCGTATCCTTGAAAACCAGTTTCATCCTTGAAAATAAAAAGTGAGATATTTTACAATTAAATGAGAGATATAGCATGCTATTGTTGAATTATTATTTTCATTGGCATATTAATCTAAATATACTATTTCGATCGCCAGTTGTATGAATATCAAGCTTAAATTTTCGATGATGTTGGAGGGTGGTGGTCAACAACCCCTCCGCGGTGACCAACCGTTCTGGGGGGGATACTGTATAGTTCTTTCTTCTTTTATAGTAATGTTGATGGCGCAGTAATCGTTGTGTGGGTTTGAAAGGGCGGAGCTAGTTACTATTCTCCCGACGACTCTCCCGACAAAATGCTGGTCGTAGGAACCAAGTGTTCTGTTCGTTGGCTAAGATATTTAGCTATGGAATTGTTAGAGCTGGTATTTTTCTTGCTTTTCTTAGTTTTACTTTTTTTCGCCTCTTGGATATTTGACACTGACTTGGAGTATTCTTCAGTTTTGTATAGACTTCCAGTTTGATTAGGTGGAGTTATTTCTAGCTCTCGTTTTTTTCTGTCCCGCGGTAGATCTTGTTGTGTAACTTCTATGTTAGTCGTGGTCTCATGTACTATTAAACGATCGTATTTAATAAACGCTCTTTTCCCTTCTTTCCTTTCTTTTTGGAGTTGTTCCTGTAATTGTTTTCGTTTTTCTAAAATTTGGGGAGGATAATCTTCTTTTACATATACGTCCTGGTTTTTTAATAAATGTTTATTTTTCAAGACAGTTAATTTTATACCAAATGTTGTGAAGGTTACAACGATTGGCCTTATTTTTCCTTCAATTTTTCTGCCCAACCTTCTTACAAATTCTAAATCATATATTTGACACTTTACTTTTAGGTCATTCTGTATCATATTAATAATTATGTTTTCCAGATCTTCATATGATTTTTCACTTTCTTGTATAGCGAAAAAAATAATGTTTTTCAAACGGGCTTGTTTTTCTAACATTAAAATTCTTTTGTTATGGTCTAACGCAGTATTTTTTAATTTTTCTAACTAAAATTTAGGTTTCATTATAACATGATTTAATTAAAACACGCAGCTTATATAGATTGTATCTGTGTGAAAAGCGACCGCAAATGTCGTCAAAAGTCATAACGATATAGTTATGTAGAATACCGTTCGTTGACTTGTGTACTGTCGACACTCTTGTCTCAAAACTTGTAGCTATAATGTTAGAAATAGTCATAGAATAAGCTAACACTGTAAAACATTTTAACTGTTTCAAATAAAAAGATTTTTATTTATTACTAGCTGTGCCAGCGACTTCGTCCGCAAAGAATAGTTATTACCATAAAAATTCTTCTAGAGAGTTAATCTTAAAAAATAGACATACACTGTTGCAAACATTTTGTTAGATCATTTCAAGAGGAATAATTCTTTCATACATTTTTTTTTATATCTTCAACCGTTTCCGCAGCACGCAACGGAAGCCCTCAAATATGAATAATTTTCTCCGTTTTTTTCACATTTTCCATTGTTTTTTCGCTCATATTAGTTGCAGCGTGATGTTATATAGCCTAAAGCCTTCCTCGATAAATGTCCTATCCAACACAAAAATATTTTTTCAATTAGCACCAGTAGTTCCTGAGATTAGCGCGTTCAAACAAACAAACTCATCAGCTTTATAATATTATTATACTCTCATAGATATGATTCCTGTGAGCGTTACAGCAATACTTTCACGCGGTAGAAACAGAGAAGGTTATAAAAAGGTCAACATACAAGATTCTATAAGTATCGCGACGAGTCAAAGGCAGAGTTATCTGGCAAACTAGAAACCCAACATAAAACATATGTCCATGTAATTTAGGTCCAAATTTGTAGCAGCAAGAGATGTAATGTGTTGTGTCTCAAAATTTATTTCAGATCATTACATCCAATAATTAATTCAGTATGTAAGAAAAAACAATTAAAAGATATGCTTACCTGTCCAATCATTTTATAAACTTTCTCTCCTTCTAGGAAGTAAGCGCTGGCGACGCAGTTAAGCGCCGCTGACCGGACAGCGTTGTCTCTATCGCCTATATGTCTGGCAAGCTCCTTCAGCGCAGTGGCGCCACCTGGGGCCATCACCACTGAACCGTAGGTCTCTAGGAGGTGGCCTATGCATTCTAGGCATTCTGAAAGATACAGATTAAGCAATTAAAATTTGAGTATGTATAAATAAATAAATGTCACTCACGCAATTTCAATTTTACAATACAAATTACAATCTGTAAATTTAGCGTCCTAACAAAAAATACCTGGAGCAAATTTTCTTTAAATCAACCCAAATGGAAATATAATATTAAGCGTCAAGAAAGTTAAACAAACATACCTAAACATTCACAGAAAAATATAATAGATTTAATAAGTAACTAAATAGGTAGGTTATTTTTATTTATTTTTTTAATAGTTCTAACATAAATCCCCTAAAACAAGTAACTAACACATTTAAGTCCACAACATTAAATAAATGTTATTTTTTTTATAAACCACAAAATGTACCGTTTAAAATTATCGACTTTATAGTTAAAAGACAAAATAACCTATGATTATGAAAGCATAATAGATATCTAATCTTCAAAACATCGATAAAATAATTATCATAGTGCTTATGAATGTTAAAACTTTTATCTTTCCTCAACTGATTAAATTCCGGTAGATAGAATTTAGAGTTATTTTTATCTTTCACGGTGAAGTACCGCCCTTGGCGGTAAAAGCCTCCTCCAATTTTCCATCTTGTAGTAACTGTCCGACCCGAGTGTTTATTTATATATTCCATCAAAATGGTATTATTTCAGACGTGATTGTGCCTGTAAAACTTCAATGATTTCACTCTGTTACCATTGTACTTTGTATTTGTAGTTGTTTTACTCTCTCAGAGATGGCGCTGAAGCTGCGTATCCTTGAAAACCAGTTTCATCCTTGAAAATAAAAAGTGAGATATTTTACAATTAAATGAGAGATATAGCATGCTATTGTTGAATTATTATTTTCATTGGCATATTAATCTAAATATACTATTTCGATCGCCAGTTGTATGAATATCAAGCTTAAATTTTCGATGATGTTGGAGGGTGGTGGTCAACAACCCCTCCGCGGTGACCAACCGTTCTGGGGGGGATACTGTATAGTTCTTTCTTCTTTTATAGTAATGTTGATGGCGCAGTAATCGTTGTGTGGGTTTGAAAGGGCGGAGCTAGTTACTATTCTCCCGACGACTCTCCCGACAAAATGACAAAATGCTGGTCGTAGGAACCAAGTGTTCTGTTCGTTGGCTAAGATATTTAGCTATGGAATTGTTAGAGCTGGTATTTTTCTTGCTTTTCTTAGTTTTACTTTTTTTCGCCTCTTGGATATTTGACACTGACTTGGAGTATTCTTCAGTTTTGTATAGACTTCCAGTTTGATTAGGTGGAGTTATTTCTAGCTCTCGTTTTTTTCTGTCCCGCGGTAGATCTTGTTGTGTAACTTCTATGTTAGTCGTGGTCTCATGTACTATTAAACGATCGTATTTAATAAACGCTCTTTTCCCTTCTTTCCTTTCTTTTTGGAGTTGTTCCTGTAATTGTTTTCGTTTTTCTAAAATTTGGGGAGGATAATCTTCTTTTACATATACGTCCTGGTTTTTTAATAAATGTTTATTTTTCAAGACAGTTAATTTTATACCAAATGTTGTGAAGGTTACAACGATTGGCCTTATTTTTCCTTCAATTTTTCTGCCCAACCTTCTTACAAATTCTAAATCATATATTTGACACTTTACTTTTAGGTCATTCTGTATCATATTAATAATTATGTTTTCCAGATCTTCATATGATTTTTCACTTTCTTGTATAGCGAAAAAAATAATGTTTTTCAAACGGGCTTGTTTTTCTAACATTAAAATTCTTTTGTTATGGTCTAACGCAGTATTTTTTAATTTTTCTAACTAAAATTTAGGTTTCATTATAACATGATTTAATTAAAACACGCAGCTTATATAGATTGTATCTGTGTGAAAAGCGACCGCAAATGTCGTCAAAAGTCATAACGATATAGTTATGTAGAATACCGTTCGTTGACTTGTGTACTGTCGACACTCTTGTCTCAAAACTTGTAGCTATAATGTTAGAAATAGTCATAGAATAAGCTAACACTGTAAAACATTTTAACTGTTTCAAATAAAAAGATTTTTATTTATTACTAGCTGTGCCAGCGACTTCGTCCGCAAAGAATAGTTATTACCATAAAAATTCTTCTAGAGAGTTAATCTTAAAAAATAGACATACACTGTTGCAAACATTTTGTTAGATCATTTCAAGAGGAATAATTCTTTCATACATTTTTTTTTATATCTTCAACCGTTTCCGCAGCACGCAACGGAAGCCCTCAAATATGAATAATTTTCTCCGTTTTTTTCACATTTTCCATTGTTTCTTCGCTCATATTAGTTGCAGCGTGATGTTATATAGCCTAAAGCCTTCCTCGATAAATGTCCTATCCAACACAAAAATATTTTTTCAATTAGCACCAGTAGTTCCTGAGATTAGCGCGTTCAAACAAACAAACTCATCAGCTTTATAATATTATTATACTCTCATAGATATGATTCCTGTGAGCGTTACAGCAATACTTTCACGCGGTAGAAACAGAGAAGGTTATAAAAAGGTCAACATACAAGATTCTATAAGTATCGCGACGAGTCAAAGGCAGAGTTATCTGGCAAACTAGAAACCCAACATAAAACATATGTCCATGTAATTTAGGTCCAAATTTGTAGCAGCAAGAGATGTAATGTGTTGTGTCTCAAAATTTATTTCAGATCATTACATCCAATAATTAATTCAGTATGTAAGAAAAAACAATTAAAAGATATGCTTACCTGTCCACTCATTTTATAAACTTTCTCTCCTTCTAGGAAGTAAGCGCTGGCGACGCAGTTAAGCGCCGCTGACCGGACAGCGTTGTCTCTATCGCCTATATGTCTGGCAAGCTCCTTCAGCGCAGTGGCGCCACCTGGGGCCATCACCACTGAACCGTAGGTCTCTAGGAGGTGGCCTATGCATTCTAGGCATTCTGAAAGATACAGATTAAGCAATTAAAATTTGAGTATGTATAAATAAATAAATGTCACTCACGCAATTTCAATTTTACAATACAAATTACAATCTGTAAATTTAGCGTCCTAACAAAAAATACCTGGAGCAAATTTTCTTTAAATCAACCCAAATGGAAATATAATATTAAGCGTCAAGAAAGTTAAACAAACATACCTAAACATTCACAGAAAAATATAATAGATTTAATAAGTAACTAAATAGGTAGGTTATTTTTATTTATTTTTTTAATAGTTCTAACATAAATCCCCTAAAACAAGTAACTAACACATTTAAGTCCACAACATTAAATAAATGTTATTTTTTTTATAAACCACAAAATGTACCGTTTAAAATTATCGACTTTATAGTTAAAAGACAAAATAACCTATGATTATGAAAGCATAATAGATATCTAATCTTCAAAACATCGATAAAATAATTATCATAGTGCTTATGAATGTTAAAACTTTTATCTTTCCTCAACTGATTAAATTCCGGTAGATAGAATTTAGAGTTATTTTTATCTTTCACGGTGAAGTACCGCCCTTGGCGGTAAAAGCCTCCTCCAATTTTCCATCTTGTAGTAACTGTCCGACCCGAGTGTTTATTTATATATTCCATCAAAATGGTATTATTTCAGACGTGATTGTGCCTGTAAAACTTCAATGATTTCACTCTGTTACCATTGTACTTTGTATTTGTAGTTGTTTTACTCTCTCAGAGATGGCGCTGAAGCTGCGTATCCTTGAAAACCAGTTTCATCCTTGAAAATAAAAAAGTGAGATATTTTACAATTAAATGAGAGATATAGCATGCTATTGTTGAATTATTATTTTCATTGGCATATTAATCTAAATATACTATTTCGATCGCCAGTTGTATGAATATCAAGCTTAAATTTTCGATGATGTTGGAGGGTGGTGGTCAACAACCCCTCCGCGGTGACCAACCGTTCTGGGGGGGATACTGTATAGTTCTTTCTTCTTTTATAGTAATGTTGATGGCGCAGTAATCGTTGTGTGGGTTTGAAAGGGCGGAGCTAGTTACTATTCTCCCGACGACTCTCCCGACAAAATGCTGGTCGTAGGAACCAAGTGTTCTGTTCGTTGGCTAAGATATTTAGCTATGGAATTGTTAGAGCTGGTATTTTTCTTGCTTTTCTTAGTTTTACTTTTTTTCGCCTCTTGGATATTTGACACTGACTTGGAGTATTCTTCAGTTTTGTATAGACTTCCAGTTTGATTAGGTGGAGTTATTTCTAGCTCTCGTTTTTTTCTGTCCCGCGGTAGATCTTGTTGTGTAACTTCTATGTTAGTCGTGGTCTCATGTACTATTAAACGATCGTATTTAATAAACGCTCTTTTCCCTTCTTTCCTTTCTTTTTGGAGTTGTTCCTGTAATTGTTTTCGTTTTTCTAAAATTTGGGGAGGATAATCTTCTTTTACATATACGTCCTGGTTTTTTAATAAATGTTTATTTTTCAAGACAGTTAATTTTATACCAAATGTTGTGAAGGTTACAACGATTGGCCTTATTTTTCCTTCAATTTTTCTGCCCAACCTTCTTACAAATTCTGAATCATATATTTGACACTTTACTTTTAGGTCATTCTGTATCATATTAATAATTATGTTTTCCAGATCTTCATATGATTTTTCACTTTCTTGTATAGCGAAAAAAATAATGTTTTTCAAACGGGCTTGTTTTTCTAACATTAAAATTATTTTGTTATGGTCTAACGCAGTATTTTTTAATTTTTCTAACTAAAATTTAGGTTTCATTATAACATGATTTAATTAAAACACGCAGCTTATATAGATTGTATCTGTGTGAAAAGCGACCGCAAATGTCGTCAAAAGTCATAACGATATAGTTATGTAGAATACCGTTCGTTGACTTGTGTACTGTCGACACTCTTGTCTCAAAACTTGTAGCTATAATGTTAGAAATAGTCATAGAATAAGCTAACACTGTAAAACATTTTAACTGTTTCAAATAAAAAGATTTTTATTTATTACTAGCTGTGCCAGCGACTTCGTCCGCAAAGAATAGTTATTACCATAAAAATTCTTCTAGAGAGTTAATCTTAAAAAATAGACATACACTGTTGCAAACATTTTGTTAGATCATTTCAAGAGGAATAATTCTTTCATACATTTTTTTTTATATCTTCAACCGTTTCCGCAGCACGCAACGGAAGCCCTCAAATATGAATAATTTTCTCCGTTTTTTTCACATTTTCCATTGTTTCTTCGCTCATATTAGTTGCAGCGTGATGTTATATAGCCTAAAGCCTTCCTCGATAAATGTCCTATCCAACACAAAAATATTTTTTCAATTAGCACCAGTAGTTCCTGAGATTAGCGCGTTCAAACAAACAAACTCATCAGCTTTATAATATTATTATACTCTCATAGATATGATTCCTGTGAGCGTTACAGCAATACTTTCACGCGGTAGAAACAGAGAAGGTTATAAAAAGGTCAACATACAAGATTCTATAAGTATCGCGACGAGTCAAAGGCCGAGTTATCTGGCAAACTAGAAACCCAACATAAAACATATGTCCATGTAATTTAGGTCCAAATTTGTAGCAGCAAGAGATGTAATGTGTTATGTCTCAAAATTTATTTCAGATCATTACATCCAATAATTAATTCAGTATGTAAGAAAAAACAATTAAAAGATATGCTTACCTGTCCAATCATTTTATAAACTTTCTCTCCTTCTAGGAAGTAAGCGCTGGCGACGCAGTTAAGCGCCGCTGACCGGACAGCGTTGTCTCTATCGCCTATATGTCTGGCAAGCTCCTTCAGCGCAGTGGCGCCACCTGGGGCCATCACCACTGAACCGTAGGTCTCTAGGAGGTGGCCTATGCATTCTAGGCATTCTGAAAGATACAGATTAAGCAATTAAAATTTGAGTATGTATAAATAAATAAATGTCACTCACGCAATTTCAATTTTACAATACAAATTACAATCTGTAAATTTAGCGTCCTAACAAAAAATACCTGGAGCAAATTTTCTTTAAATCGACCCAAATGGAAATATAATATTAAGCGTCAAGAAAGTTAAACAAACATACCTAAACATTCACAGAAAAATATAATAGATTTAATAAGTAACTAAATAGGTAGGTTATTTTTATTTATTTTTTTAATAGTTCTAACATAAATCCCCTAAAACAAGTAACTAACACATTTAAGTCCACAACATTAAATAAATGTTATTTTTTTTATAAACCACAAAATGTACCGTTTAAAATTATCGACTTTATAGTTAAAAGACAAAATAACCTATGATTATGAAAGCATAATAGATATCTAATCTTCAAAACATCGATAAAATAATTATCATAGTGCTTATGAATGTTAAAACTTTTATCTTTCCTCAACTGATTAAATTCCGGTAGATAGAATTTAGAGTTATTTTTATCTTTCACGGTGAAGTACCGCCCTTGGCGGTAAAAGCCTCCTCCAATTTTCCATCTTGTAGTAACTGTCCGACCCGAGTGTTTATTTATATATTCCATCAAAATGGTATTATTTCAGACGTGATTGTGCCTGTAAAACTTCAATGATTTCACTCTGTTACCATTGTACTTTGTATTTGTAGTTGTTTTACTCTCTCAGAGATGGCGCTGAAGCTGCGTATCCTTGAAAACCAGTTTCATCCTTGAAAATAAAAAGTGAGATATTTTACAATTAAATGAGAGATATAGCATGCTATTGTTGAATTATTATTTTCATTGGCATATTAATCTAAATATACTATTTCGATCGCCAGTTGTATGAATATCAAGCTTAAATTTTCGATGATGTTGGAGGGTGGTGGTCAACAACCCCTCCGCGGTGACCAACCGTTCTGGGGGGGATACTGTATAGTTCTTTCTTCTTTTATAGTAATGTTGATGGCGCAGTAATCGTTGTGTGGGTTTGAAAGGGCGGAGCTAGTTACTATTCTCCCGATGACTCTCCCGACAAAATGCTGGTCGTAGGAACCAAGTGTTCTGTTCGTTGGCTAAGATATTTAGCTATGGAATTGTTAGAGCTGGTATTTTTCTTGCTTTTCTTAGTTTTACTTTTTTTCGCCTCTTGGATATTTGACACTGACTTGGAGTATTCTTCAGTTTTGTATAGATAGATAGTTTGATGACCAAATGTAATGAAATTCTAATGTTTAAATGTATGTAAACAAGTCATAAACATTCATAAAAATGACTTAACTGCTGGGTAAGCAAGCCTAGACCGTAATGATTGCTTAACAACAAGCGAATTAGGTCAAGTGCAAACCCATTCCTTGATAAAAAAAAAATCTCTTTTGCCAACAATATTTAAAATTTTTGGTGTTAGCTTCATGCAGAGCATTATCACAAGTTCAGTAATATTAAACATTTGTGCCACCATAAAGACGAGAGTGAACGGGTTCTTATTGGGTCAGCACGATCCATCTTAGGCCATAGACATTGCTTACCATCAGGCAAACTGTGGTCAAATGCAAAACTGTATTAGTAAAAAAATAACTCGACGTGCATAAAATTTGCTACAAATAAATGTGTATTTGTTCTATACATTACCTGCCCTCTGCCTAGCGTTCTTCGACTTGAGTCCCTCCATGAGATAGCCACATAGTTTAGTGACAGAGTAGACGACGCATATCTGTCTGAACAGCGCCTTCACTCCATTGCGGACTGTGTCTTTTGGATCGCCCACCTGTGGGGAAAAACACATAAGTACAATGTATTATAAAAGCGAAAGTATTGATACAAAAATGTGTGTGCAAGTGTATATGTTACCACTTCACAACCAAACGGCGGAACCGATTTGCATGAAATTTGAAATGGATATAGATTTGAAGTAATAATGACCAAGACAATCTTTTAAGCAAACTTACTACACCCTACACCTACATCCATATTGTATTTATTTTACACCCATGTGCTTATTTGTTTACATAAGAAACTTCAAAAAAATTCACAGCAATCTATTAGTTTTGTAAATTTTACAGCGATCTTCAAAACGAGAGCGAATCGGTTCTTATCGGGTAAGCACGCTCCATCTTAGGCCGTAGCCTTTGCTTACTATCAGGCAAACTATGGTCTGATTATTACTGAATAATACTTTGTCATCCTAACCTTCAAAACTAGATAAGGTATGAAGCAATTAGCCTCGTATTCCGCCATAGTATAGTCCGCCTCGATCAAATATCCGAACACCAGGGACAGGTACTCAAGCCCCTTCAGTATGACGGAGGGGTTGGTGTCGAAGAACCTCAGGGTCAGCCACTTGAGGACCAGGTCCAGGTTTGCCATGAGAGAGGTGCCGTTGTCTTGCAGGTCCTCGGATAAAGCTTCTATTGCTTTTAGGTGGTATCTGAAAGAATAAAAATATAAATTGCGTTGATATAAAATAATAGCGGGACCTTAAAACCTCATTTGAGCCGAGTGCTATGTCTAATTAAGCTATGTCTAAAGTCGCGCATTTACTAGTTTTCTCTTCCGTAGCATTTAAAAACGACTTGCGCAAACAGCTATAGAACGCTACACGTACTTTAGGTGCCACAAATAATTAAAAAAAAAAAACTACAGAGCGAGATGTGTTTGTTACTTTATTAGCTCCCACAACTGTAACAAGTTGGGTGAAATGTATATGTATGTAGAAATGTAAATGTATATTATGTACTTTATCGGTATATTTATACCTAACTATAATATTACCTGAAGTCGTTATGAAACATGTTAGCCACTAGTTGCTTGTTGAGTCCAGCTGTGGCCATCTGTTCCTTGAGCAGGTCGAAGAACTCCTCGCGGGGCGTTGTGAAGTTCCATTTCAACACTGGAAAACAAATATGAAATCGGTAAATATCAACTACTTATATGAAACTAAAATAATCAGTAACCTTATACATACAACCTTATTATACCTATATGTACATTGTACATTCTTATACATTGGTGGTTTTTATATGGAAAACTTAATAAACTTATTAAGTTTTCCATATTTTATCTATAACTGCACCAAATTTTTTAATGTTTTCATGGTAAATAATAAATTTTTGATTTTTGTTATATTAAAGGAATAGGAAGTTTGTTAGTTTCTTGATGTTTGTTCCTCCATATTGCAATGAATTTCCGTAGTTTTTGGTACACTTATTGTTTGTTTGTTTTTAAGTTTTTATTCTACAAAGATAATTATAAGTACGTTCATACAATATTACTTTTCTTGCGAACGAAGTCTAAATATTTAAAGGACCAATCGAACTAATAATTTATGATTATTTTACCAAAAGACGATATAAGTAAAATAATTAAAATGGTGGTTATTTTAAGAAATACATACTTTAAACTAAAAACAAAACGACTAAAGACTAATTTATATTGGAAAACGGCGGTTTACCTTTCAACTTCTGATCGTCGATAATACGCTGGTTCTTAGCATTGTTGTTAGGCAGTAGCGGCGCAAAATCTTCCTCGTCTTTCTTGCCGCGACTTGATGCTGATGCTGGTTTTACAACCTTCAATAAAGAAATAAAATATTAGTCAGTTATTTAGCAGCGCCCGTGGTGGTAATCCGAAATAAAATTTTGCCTATGTGATTATCCTGGGTCGACAATATCATCTCAATACGTTCAGCAGTTTAAATGTGTATGTGTGTAAATCTAAATACTGACAAGCCCGTATCTGAGACGAAAGCTTCAGTCAAAAATGACCAATGCACACTGATTTTCGAACAAACATTTAAAATATTTTTTTTATTATCTAACGAGTACATTGTTCCAACTCTCAATACATTTGATCAATTTTTAAGGTGACTTGAGTTTAGGGTGTGTCAGGATATTTGTTTACACTTTTATTTTTATAAGATAGTAGTGTTAGTTACATCATTTATAACTCAAGAACGGCTAAACGGATTTATCTGAAAATTGGTGGGAAGGTAGCTCAGAACCAGGAGACTGACATAGGATACTTTCTATCGTGTTTTTTTAAATTGAATTGAATAAAATCCAAAATCTGCTTATTTATTGCCTCTAAGGCGGAACAGAGTTCGCCGGGTCGGCTAGTTATAAATAGACCCCGGTTTACCTTCCCCTTAGGAGCAGCAGTGCCTTTCTTCTCCGCCTCTTTCTTCAGCGCGCCGGCAGACTTCACAGTTCTGGGCTCTTCCTTCTTTCCTTTCCCGGAAGGCAGCGGTTGTATCGGCAGGTTGGGGCGCGCCTTGTCCAGGGCCGCTTGGATCACTGTTTTGGAGCCGGGCTGGAAGAAAAGTTATAAACATATACATAAGATATTAAAGGTGATTCTTTGTAAACTTTGCTGATGATAACGATTGACGCCTTATTTATTCCGGGCTGGAAGAAAACAAATTATAAACATACGATATTAAATTAGGCAATATTTTGCATAAGGTGGTGATGATAAATATTGATGACTTATTTATATATGACGAATTCAAATGTTCGTAAGATTCTAAGCAATAACAAATTTGTTTGTTCGTACACCAACACATCTCTCAAGAGAGCAGAGAGAGAGAGAGAGCTTTTAATTAAAGTAGTCTTTGTAGCTTTCGAGACACAGAAAAACTCTTCATTCAGCTGAATGAAGAGTTTTTTACTCTTTTTTGGATTTCATAAAAATGCCTTTTTTTGGAAAGACAGACTGTCAGACAGTCTATCATTAATAGAATCAAGAATTTTTATTGTTTGAAGTTTATTTTTATTAAATTTTACCTTAACTTTACTTTACTTAATTGTTAACAGTTTTTTGTATTACATTGTATGGTACCGGTAGGTCCTGCACTAGGAATACCAAATACTATACTGTTAAACTGTGTACATACTTAACCTACCAGAGCAATGGTATCAACATTTTTGTTCCAATATAACATACAATAATCTACCCAAGGTAGGTATACTAAAATACTTACATATTCATATATAGATTCATGGCTTAGTTTAAGTCCTTTAGCTAGATATACCAGGCAAGTATAGAAGACAGGAATCTTGTGATTATCTAGATTAGAAAAAGATTGTACACAGCAACTTAAAAAATAACTTTTAAACTAGCACCACCTCACAGTTTCAATCAATCTAATGGAAAGTATGTATTAATTTCAGGTAATTTGTGCCTTAATTTATCGATTAAGTCCATTTAGTTAAAGTATTAATTTTCATTTTATTTATACACTCAGAAACCTGAGTAAATTAAGGAAAGTATTGTAACAAGTAGTGACCCAGCTGTTTGTCATAGTGTGGCAGCTGTTAAGCCCTTATTAAAACCTTATATAAACTCATCATAGAGTATAGTCACTGTCATACATACCTAAGTATAGAGAAGTATGATGGATGGGACCATAGTATGCCACTGTGGTACTTATGCTCTCCACTCCTTTTGCTGTTTGTTCATTGGATAGAGATTCGGCCGGTTTACTTCCAGTCTTGATGTAGATTTATTCAATAAGGCCAGTTTTAAAATATTCTTTTTCTAGTAACTTTTAACCTGTAAAATTGAATTTGTAGAACTTTATTGAGTATTTCTAAAACACTGAAACTATTCATGTTAAGTAATTGAATTATGGGTCTAAATTTCTATGATGAAACTAGATGTAGAATGGATTTATTTCCCAATGTACTTACAAATATTACAAAGACTTCTCCATGGTTCGATTGTATTTCCTACTCGTCCGCTTTCTTTCTTTGTTCCGGATTTAATGTATGAAAACTTTATGTTTACTTTACTTTGGCTGGTGCTGTGACCACGCCGGTTTCTGCCCTTCAATAGGTACTAGAAGATGCCACTCATCGCGGTCTTGAGCAAGGTCCTATTATCACTGGGATCACGAATCCTGTGGAGATACTCTTCGACCCGATCCTTCCAGCGATATTTATAGCGCGCCACCGGTCTCTTGCACCACGGTCGCCCTGAATATACGCGCTTTGCTCATCTTCTGTACATGGCCATGCCAGCGAAGCCTTTCTGCTTTTATCTCGTCTATAATCGGGCAGATTAGTTTAACCTCGGCGTTCTTCCAATCTCTCAAACTAACAGTCATCTCTTCGAACTGGCCCAAGAATCGATAATATGCACTGTCACAATCAACTTCTTTTCTTCCTTTTGTACAATAAAAGCATCGACACTGTAAAAACACTCCTAAAAGTTACGTATTTTGATCTTATTAATTTAGTTTTATTTATTTCGCGCCATGTTGTTTTGACAGGATCATAGGAATCGCAGATAAAAATATTCGTAGAAAAGAATGAATGAAAGAATGAACGAAGTTAATCAACCGGTAATGTTACTCTCGTTTATTTACCATCGAGACCTAACTCCAGCTACCAATGCATGAAAGTCGGAAGTAATACTTACAACTAACTTTTACTTTACGGACTCAAACTTGTGCTAGGCCCACAGTTCAAACCAAAGGTTCAAACACAGACAACAGGGTTCAAAGCTATCACGAACAAAATATTATAAGTAGGGGGACCTTTGGAGGTACTAATATCGCCAAAACATTGCGTCTTATATTTTGATCTACCTCTTTGAGTGGTATTCGTATTGCCAAGGATTATTGACTCTCTAACTCTAACAATTTACAGAGGACTAGATAACTCTTGTAGCTATTTTTTGTTGCTAAATAAATAAATTTCTATTTTACTATAAAATAATTAATCTATACATATAATAAAGCTGTAACCGGTCGGTGTCTGTACATTGAAGATAATTGAAAAAAAAAAATAGTTGAGGGATCTTCATTGAAGAAGTAGAACACAAAAATCATGTTTAAAAAAAAACTGTTTGTCAATCAGAATGTTTGTTCGTTAAACTCTAAAATACTCGAAAACGGCTAAACTGATATTTCTACGGTTTTAACTAACATGTGAGGTGCATTTTTAACTTAATATTTAGTGTTTATTTTATTTAAATCGGTTCGTAAATAAAAAAGTTATGTTCATTTTAAACCAAGTGGTCCGCTATCGATATCCGCTGTCTACAGCCATTTTAAAGATTCGTGTTAGTCGACGTATAAACTAGATGGCGCTGAATTTACTTTTTATCTCAAAATAATGCGAGCGAAGCCGCGGGCGTCCACTAGTAAAAAAAAACAAATAATTGTATGAATTTATTTATTATCGTTTAATAATAATACATCATGATTTAAACGTTAATAATTTACAATTACAATAAATAAATGCTCATTAAAAGTCATGAATTGTAAAAAAGCGAAACTAACGAATAATAGTAAGTAAAATTAACATAGTGTACATAATGAAACGAAACTTTAATGAAAACAGTGTAGGTAATGGAAACCAAATAATATTTGATGCAGTACAGTTAAGCAAGATTGCAGCAGATTTTTATAAGACCAGATTTTCTTTATAAAAGTAACTTGCATAAACAGATTAATTTACTCTCTTGATCTGTCTTTACGATGACAAAATGTTTCGTGTATTATAAAATAAAAAACTTTGACCGTCATCTCAAATTCAACATTCACAAAAACAAAATGAGTATTATTGTTTATTACAAAATGAAAATGGATTAGTGAAGTGATAATGATACTAAATACTAAAAAAATCAAGTAAAATGGAATAGCATTATTACAGGGGTCAAACAATTTGTACATAGACCAAATACTGCACGGGAATGTATTATGACAATTTTGATTTTGCAATATCTTATGGTAGATGACAGTGGGACTAACTGAAGATGGTGATTTGCGCAAACGCAGTTTATGCCTCAAATTTTTTGTACGTGTGAGAAATTAACCACATATTTCGATAATATTGACAAGGTAACATTTCACCTTTAGTGCAAGTCACGGAAAAGATTTTGGTTTTTGGTAACATTATATTAGTGGCTGGCTATATTAGTTATATAAGTGTCACTGGCTTGCTCTTTTTATCTGATCAGCTTAAAACCGATCACCGATTTTCCAAACATATCTTTAACGTAAGTACTTTTATCTAAGACATAATCTACGTTTACGCACAATCCAAATATGTAGTTTCTCAAGGCCTCATCTCAGCTCACAAAGTTTACTAACAAACCTACTGGATGACAACTGTCTTCAAACACAACTCTTTTGAAACTTAACTCGGACAATCTTTAATGAGTAACCAACACATTAGGCGACATAAGTTGCAATGTTCAGCATAATTTACAGGAAAGTTATAAGCATTATAAATATCTACTTATAAGATATTGAATCAGGCGTTACTTTGCTGAAATCCATTGAAAATGAAACTCTGGATAGTGTTTTTCTGCTGCGAAAAACACTAAGTACTCTAATATATTTCTCCAAAGATTAATTTTCATAGTTACGTATGTTTCGTATACATGATTATAAATGCAATGGGCGTTAAAAAAAATAAAAAAACCTATCAAATATTTGATACAATTTTTGGAAAATATGTTGTTACAATGCTAAAGAGCTCCAAGATTATGTACTTAAATAAAACAAAGTTGTACTGCTGGGAAAAAAATGTTTAAACAAACAGTATTCTCATGCTTTGCTCTTTATAATGTAGGTAATTAAAAACGCTTAGTTTTCAAATATTGCTTAAAATACTGCACATTACAACTCGTACCAATCTAACCTCATTTCAATTCAAATGAACACTCCCAAACTTCATAAACAGTCTTAAACTCACTCAATAGAAAACACAACACAAAATACAAGTCACATAATAGTTAATTAACGAATAATCAATTACCATGGTTAGCTATATGAATACAATCAATAGTATTTTTCACAATTTATGAAAATTACATTGACTCTACTGAATATAAAACTATTATAACGCTCTTGCTACGGTATTTTTATTCATATTTTAGTGTTTTTATTTACCTATTAGTCGACATGCTACTATTTTATATCATCATCATCATCAGCCCACGGTCGTCCACTTCTGGACATAGGCCTCTCCCAAGGCACGCCACTCAGCCCGACTTTGTGCTTCTCGTCTCCACCTGTTCCCTGCTACCTTCATGATGTCCTCGCTCCCCCTAGTGGCAGGGCGCCCTACACTACGCTTGCCGAGCCGCGGTCTCCACTCCAGAGCTCGCCTACCCCATCGGGTGTCGGTACTATTTTATATAGATTCCGTATATTTGAAGTCTCTTTTTACAATGTCAAATTTTAAATTGAAAAATTAGTAGCATATCTAAATAGGACTTAACTGAATGATTATTGTATTTATCGGCTATATTTCAAGGCATACAAATCGCCTACAGTTTAGATTACAATAGGCTGAATTAAATTGTCTATTTTAGGTTAATTTCGTACATACTTTTTTCAATCCATTTATATCACACGAACAAATCTTATCCTTCCTTATGTACTTTTATTATGTACTGACCCCATATATTTCTAAGGATGATACATATTGGTGTTCGAATGCAAAAATAATGCCTTGTATTTTACGCCATTACTTTTTGATATAACTTTTTATACGTCATATAATATTTTAGACAGGCAACGTGTGAAGTTTTTTTAAACTATTGGCGCAAAATACAAGGACACAGATAATATATGTATAAATATGAATAACATATAAAACATATACATTATACATAGCTCGATTACAAAGAAATAATTTACCTGTCCGCCATTCTGAAATTTGCTTATATACTATTACTTTACTGAATTGAAAGTTTAAAGAAACAAGTCGCTTGCCACAGACCCTGAGTTTTGAATTTCAAAACCTGGCCTTGTGCTGTGATAATTGATAATTACCAACATGGCGAACAGATGTTTCTTTTTTATTTTTTTCTTTGTAATACGTATAATTTAACACCTATGCCTATGTATGGGGCAGGATTGCAATTCATACATAAATTCCTAAATGTGGTCTTCACACGTGCGTGAAAGTGCTCTTCCTAACTTATATGTATATTAAACAGACATTCGAGACTCTCTTAACATGTCTAGTGACTACTAACAATCACAATTATTCCAAACATGAATGAGTAATATGTTCAATGTTTTACAATTTTTTTTTAACTGTCAACGACTTAATTTAACTTTCATGTTTACATAGATAACGCACAGAAACTGACAAAGTCTGATTTTTATAAAATTAATCCTCATTAAAAACACAAGTCTTCAAAGAAACCTCCTTTGTTATCAACAAAATTACATGTGCCCTTTTGGTTTCAAAGTATGTACTAACTGATACCAAAAGTGATAAGCACTATACAACCCTTCAGAAATAGTGGCGTCTTGATATAATTATACAAAAATCAGACGTTTAGAGCTCAAGCGCCTTAAAATCCAATAATAAGACACACGTTCATTTTCAGACAAAACTTCAAAACGAGTATTCATTTGTTACCCTGCATCGGGCGATACTGTTTCCGTATTGTCATCTTGCTCGTTATAGTAAGTGTACATAAATAGTGAAAACGGACGTCACATAGGCCAAACAACGTTTATTAGGTACTAACAACGGTGAATGAATACTTATGCCCAATACAAACGCTTGGCAAACAGACTTAACAGTCATCTCTACCAAATGATAAGAAAGTAGAAGATGAACAAGAAAACTCCGAAATCACATGAACATAATGTTATACATTTTTTACAACTATTTAGTTGGTGACCATGTTAAGCTGACGTTTGATCACAGCGGCTGGATCTATGAGACCTTGAGAGGGGACTCTCGTTCTAGCCCAAAAGTCAAAGTTTTGCTACTTCTTTTGTTGTATATTATTTTAGATGTCTATGGATGTCATTCAAATAATATTTATTATTTATTTAAATAATGCCTTGTCCAGTTTGTTATTGCCGGCAGTGGCTTGTTGGACGTCTGCTTGCCATATTTGTAATATCAAAAACCAACAATAAACCAACCTGTGATCATTTCTAACAGATTTTTTATAAATATGGCTAAGTATGCATTCACCACAATCTCTACAAGACCTAAAAACTAAACTAGATGAATTTGGACATCAAATTTCGTGAGATTTTTTTAAGAAGCAGTAAGAACTAAATTACCAATCTTCAGTCACATGTCTAGGAATAATCGAAAAATAATAATTCTAATATGTTTTAGCACTGGATTCAGCACTAGGTCGTATTGTAATGTAGGTAAGGTTGAAATTAGCGCGTGCAATTTCATGAATGTGCAACACAGATTACTGCATATAGACATCGTATAAAAAGTTGTTTGACACTCCCATCTTTTATTTCAAATTCTTTTCAAATAAACTAACGAAGCAAAAGTCTTTTCCTTATTTGTCTTGGGTCTAGGAAATTGTTATATGGACCAGCTGATTTTATCGCGAATTTCCAAAGTCACAGAACAGTTAGTCATATTTTTTTTCCATAGACTTACGTTTTGCCTACTGACCTCCTGATACTAAACACCGTTGTAGTCTAGTTAACTAGAAACCTATTTACTCTGGAATATTACTATTTACTAAACCAATCTCACTCTTATTTTTTGCGTAAGTAACAGCAATCTAATTTCCATTTGCATTAATGTCTGTATTATTTATACAAATACACAGTATCTATACGTGAGTAATCTGTGTCGTGATTGTGAGAGAGCTACCATAATAATGTACTAATAATGATCCCTCGTGAATATTGTGTGGTTTTATCTTTTGGACGAGCTCTTGATCTGCTGCAACTTGAGGCGGAGCGCGTCCACCGCTGCTTCGTTCTTTTGTGATACTTGCTGGGAGGTGTGTAGCTGGGGAATAGACATTTAAGTTTTTACATAAAAACATTCAGTTAAATTCAGAATATTTTTTTAACTAAACGGGTTCGCATTTGGCCATAGTTTGCCTGATGGTAAGCAAAGGCTATGGCCTAAGATGGAGCGTGCTTACCCGATAAGAACCGATTTACTCTCGCTTTGAAGATCGCTGGATTATAGTGCGTACAGGGAGTCAGGCCGGGAGTTCCACAACTATGCGGTACCTCCTTCCAAAGACTGACCACGTCGATTTATGAGTAATTTAATACTGTTATACTTACTTTAAGCCTACAACTTTTATTGAAGATCAATATATGCAATTTGTTACCTCAAGTTGTGGGTCGATGCTGTGTGCCCTGGGCAAGGTGTTCTCGTTGATGGAGTCGGTGAGCGCTCGGTTGTCTCCGACGGGCGTGCGAGGCTGCGAGCTGGGACTCGATTCCACTTTCATGCCCGCTTTGGCCTGGAAAGACGCAAATATAATTAGTTCAGAATTATATACAAAAACAACTATACGTATAAATTATATATTTTATATGTTTTGTTCAGAATTAGTATTATTTGGTTCGCAGGAGACCGTCAGTTGAGATGCCGGCTCCTCACTTGGCTTAGCGTATTCGTGAGTCGATATTGTTGTGTTTGCCTCAAATAATCAAATATTTCTAATACCGTCAAATACGTCATCCACATATGGACTTGTACGGGAAAACACTCAAATATGCCACAATATTTGCTTATTCACAAAACAAATTAAACGCACAGTGATGGACGTGTCAGTGGCAGCAGCTTATTTCATTTACCTGAATGCGGCTTACCAACACCTGTTGTGTCTACAGAAGTACAAAATTAAAAATAGACGATTGCTGACAAGGCGTTGGTGGATGTTGACAATTCACAAAAAACGAACAAAGTAAGTACCTACATACCAATTAATCAAATTAGAGCTTTATAGCTCTATATATTACACGTCTGAACAGGATCGCCGCGCGCACGCTACTGAACGATCCAAGTGTGGACAGTAGACGCAAATATTTGCCTTATTTTATTCCTTTGATGTGTAATCAAAAACCGACAAGTTGACGGATACGCATATTCGCTATTTGCGTTGTTTGCCATATTCGTGCAATTAAAGCAAATACAATCAAATAGACCGTCTACACATTGCTGTATTTGGACAAATAATGCAAATACACGAACACGATACGCCAAGTGAGGAGCCGGCATGAGATGTAGACGTGGTAATATTACTTATTAAATTCTAGCTACTTGTTATCTAATCGAATAAAAAAAACTATCTGATATGCAATCAACAATTAGCTACAATTTTACCCTATAGGTATACATATAAAAAATGTGATTGGTTACTTTCCTTATTCACACACTGAAGTAGCAAAAAATATCATTTTGGCCATGGAGTTCATACATTAACTACTATTTATTGGTGTCAAAAAAGAAAAATGTTTACCTGTAAACCTCGAAGTCTTTCCAAGAAAATCACGTGAGATTTCTCGTCATTTTCATTTGTGATGTCTGAAAACAAGCAATGTAATAATAAGTACAATTTTTGGTTGCTTTTTGGAGCCCTGAAATTATGCCTACGAGGCTTAGAAGCTTAGCGTAGGTATTATTATAGAATTGTAACTACTTACAAATGTCGCGTTCAGTCAGTCAGTAGTTCCTCGTTTCTCTTCGGGGGAGAGGTAGGTACCCAACCCCGGAGATGGCGGTTGAGTATCACATGGTATTTGTTTTTGACCCAGCTACGCTTCTATAGTGTCAATGAATGTGGGCTAGGTTTGCGTTTGACTACAGCCTGCCTGATGTTAAACATTGCTGCAGCCTAGATCCAAGTAGATAAAGTATTTGGTACTAACCAATATTATCAGTTTTGTAGTCGTGCTTGAATATAGGCATGGACGCCATCTTGCGCTGCTCGGCCACCTCTCTGAGGCCGCGCTCCACGAAGTTGCGGAAGTAGAACGACGAGCCCTGCATGAACGTCCAGATGTCCACTTCGGAGTGACGCTCCTGGGGAAAATATAATAACAATTAATTAAATGATGGACAGGACAAGAACAAACCACCAAATAGTTTTCCAGGGTGAATATTTGCAGTATACGCACGGAGCCGGCGAGCGGTGATCCTGTGGGTGACTCGACCTGATAAAGAAGCTCCGAATGCTTGCGAAACGCGTCGCATATTGAAGACGTATTATTATTATTATATAATTGAATAAATATGGCTTACATTAGTTTACAAAATGAAATATTTACCCACCAATAAATAGGCACTCTTAACAAGAAAGGCACAAGACCGACATCTATGGTACCTAGGGAGTAGGCATATAGCGCAATTAATATGACAATATAAAAATAAGATATGGATTCAGGCGTTGCTTTGCAGAAATCCTTTGCGGATTACAATGTAACTTTGGAATATTTTTTTCTTCTGATGTTAGTAACAGTATAAAATGTTCGAATGTAGTTTACGAAGCTTTATGCCCTCCAAGACTGTCCAAGAATCTTTAACAGAATTTTTAAACAACATTTTTTTCACCGGTCGTGACCCATCCTCAGTTTAAATTATTTTGCGGGAGTTCTCTTGAGCAGATACATACATCGTGGTGGGCGCCCCACCAGGTCCTTCCACGAAGTATCTCTTTTTATATAACTCACCCTCAAGTCATACAGCTGTTCCAGAGCCTCCTTGTTGTGCTCCTTGGTCCCGATCCTCCTCAGTATGAGCGCGAGCTCCTCGTGCACGGCGCGCGGCAGGCGGCCGGCGCTCAGGCTCGCGTTCCCGCTCACAGCGCTGAGCACGGAGCCCCCGTTCAGTGCGTCCGGAGTGTTCTCCTTCTTTTCGTCGAGTTTCAGTTGCTGGAAGAAACAGATGACATGTTATTTGTAAAAGTAGTTTTGGAAAAAGATCTAAAGCCTAATCATAATAATTCTGAGTCGTTATATTCGTAAAGTTTATCGTCGAGATAGCACAAGAGGCAGAAGCAGGCACTTATAAAGTGAAACGTACAGATGCTCATGTCCCACGCATTGTAAAGGTATATTTGACAAGATGTAACAAAATATGAAGTATAAAAAATATGTTCTCTCTTAATACAAAGTACGCAATCATAAGAGTAAACACGATATGTATGAGTTACTTATTTTATATAATAATTATCCAGCAATTTCAATCAACTCTTTTACTGTTTTAAAAGATGGTCAAGGTCGTCAGTAGCTAAAAACCGGTATTCTGCCAAATTAGGAAGATCGGGAGTCGAACTCATCACAGTGAACAACAGTGTTACAAAAATAACTTTAAACTAAGATAATGATAAATAATAATAATAACTCACCTTGATAACTTTAATAAGATAGGGGTACAAGTCCGACTCGTTGACGTCAGGGATCTGCGTGAGGTGGTTGGTGATGGACGCGCCCTTCGTCTTCACTAGAGTGTGCACCAGCGTCTTCACGGTCCTGGGAGTGAAGAGATAATTTACTTATACATTTTATAGATAAGTTGTAAGTTAATGTATCGTAGATAAGTTTAGTGAAGTAATGGTAAGCCTTTTATGCGAGAGTCGTCCCTACTTGCCGGAAACGATTATGCCACAAAATAGCAAGCACTGTTGTGCTATCGTGTTATAACATAACACTCTTGTTTAACGGTGATGCAGAAAATAGTATCGGTTGAATGTAATGAAAGAAATTAAAAAACACAGACACGTCTTTGACCAGTTTCAGGACTAGGTGATACAGAAAATTTGATATTAGTTTCAACAAAAATTTCCAACGTTTTGAAGCATTGCTATATTTCTTTATGAGACTTGTCTTGATTTGACTTCAAACTAGTCTTAGTCACAGCCAGCCCCAACGGAAGACCAGCGCTGGTTGCTTCCACACAACCAGCATTATGCTGAGTTGGGGCTGTGTTGTGGCAGATTATGTTTTTACTCCTGTGTGTTCTTCTGTTAAATCTGCCACAATAAATGTTTTCTTTCTTTCTTCTTTCTTACCTGTAAGGAGTATCATCAATATCCGGATTCTTCTTCCAATAGGTATTCGGATACGCCTTATAAAAGGTGTGTATCTTATACAAGATGGCGTCATAGTCTATGGAGTGCACCTCCCACGTGGAGATCATCTTCAACGTCTTCCAGAAGCACTTGAGGAGCAGGTTCTGGTAGCGAGGGTAGGCCTCATCTGAGGCGACGATAGACTCGTGCAGGAGAGATACTATGGCGCTGCAATGGAGAAAACAAATCATTACATTATTATTTTCAAGATGATTATGTACTACTCTTCAATGTTTCTGGCTTCCCATATTCTGGACGAAGAACTACTTTCGTTTATAGTTCAGAAATCAACCTAAAGTGGATGGATAGATATCACCAACATGGAAGAATAAAGAAATCGAATAACATATCAATCAGTTCGTTACTTATTTCTGGCATTAACTTACATCCCTGCAATAAAACGACTGTTACGGCCGATAACGCCGGACCTGGCGCCGAACACGTGGAGTATCTTAGAAACTTGAGCTTAACGTAAATTTAGAACCCATATAAGAGGTAGTAAATAGTGGCCGAGAAGCACTGCATGTGAAATAGTGAACAAATGTAAGACAGGCTGTTATAATGATGATAATGAATAGGACAATACAATTTCGTTTTTTGTTTCATTCAAATACACTTATCATATAAGTGCAGTACTAGGTATGCACAGTATCTCACCGAGCACGAAGCAGAGAACTGGCTCGCCTAGCTAAGTAATAGGATCGTCTAGCTAAGAAAGACCTCTAGATACCAACTCTATAGTACATTGTAAAGGTCTTACCATACTAGTGCAGTCCTGGGTGACCTCTCCAGCAGTCTCACGCACACGTTGTTGAGCACCCTGGTCAGTTTCTCGGCGTCGCTGCCGGTCCCCGCAGCGCTGGTGCCGGCGCCCAGCACGCGCAGTATCTCGCCCAGCACGGAGCAGAGCGCCGGCTCGCCCACTTGGGAACCACAGCCCGCTGTCTCGTAGAACTGTAAGGGAAATCGATTGTTAGCAAATTACCATGAAGTTTTCAAAATTACATCATTATAAGTTATTTATAATAAACATTGTCGTAGACTGAAAGATATGTACATACATCTAATGGTCCACATATAAACACACATTAAACTATGGGCTGGCCTGACCCTTCGACGCAATATGAAAGGAGCAATAATAGTAAAGTTCTAAACAAACGAAGTCGCAGGTATAAAGTGTCATCCGCTGGTGGTAGTGTGAAGACGCTTCTTTTGTGTTGGTATAATACTAAACTCTTCACTGCATTCACACTTTTACGTACTTTAATCACTTAAAAAAACCGCAAGGTTGTGGAACTCCCTGCCTGACTCTCTGTTCCCCACGCACTATAATCCAGCTATCTTCAAAGCGAGAGTGAATCGGTTCTTATCGGGTAAGCACGCTCCATCTTAGGCCATAGCCTTTGCTTGCTATCAGGTAAACTATGGTCAAGTGCAAGTTAAAAAAAAAGATTTAAAGAAATTCTAATCATATATTAGTAACATGAACTGACCGTAGTGAGCGCCCCTCCCAGACACTTGAAGGCGGGCAGAGTGTCCCCCGAGGGCGGCGCGCTCCGCAGCCGCCTCACTTGCGTGGCTATAGCGCTGACCAGGCGCTGCTCGTGCGCCGCGACCAGACTGCAGCGCGCACGTTATGAGGGATAGCGCGCGGATGGCGGCCTGTGGAACAACATTAATTATATTAATACAAACTAATGCAAAATGTTATTGCAATATTTATTTCAGAAAAAAAGAGTCCAAATCATATCATTTTGACATACCTACATACAACGGACATTCAGTAAGATTTGACATATTCATTGTTACTGAGAGCACAGTTAACCTGTGAATAACTATAACTCAGCCCTTAATTCAAGCCAAGGGTTTGATTCCTTCAAAGTAGACTTGGCACATATTGCTTTACAGTGAAGAATGGTAATCATGGTGATGGCAACAAGTTAAACAGGCCTTTAACATGACTTTGAGTTTACTGTCAACTTAATTTATGATAGAGCATAAAAGAGCTTACATTAAGATCAGGGCTAGCGATGGAGTGAATGGTGTCAGCGAGCTGCGAGTCATCCACCGCAGCGGGGCCTAGGTTCATGGGGGCGGCGGGGCGCGGCGGGGACATTACTGCCATGCTGGAAATAAGGACAAACATTATATTAGACAACGTTTTACCACAGTATAAATACTAAACCAGTACTGTGACTAGGTCCACTCGACGACTTAAATACCTACACTCGTGGTGACGCAATAGTGGCCAACTTATTTTACGGGGCACGCGTGCTTTTGTGTGCACACAATATAAGCTTGAACACCAAATACTGAGCGTTAGTTCAGTAGTACCACATATCTTATCTAAATAGTGTTTTTAATCTACTGTCTTTAAACACAATATATAGAAATCAAATCAACTAGATTGTTTTTTTTCCGATAAGATGTAAAAACTGATGTTGAACATAAATGGAGGACCAAAAGACACAATTAATTTTGGGTCTGGAGCCAAAGACTAATAACCTGGTCCGTGCAGGCGTGGCGTGCGTGATGTTGTTGGGCGGCCTGTGCGCCCCGGCCGGTATGACTGTTTTTGCCGAGAAAGGATCCATAAAACTTTGTCTTTTGAGTCTTCTCATGGTAGAATTAAAAAACACACGTATTCTCCTTTTCAGAGAACGAGATCTTTGGCTAAATTCTCTGGCAACATGACGGATCTTGCAGAGGAAAACAAGGTCGTTTGACCATGAAGTGCCACTTATATATGTACTTAGACACTTATATATGGACGGAAAGACACTTTTTTGGGTGTAGAATCAAAAACAACTCACCTAGTTCGTACAGGCGTGGCGTGCGTGATGTTGTTGAGCGGCCTGTGCGCCCCGGCCGGTATGGGCTCGTCCAGAAACTTCACATCCAGCTCGGACAGCGCGGGGGGACGCACTATGGGCGCCGCCGCGTCCAACTTGGCTATCAGCTCGGGGTCCAGGCCGAATGGACCGGAGATCACTTTCGGTTCGGGCGGTGGGCTGGTGGAGAACAAAAATAGTTGTAAATGATGCAGAGAAAAGAAAAGTAAAGTACATATATAAGTATTATATCGGTTATACCCACGACACAAGCCTTTGCTTGGTGTGGGGCTAGATGGCGTTGTGTGCAATGTCCCGGAATATTTATTTAGAGTTGAATCAGATAGCGTCGTTCACTGATAGCGAAAATCATGAAGATATTTGTATAGTATCTGTTTCTCATGACTGAAAGCGCTGCTATTATTATTTTGCCATAAAGATAGATAGATAAAACTCTTTATTGTAACACACATTGAAAAAAAAAGACAAACAGAAACACAAGACTTTAAAAATAGTGCCACAACTGGCGGCCTTATCGCTTATTATAAAGGTGCTTGGTGAGTGAACAAAGCGTACAAAGCGAAATTTTTAAACATTGAAGCAGCAGTTTCCACAATGCAATTCATGCAAAAGACAACATACGCCTATCAAAAATGCTCAAATTGATATCATTGGTTACAATACCCAAATGGACATATGTTGTTATTATGCAGAAAACCGCGAAAATAAAAAAGCGAATGAGAGATATAGCATGCATAGTATAAGTATCATTACACTCGTGATACTGACGGCTGCACGACGGGGGGCGGGGCTTCCTCTTCCTCCTCCTCTTCATACTCCTCTGGCGGTGCCTCGGCTATCACTCTTCGCGGAGGTTCCGGCTCCTGCGAACAAATACATAGATTTTCATATAAAAGTAAAAGTACGTTCGATTTATGTAGCGTCCGTAAGGTCTTCAAATAAGCCAATGCCAGAATATAATAGGATGCAGTTAACGGCAAAGTAAAAAGAGTGTTAATCATTTTGTATGTATGGGGCCTCTCTGGACTAGAAAAGCACAAGACCGACACCGATGGCACCTAGGAGAGGAGGCCTATACCCAGCAGTGGGTCGACAAAGGCTAAAGATGATGTATGTATGTAGGTGGAAAATATTGTATTTTCTTATCGTTACTTACCTCCGACGGTTGTTGTATAGGCTTCCCAGAAGCAGAGAGTGGTATGAGCATAGAGCGGCGCGTCTCAGCGCTGCGAGTCTTGCCAGCTCGCTTGATGCGCTCCTCGAGGAGGGATAGGTCTTTGTCTGATATCTGGAAACAGATAAATAAACATTATTACATGATTTAATTAAAACACGCTGCTTATGTAGTATTGCGTGGAAAGCGACTGCAAAATGTATTCAGAGTTAATAAACAGGTTTCATTATAAATAAAAATAAATAAAAATAAAAAAGCTTTTATTTTACTTAACCGTATTGCAAACAGAGTTTCTATATTTGGTTAGTTATTTCAATGCTTATGTTAGATTTATATTACTTAGAATTTAGAGTTATTTTTATCTTTCACGGTGAAGTACCGCCCTTGGCGGTAAAAGCCTCCTCCAATTTTCCATCTTGTAGTAACTGTCCGACCCGAGTGTTTATTTATATATTCCATCAAAATGGTATTATTTCAGACGTGATTGTGCCTGTAAAACTTCAATGATTTCACTCTGTTACCATTGTACTTTGTATTTGTAGTTGTTTTACTCTCTCAGAGATGGCGCTGAAGCTGCGTATCCTTGAAAACCAGTTTCATCCTTGAAAATAAAAAGTGAGATATTTTACAATTAAATGAGAGATATAGCATGCTATTGTTGAATTATTATTTTCATTGGCATATTAATCTAAATATACTATTTCGATCGCCAGTTGTATGAATATCAAGCTTAAATTTTCGATGATGTTGGAGGGTGGTGGTCAACAACCCCTCCGCGGTGACCAACCGTTCTGGGGGGGATACTGTATAGTTCTTTCTTCTTTTATAGTAATGTTGATGGCGCAGTAATCGTTGTGTGGGTTTGAAAGGGCGGAGCTAGTTACTATTCTCCCGACGACTCTCCCGACAAAATGCTGGTCGTAGGAACCAAGTGTTCTGTTCGTTGGCTAAGATATTTAGCTATGGAATTGTTAGAGCTGGTATTTTTCTTGCTTTTCTTAGTTTTACTTTTTTTCGCCTCTTGGATATTTGACACTGACTTGGAGTATTCTTCAGTTTTGTATAGACTTCCAGTTTGATTAGGTGGAGTTATTTCTAGCTCTCGTTTTTTTCTGTCCCGCGGTAGATCTTGTTGTGTAACTTCTATGTTAGTCGTGGTCTCATGTACTATTAAACGATCGTATTTAATAAACGCTCTTTTCCCTTCTTTCCTTTCTTTTTGGAGTTGTTCCTGTAATTGTTTTCGTTTTTCTAAAATTTGGGGAGGATAATCTTCTTTTACATATACGTCCTGGTTTTTTAATAAATGTTTATTTTTCAAGACAGTTAATTTTATACCAAATGTTGTGAAGGTTACAACGATTGGCCTTATTTTTCCTTCAATTTTTCTGCCCAACCTTCTTACAAATTCTAAATCATATATTTGACACTTTACTTTTAGGTCATTCTGTATCATATTAATAATTATGTTTTCCAGATCTTCATATGATTTTTCACTTTCTTGTATAGCGAAAAAAATAATGTTTTTCAAACGGGCTTGTTTTTCTAACATTAAAATTCTTTTGTTATGGTCTAACGCAGTATTTTTTAATTTTTCTAACTAAAATTTAGGTTTCATTATAACATGATTTAATTAAAACACGCAGCTTATATAGATTGTATCTGTGTGAAAAGCGACCGCAAATGTCGTCAAAAGTCATAACGATATAGTTATGTAGAATACCGTTCGTTGACTTGTGTACTGTCGACACTCTTGTCTCAAAACTTGTAGCTATAATGTTAGAAATAGTCATAGAATAAGCTAACACTGTAAAACATTTTAACTGTTTCAAATAAAAAGATTTTTATTTATTACTAGCTGTGCCAGCGACTTCGTCCGCAAAGAATAGTTATTACCATAAAAATTCTTCTAGAGAGTTAATCTTAAAAAATAGACATACACTGTTGCAAACATTTTGTTAGATCATTTCAAGAGGAATAATTCTTTCATACATTTTTTTTTATATCTTCAACCGTTTCCGCAGCACGCAACGGAAGCCCTCAAATATGAATAATTTTCTCCGTTTTTTTCACATTTTCCATTGTTTTTTCGCTCATATTAGTTGCAGCGTGATGTTATATAGCCTAAAGCCTTCCTCGATAAATGTCCTATCCAACACAAAAATATTTTTTCAATTAGCACCAGTAGTTCCTGAGATTAGCGCGTTCAAACAAACAAACTCATCAGCTTTATAATATTATTATACTCTCATAGATATGATTCCTGTGAGCGTTACAGCAATACTTTCACGCGGTAGAAACAGAGAAGGTTATAAAAAGGTCAACATACAAGATTCTATAAGTATCGCGACGAGTCAAAGGCAGAGTTATCTGGCAAACTAGAAACCCAACATAAAACATATGTCCATGTAATTTAGGTCCAAATTTGTAGCAGCAAGAGATGTAATGTGTTGTGTCTCAAAATTTATTTCAGATCATTACATCCAATAATTAATTCAGTATGTAAGAAAAAACAATTAAAAGATATGCTTACCTGTCCAATCATTTTATAAACTTTCTCTCCTTCTAGGAAGTAAGCGCTGGCGACGCAGTTAAGCGCCGCTGACCGGACAGCGTTGTCTCTATCGCCTATATGTCTGGCAAGCTCCTTCAGCGCAGTGGCGCCACCTGGGGCCATCACCACTGAACCGTAGGTCTCTAGGAGGTGGCCTATGCATTCTAGGCATTCTGAAAGATACAGATTAAGCAATTAAAATTTGAGTATGTATAAATAAATAAATGTCACTCACGCAATTTCAATTTTACAATACAAATTACAATCTGTAAATTTAGCGTCCTAACAAAAAATACCTGGAGCAAATTTTCTTTAAATCAACCCAAATGGAAATATAATATTAAGCGTCAAGAAAGTTAAACAAACATACCTAAACATTCACAGAAAAATATAATAGATTTAATAAGTAACTAAATAGGTAGGTTATTTTTATTTATTTTTTTAATAGTTCTAACATAAATCCCCTAAAACAAGTAACTAACACATTTAAGTCCACAACATTAAATAAATGTTATTTTTTTTATAAACCACAAAATGTACCGTTTAAAATTATCGACTTTATAGTTAAAAGACAAAATAACCTATGATTATGAAAGCATAATAGATATCTAATCTTCAAAACATCGATAAAATAATTATCATAGTGCTTATGAATGTTAAAACTTTTATCTTTCCTCAACTGATTAAATTCCGGTAGATAGAATTTAGAGTTATTTTTATCTTTCACGGTGAAGTACCGCCCTTGGCGGTAAAAGCCTCCTCCAATTTTCCATCTTGTAGTAACTGTCCGACCCGAGTGTTTATTTATATATTCCATCAAAATGGTATTATTTCAGACGTGATTGTGCCTGTAAAACTTCAATGATTTCACTCTGTTACCATTGTACTTTGTATTTGTAGTTGTTTTACTCTCTCAGAGATGGCGCTGAAGCTGCGTATCCTTGAAAACCAGTTTCATCCTTGAAAATAAAAAGTGAGATATTTTACAATTAAATGAGAGATATAGCATGCTATTGTTGAATTATTATTTTCATTGGCATATTAATCTAAATATACTATTTCGATCGCCAGTTGTATGAATATCAAGCTTAAATTTTCGATGATGTTGGAGGGTGGTGGTCAACAACCCCTCCGCGGTGACCAACCGTTCTGGGGGGGATACTGTATAGTTCTTTCTTCTTTTATAGTAATGTTGATGGCGCAGTAATCGTTGTGTGGGTTTGAAAGGGCGGAGCTAGTTACTATTCTCCCGACGACTCTCCCGACAAAATGACAAAATGCTGGTCGTAGGAACCAAGTGTTCTGTTCGTTGGCTAAGATATTTAGCTATGGAATTGTTAGAGCTGGTATTTTTCTTGCTTTTCTTAGTTTTACTTTTTTTCGCCTCTTGGATATTTGACACTGACTTGGAGTATTCTTCAGTTTTGTATAGACTTCCAGTTTGATTAGGTGGAGTTATTTCTAGCTCTCGTTTTTTTCTGTCCCGCGGTAGATCTTGTTGTGTAACTTCTATGTTAGTCGTGGTCTCATGTACTATTAAACGATCGTATTTAATAAACGCTCTTTTCCCTTCTTTCCTTTCTTTTTGGAGTTGTTCCTGTAATTGTTTTCGTTTTTCTAAAATTTGGGGAGGATAATCTTCTTTTACATATACGTCCTGGTTTTTTAATAAATGTTTATTTTTCAAGACAGTTAATTTTATACCAAATGTTGTGAAGGTTACAACGATTGGCCTTATTTTTCCTTCAATTTTTCTGCCCAACCTTCTTACAAATTCTAAATCATATATTTGACACTTTACTTTTAGGTCATTCTGTATCATATTAATAATTATGTTTTCCAGATCTTCATATGATTTTTCACTTTCTTGTATAGCGAAAAAAATAATGTTTTTCAAACGGGCTTGTTTTTCTAACATTAAAATTCTTTTGTTATGGTCTAACGCAGTATTTTTTAATTTTTCTAACTAAAATTTAGGTTTCATTATAACATGATTTAATTAAAACACGCAGCTTATATAGATTGTATCTGTGTGAAAAGCGACCGCAAATGTCGTCAAAAGTCATAACGATATAGTTATGTAGAATACCGTTCGTTGACTTGTGTACTGTCGACACTCTTGTCTCAAAACTTGTAGCTATAATGTTAGAAATAGTCATAGAATAAGCTAACACTGTAAAACATTTTAACTGTTTCAAATAAAAAGATTTTTATTTATTACTAGCTGTGCCAGCGACTTCGTCCGCAAAGAATAGTTATTACCATAAAAATTCTTCTAGAGAGTTAATCTTAAAAAATAGACATACACTGTTGCAAACATTTTGTTAGATCATTTCAAGAGGAATAATTCTTTCATACATTTTTTTTTATATCTTCAACCGTTTCCGCAGCACGCAACGGAAGCCCTCAAATATGAATAATTTTCTCCGTTTTTTTCACATTTTCCATTGTTTCTTCGCTCATATTAGTTGCAGCGTGATGTTATATAGCCTAAAGCCTTCCTCGATAAATGTCCTATCCAACACAAAAATATTTTTTCAATTAGCACCAGTAGTTCCTGAGATTAGCGCGTTCAAACAAACAAACTCATCAGCTTTATAATATTATTATACTCTCATAGATATGATTCCTGTGAGCGTTACAGCAATACTTTCACGCGGTAGAAACAGAGAAGGTTATAAAAAGGTCAACATACAAGATTCTATAAGTATCGCGACGAGTCAAAGGCAGAGTTATCTGGCAAACTAGAAACCCAACATAAAACATATGTCCATGTAATTTAGGTCCAAATTTGTAGCAGCAAGAGATGTAATGTGTTATGTCTCAAAATTTATTTCAGATCATTACATCCAATAATTAATTCAGTATGTAAGAAAAAACAATTAAAAGATATGCTTACCTGTCCAATCATTTTATAAACTTTCTCTCCTTCTAGGAAGTAAGCGCTGGCGACGCAGTTAAGCGCCGCTGACCGGACAGCGTTGTCTCTATCGCCTATATGTCTGGCAAGCTCCTTCAGCGCAGTGGCGCCACCTGGGGCCATCACCACTGAACCGTAGGTCTCTAGGAGGTGGCCTATGCATTCTAGGCATTCTGAAAGATACAGATTAAGCAATTAAAATTTGAGTATGTATAAATAAATAAATGTCACTCACGCAATTTCAATTTTACAATACAAATTACAATCTGTAAATTTAGCGTCCTAACAAAAAATACCTGGAGCAAATTTTCTTTAAATCAACCCAAATGGAAATATAATATTAAGCGTCAAGAAAGTTAAACAAACATACCTAAACATTCACAGAAAAATATAATAGATTTAATAAGTAACTAAATAGGTAGGTTATTTTTATTTATTTTTTTAATAGTTCTAACATAAATCCCCTAAAACAAGTAACTAACACATTTAAGTCCACAACATTAAATAAATGTTATTTTTTTTATAAACCACAAAATGTACCGTTTAAAATTATCGACTTTATAGTTAAAAGACAAAATAACCTATGATTATGAAAGCATAATAGATATCTAATCTTCAAAACATCGATAAATTAATTATCATAGTGCTTATGAATGTTAAAACTTTTATCTTTCCTCAACTGATTAAATTCCGGTAGATAGATAGTTTGATGACCAAATGTAATGAAATTCTAATGTTTAAATGTATGTAAACAAGTCATAAACATTCATAAAAATGACTTAACTGCTGGGTAAGCAAGCCTAGACCGTAATGATTGCTTAACAACAAGCGAATTAGGTCAAGTGCAAACCCATTCCTTGATAAAAAAAAAATCTCTTTTGCCAACAATATTTAAAATTTTTGGTGTTAGCTTCATGCAGAGCATTATCACAAGTTCAGTAATATTAAACATTTGTGCCACCGTAAAGACGAGAGTGAACGGGTTCTTATTGGGTCAGCACGATCCATCTTAGGCCATAGACATTGCTTACCATCAGGCAAACTGTGGTCAAATGCAAAACTGTATTAGTAAAAAAATAACTCGACGTGCATAAAATTTGCTACAAATAAATGTGTATTTGTTCTATACATTACCTGCCCTCTGCCTAGCGTTCTTCGACTTGAGTCCCTCCATGAGATAGCCACATAGTTTAGTGACAGAGTAGACGACGCATATCTGTCTGAACAGCGCCTTCACTCCATTGCGGACTGTGTCTTTTGGATCGCCCACCTGTGGGGAAAAACACATAAGTACAATGTATTATAAAAGCGAAAGTATTGATACAAAAATGTGTGTGCAAGTGTATATGTTACCACTTCACAACCAAACGGCGGAACCGATTTGCATGAAATTTGAAATGGATATAGATTTGAAGTAATAATGACCAAGACAATCTTTTAAGCAAACTTACTACACCCTACACCTACATCCATATTGTATTTATTTTACACCCATGTGCTTATTTGTTTACATAAGAAACTTCAAAAAAATTCACAGCAATCTATTAGTTTTGTAAATTTTACAGCGATCTTCAAAACGAGAGCGAATCGGTTCTTATCGGGTAAGCACGCTCCATCTTAGGCCGTAGCCTTTGCTTACTATCAGGCAAACTATGGTCTGATTATTACTGAATAATACTTTGTCATCCTAACCTTCAAAACTAGATAAGGTATGAAGCAATTAGCCTCGTATTCCGCCATAGTATAGTCCGCCTCGATCAAATATCCGATCACCAGGGACAGGTACTCAAGCCCCTTCAGTATGACGGAGGGGTTGGTGTCGAAGAACCTCAGGGTCAGCCACTTGAGGATCAGGTCCAGGTTTGCCATGAGAGAGGTGCCGTTGTCTTGCAGGTCCTCGGATAAAGCTTCTATTGCTTTTAGGTGGTATCTGAAAGAATAAAAATATAAATTGCGTTGATATAAAATAATAGCGGGACCTTAAAACCTCATTTGAGCCGAGTGCTATGTCTAATTAAGCTATGTCTAAAGACGCGCATTTACTAGTTAAACTATTCATGTTAAGTAATTGAATTATGGGTCTAAATTTCTATGATGAAACTAGATGTAGAATGGATTTATTTCCCAATGTACTTACAAATATTACAAAGACTTCTCCATGGTTCGATTGTATTTCCTACTCGTCCGCTTTCTTTCTTTGTTCCGGATTTAATGTATGAAAACTTTATGTTTACTTTACTTTGGCTGGTGCTGTGACCACGCCGGTTTCTGCCCTTCAATAGGTACTAGAAGATGCCACTCATCGCGGTCTTGAGCAAGGTCCTATTATCACTGGGATCACGAATCCTGTGGAGATACTCTTCGACCCGATCCTTCCAGCGATATTTATAGCGCGCCACCGGTCTCTTGCACCACGGTCGCCCTGAATATACGCGCTTTGCTCATCTTCTGTACATGGCCATGCCAGCGAAGCCTTTCTGCTTTTATCTCGTCTATAATCGGGCAGATTAGTTTAACCTCGGCGTTCTTCCAATCTCTCAAACTAACAGTCATCTCTTCGAACTGGCCCAAGAATCGATAATATGCACTGTCACAATCAACTTCTTTTCTTCCTTTTGTACAATAAAAGCATCGACACTGTAAAAACACTCCTAAAAGTTACGTATTTTGATCTTATTAATTTAGTTTTATTTATTTCGCGCCATGTTGTTTTGACAGGATCATAGGAATCGCAGATAAAAATATTCGTAGAAAAGAATGAATGAAAGAATGAACGAAGTTAATCAACCGGTAATGTTACTCTCGTTTATTTACCATCGAGACCTAACTCCAGCTACCAATGCATGAAAGTCGGAAGTAATACTTACAACTAACTTTTACTTTACGGACTCAAACTTGTGCTAGGCCCACAGTTCAAACCAAAGGTTCAAACACAGACAACAGGGTTCAAAGCTATCACGAACAAAATATTATAAGTAGGGGGACCTTTGGAGGTACTAATATCGCCAAAACATTGCGTCTTATATTTTGATCTACCTCTTTGAGTGGTATTCGTATTGCCAAGGATTATTGACTCTCTAACTCTAACAATTTACAGAGGACTAGATAACTCTTGTAGCTATTTTTTGTTGCTAAATAAATAAATTTCTATTTTACTATAAAATAATTTATCTATAGGTACATATAATAAAGCTGTAACCGGTCGGTGTCTGTACATTGAAGATAATTGAAAAAAAAAATAGTTGAGGGGTCTTCATTGATGAAGTAGAACACAAAAATCATGTTTAAAAAAAAACTGTTTGTCAATCAGAATGTTTGTTCGTTAAACTCTAAAATACTCGAAAACGGCTAAACTGATATTTCTACGGTTTTAACTAACATGTGAGGTGTATTTTTAACTTAATATTTAGTGTTTATTTTATTTAAATCGGTTCGTAAATAAAAAAGTTATGTTCATTTTAAACCAAGTGGTCCGCTATCGATATCCGCTGTCTACAGCCATTTTAAAGATTCGTGTTAGTCGACGTATAAACTAGATGGCGCTGAATTTACTTTTTATCTCAAAATAATGCGAGCGAAGCCGC
Source organism: Macaria liturata (assembly GCA_964023185.1). Classification (NCBI taxonomy): domain Eukaryota; kingdom Metazoa; phylum Arthropoda; class Insecta; order Lepidoptera; family Geometridae; genus Macaria; species Macaria liturata. The sequence goes on along the minus strand of OZ026821.1, from coordinate 6,369,946 downwards.
GGGCGTCCACTAGTAAAAAAAAACAAATAATTGTATGAATTTATTTATTATCGTTTAATAATAATACATCATGATTTAAACGTTAATAATTTACAATTACAATAAATAAATGCTCATTAAAAGTCATGAATTGTAAAAAAGCGAAACTAACGAATAATAGTAAGTAAAATTAACATAGTGTACATAATGAAACGAAACTTTAATGAAAACAGTGTAGGTAATGGAAACCAAATAATATTTGATGCAGTACAGTTAAGCAAGATTGCAGCAGATTTTTATAAGACCAGATTTTCTTTATAAAAGTAACTTGCATAAACAGATTAATTTACTCTCTTGATCTGTCTTTACGATGACAAAATGTTTCGTGTATTATAAAATAAAAAACTTTGACCGTCATCTCAAATTCAACATTCACAAAAACAAAATGAGTATTATTGTTTATTACAAAATGAAAATGGATTAGTGAAGTGATAATGATACTAAATACTAAAAAAATCAAGTAAAATGGAATAGCATTATTACAGGGGTCAAACAATTTGTACATAGACCAAATACTGCACGGGAATGTATTATGACAATTTTGATTTTGCAATATCTTATGGTAGATGACAGTGGGACTAACTGAAGATGGTGATTTGCGCAAACGCAGTTTATGCCTCAAATTTTTTGTACGTGTGAGAAATTAACCACATATTTCGATAATATTGACAAGGTAACATTTCACCTTTAGTGCAAGTCACGGAAAAGATTTTGGTTTTTGGTAACATTATATTAGTGGCTGGCTATATTAGTTATATAAGTGTCACTGGCTTGCTCTTTTTATCTGATCAGCTTAAAACCGATCACCGATTTTCCAAACATATCTTTAACGTAAGTACTTTTATCTAAGACATAATCTACGTTTACGCACAATCCAAATATGTAGTTTCTCAAGGCCTCATCTCAGCTCACAAAGTTTACTAACAAACCTACTGGATGACAACTGTCTTCAAACACAACTCTTTTGAAACTTAACTCGGACAATCTTTAATGAGTAACCAACACATTAGGCGATATAAGTTGCAATGTTCAGCATAATTTACAGGAAAGTTATAAGCATTATAAATATCTACTTATAAGATATTGAATCAGGCGTTACTTTGCTGAAATCCATTGAAAAATTGAAAATGAAACTCTGGATAGTGTTTTTCTGCTGCGAAAAACACTAAGTACTCTAATATATTTCTCCAAAGATTAATTTTCATAGTTACGTATGTTTCGTATACATGATTATAAATGCAATGGGCGTTAAAAAAAATAAAAAAACCTATCAAATATTTGATACAATTTTTGGAAAATATGTTGTTACAATGCTAAAGAGCTCCAAGATTATGTACTTAAATAAAACAAAGTTGTACTGCTGGGAAAAAAATGTTTAAACAAACAGTATTCTCATGCTTTGCTCTTTATAATGTAGGTAATTAAAAACGCTTAGTTTTCAAATATTGCTTAAAATACTGCACATTACAACTCGTACCAATCTAACCTCATTTCAATTCAAATGAACACTCCCAAACTTCATAAACAGTCTTAAACTCACTCAATAGAAAACACAACACAAAATACAAGTCACATAATAGTTAATTAACGAATAATCAATTACCATGGTTAGCTATATGAATACAATCAATAGTATTTTTCACAATTTATGAAAATTACATTGACTCTACTGAATATAAAACTATTATAACGCTCTTGCTACGGTATTTTTATTCATATTTTAGTGTTTTTATTTACCTATTAGTCGACATGCTACTATTTTATATCATCATCATCATCAGCCCACGGTCGTCCACTTCTGGACATAGGCCTCTCCCAAGGCACGCCACTCAGCCCGACTTTGTGCTTCTCGTCTCCACCTGTTCCCTGCTACCTTCATGATGTCCTCGCTCCCCCTAGTTGCAGGGCGCCCTACACTACGCTTGCCGAGCCGCGGTCTCCACTCCAGAGCTCGCCTACCCCATCGGGTGTCGGTACTATTTTATATAGATTCCGTATATTTGAAGTCTCTTTTTACAATGTCAAATTTTAAATTGAAAAATTAGTAGCATATCTAAATAGGACTTAACTGAATGATTATTGTATTTATCGGCTATATTTCAAGGCATACAAATCGCCTACAGTTTAGATTACAATAGGCTGAATTAAATTGTCTATTTTAGGTTAATTTCGTACATACTTTTTTCAATCCATTTATATCACACGAACAAATCTTATCCTTCCTTATGTACTTTTATTATGTACTGACCCCATATATTTCTAAGGATGATACATATTGGTGTTCGAATGCAAAAATAATGCCTTGTATTTTACGCCATTACTTTTTGATATAACTTTTTATACGTCATATAATATTTTAGACAGGCAACGTGTGAAGTTTTTTTAAACTATTGGCGCAAAATACAAGGACACAGATAATATATGTATAAATATGAATAACATATAAAACATATACATTATACATAGCTCGATTACAAAGAAATAATTTACCTGTCCGCCATTCTGAAATTTGCTTATATACTATTACTTTACTGAATTGAAAGTTTAAAGAAACAAGTCGCTTGCCACAGACCCTGAGTTTTGAATTTCAAAACCTGGCCTTGTGCTGTGATAATTGATAATTACCAACATGGCGAACAGATGTTTCTTTTTTATTTTTTTCTTTGTAATACGTATAATTTAACACCTATGCCTATGTATGGGGCAGGATTGCAATTCATACATAAATTCCTAAATGTGGTCTTCACACGTGCGTGAAAGTGCTCTTCCTAACTTATATGTATATTAAACAGACATTCGAGACTCTCTTAACATGTCTAGTGACTACTAACAATCACAATTATTCCAAACATGAATGAGTAATATGTTCAATGTTTTACAATTTTTTTTTAACTGTCAACGACTTAATTTAACTTTCATGTTTACATAGATAACGCACAGAAACTGACAAAGTCTGATTTTTATAAAATTAATCCTCATTAAAAACACAAGTCTTCAAAGAAACCTCCTTTGTTATCAACAAAATTACATGTGCCCTTTTGGTTTCAAAGTATGTACTAACTGATACCAAAAGTGATAAGCACTATACAACCCTTCAGAAATAGTGGCGTCTTGATATAATTATACAAAAATCAGACGTTTAGAGCTCAAGCGCCTTAAAATCCAATAATAAGACACACGTTCATTTTCAGACAAAACTTCAAAACGAGTATTCATTTGTTACCCTGCATCGGGCGATACTGTTTCCGTATTGTCATCTTGCTCGTTATAGTAAGTGTACATAAATAGTGAAAACGGACGTCACATAGGCCAAACAACGTTTATTAGGTACTAACAACGGTGAATGAATACTTATGCCCAATACAAACGCTTGGCAAACAGACTTAACAGTCATCTCTACCAAATGATAAGAAAGTAGAAGATGAACAAGAAAACTCCGAAATCACATGAACATAATGTTATACATTTTTTACAACTATTTAGTTGGTGACCATGTTAAGCTGACGTTTGATCACAGCGGCTGGATCTATGAGACCTTGAGAGGCGACTCTCGTTCTAGCCCAAAAGTCAAAGTTTTGCTACTTCTTTTGTTGTATATTATTTTAGATGTCTATGGATGTCATTCAAATAATATTTATTATTTATTTAAATAATGCCTTGTCCAGTTTGTTATTGCCGGCAGTGGCTTGTTGGACGTCTGCTTGCCATATTTGTAATATCAAAAACCAACAATAAACCAACCTGTGATCATTTCTAACAGATTTTTTATAAATATGGCTAAGTATGCATTCACCACAATCTCTACAAGACCTAAAAACTAAACTAGATGAATTTGGACAAATTTCGTGAGATTTTTTTAAGAAGCAGTAAGAACTAAATTACCAATCTTCAGGCACATGTCTAGGAATAATCGAAAAATAATAATTCTAATATGTTTTAGCACTGGATTCAGCACTAGGTCGTATTGTAATGTAGGTAAGGTTGAAATTAGCGCGTGCAATTTCATGAATGTGCAACACAGATTACTGCATATAGACATCGTATAAAAAGTTGTTTGACACTCCCATCTTTTATTTCAAATTCTTTTCAAATAAACTAACGAAGCAAAAGTCTTTTCCTTATTTGTCTTGGGTCTAGGAAATTGTTATATGGACCAGCTGATTTTATCGCGAATTTCCAAAGTCACAGAACAGTTAGTCATATTTTTTTTCCATAGACTTACGTTTTGCCTACTGACCTCCTGATACTAAACACCGTTGTAGTCTAGTTAACTAGAAACCTATTTACTCTGGAATATTACTATTTACTAAACCAATCTCACTCTTATTTTTTGCGTAAGTAACAGCAATCTAATTTCCATTTGCATTAATGTCTGTATTATTTATACAAATACACAGTATCTATACGTGAGTAATCTGTGTCGTGATTGTGAGAGAGCTACCATAATAATGTACTAATAATGATCCCTCGTGAATATTGTGTGGTTTTATCTTTTGGACGAGCTCTTGATCTGCTGCAACTTGAGGCGGAACGCGTCCACCGCTGCTTCGTTCTTTTGTGATACTTGCTGGGAGGTGTGTAGCTGGGGAATAGACATTTAAGTTTTTACATAAAAACATTCAGTTAAATTCAGAATATTTTTTTAACTAAACGGGTTCGCATTTGGCCATAGTTTGCCTGATGGTAAGCAAAGGCTATGGCCTAAGATGGAGCGTGCTTACCCGATAAGAACCGATTTACTCTCGCTTTGAAGATCGCTGGATTATAGTGCGTACAGGGAGTCAGGCCGGGAGTTCCACAACTATGCGGTACCTCCTTCCAAAGACTGACCACGTCGATTTATGAGTAATTTAATACTGTTATACTTACTTTAAGCCTACAACTTTTATTGAAGATCAATATATGCAATTTGTTACCTCAAGTTGTGGGTCGATGCTGTGTGCCCTGGGCAAGGTGTTCTCGTTGATGGAGTCGGTGAGCGCTCGGTTGTCTCCGACGGGCGTGCGAGGCTGCGAGCTGGGACTCGACTCCACTTTCATGCCCGCTTTGGCCTGGAAAGACGCAAATATAATTAGTTCAGAATTATATACAAAAACAACTATACGTATAAATTATATATTTTATATGTTTTGTTCAGAATTAGTATTATTTGGTTCGCAGGAGACCGTCAGTTGAGATGCCGGCTCCTCACTTGGCTTAGCGTATTCGTGAGTCGATATTGTTGTGTTTGCCTCAAATAATCAAATATTTCTAATACCGTCAAATACGTCATCCACATATGGACTTGTACGGGAAAACACTCAAATATGCCACAATATTTGCTTATTCACAAAACAAATTAAACGCACAGTGATGGACGTGTCAGTGGCAGCAGCTTATTTCATTTACCTGAATGCGGCTTACCAACACCTGTTGTGTCTACAGAAGTACAAAATTAAAAATAGACGATTGCTGACAAGGCGTTGGTGGATGTTGACAATTCACAAAAAACGAACAAAGTAAGTACCTACATACCAATTAATCAAATTAGAGCTTTATAGCTCTATATATTACACGTCTGAACAGGATCGCCGCGCGCACGCTACTGAACGATCCAAGTGTGGACAGTAGACGCAAATATTTGCCTTATTTTATTCCTTTGATGTGTAATCAAAAACCGACAAGTTGACGGATACGCATATTCGCTATTTGCGTTGTTTGCCATATTCGTGCAATTAAAGCAAATACAATCAAATAGACCGTCTACACATTGCTGTATTTGGACAAATAATGCAAATACACGAACACGATACGCCAAGTGAGGAGCCGGCATGAGATGTAGACGTGGTAATATTACTTATTAAATTCTAGCTACTTGTTATCTAATCGAATAAAAAAAACTATCTGATATGCAATCAACAATTAGCTACAATTTTACCCTATAAAAAATGTGATTGGTTACTTTCCTTATTCACACACTGAAGTAGCAAAAAATATCATTTTGGCCATGGAGTTCATACATTAACTACTATTTATTGGTGTCAAAAAAGAAAAATGTTTACCTGTAAAGCTCGAAGTCTTTCCAAGAAAATCACGTGAGATTTCTCGTCATTTTCATTTGTGATGTCTGAAAACAAGCAATGTAATAATAAGTACAATTTTTGGTTGCTTTTTGGAGCCCTGAAATTATGCCTACGAGGCTTAGAAGCTTAGCGTAGGTATTATTATAGAATTGTAACTACTTACAAATGTCGCGTTCAGTCAGTCAGTAGTTCCTCGTTTCTCTTCGGGGGAGAGGTAGGTACCCAACCCCGGAGATGGCGGTTGAGTATCACATGGTATTTGTTTTTGACCCAGCTACGCTTCTATAGTGTCAATGAATGTGGGCTAGGTTTGCGTTTGACTACAGCCTGCCTGATGTTAAACATTGCTGCAGCCTAGATCCAAGTAGATAAAGTATTTGGTACTAACCAATATTATCAGTTTTGTAGTCGTGCTTGAATATAGGCATGGACGCCATCTTGCGCTGCTCGGCCACCTCTCTGAGGCCGCGCTCCACGAAGTTGCGGAAGTAGAACGACGAGCCCTGCATGAACGTCCAGATGTCCACTTCGGAGTGACGCTCCTGGGGAAAATATAATAACAATTAATTAAATGATGGACAGGACAAGAACAAACCACCAAATAGTTTTCCAGGGTGAATATTTGCAGTATACGCACGGAGCCGGCGAGCGGTGATCCTGTGGGTGACTCGACCTGATAAAGAAGCTCCGAATGCTTGCGAAACGCGTCGCATATTGAAGACGTATTATTATTATTATATAATTGAATAAATATGGCTTACATTAGTTTACAAAATGAAATATTTACCCACCAATAAATAGGCACTCTTAACAAGAAAGGCACAAGACCGACATCTATGGTACCTAGGGAGTAGGCATATAGCGCAATTAATATGACAATATAAAAATAAGATATGGATTCAGGCGTTGCTTTGCAGAAATCCTTTGCGGATTACAATGTAACTTTGGAATATTTTTTTCTTCTGATGTTAGTAACAGTATAAAATGTTCGAATGTAGTTTACGAAGCTTTATGCCCTCCAAGACTGTCCAAGAATCTTTAACAGAGTTTTTAAACAACATTTTTTTCACCGGTCGTGACCCATCCTCAGTTTAAATTATTTTGCGGGAGTTCTCTTGAGCAGATACATACATCGTGGTGGGCGCCCCACCAGGTCCTTCCACGAAGTATCTCTTTTTATATAACTCACCCTCAAGTCATACAGCTGTTCCAGAGCCTCCTTGTTGTGCTCCTTGGTCCCGATCCTCCTCAGTATGAGCGCGAGCTCCTCGTGCACGGCGCGCGGCAGGCGGCCGGCGCTCAGGCTCGCGTTCCCGCTCACAGCGCTGAGCACGGAGCCCCCGTTCAGTGCGTCCGGAGTGTTCTCCTTCTTTTCGTCGAGTTTCAGTTGCTGGAAGAAACAGATGACATGTTATTTGTAAAAGTAGTTTTGGAAAAAGATCTAAAGCCTAATCATAATAATTCTGAGTCGTTATATTCGTAAAGTTTATCGTCGAGATAGCACAAGAGGCAGAAGCAGGCACTTATTAAGTGAAATGTACAGATGCTCATGTCCCACGCATTGTAAAGGTATATTTGACAAGATGTAACAAAATATGAAGTATAAAAAATATGTTCTCTCTTAATACAAAGTACGCAATCATAAGAGTAAACACGATATGTATGAGTTACTTATTTTATATAATAATTATCCAGCAATTTCAATCAACTCTTTTACTGTTTTAAAAGATGGTCAAGGTCGTCAGTAGCTAAAAACCGGTATTCTGCCAAATTAGGAAGATCGGGAGTCGAACTCATCACAGTGAACAACAGTGTTACAAAAATAACTTTAAACTAAGATAATGATAAATAATAATAATAACTCACCTTGATAACTTTAATAAGATAGGGGTACAAGTCCGACTCGTTGACGTCAGGGATCTGCGTGAGGTGGTTGGTGATGGACGCGCCCTTCGTCTTCACTAGAGTGTGCACCAGCGTCTTCACGGTCCTGGGAGTGAAGAGATAATTTACTTATACATTTTATAGATAAGTTGTAAGTTAATGTATCGTAGATAAGTTTAGTGAAGTAATGGTAAGCCTTTTATGCGAGAGTCGTCCCTACTTGCCGGAAATGATTATGCCACAAAATAGCAAGCACTGTTGTGCTATCGTGTTATAACATAACACTCTTGTTTAACGGTGATGCAGAAAATAGTATCGGTTGAATGTAATGAAAGAAATTAAAAAACACAGACACGTCTTTGACCAGTTTCAGGACTAGGTGATACAGAAAATTTGATATTAGTTTCAACAAAAATTTCCAACGTTTTGAAGCATTGCTATATTTCTTTATGAGACTTGTCTTGATTTGACTTCAAACTAGTCTTAGTCACAGCCAGCCCCAACGGAAGACCAGCGCTGGTTGCTTCCACACAACCAGCATTATGCTGAGTTGGGGCTGTGTTGTGGCAGATTATGTTTTTACTCCTGTGTGTTCTTCTGTTAAATCTGCCACAATAAATGTTTTCTTTCTTTCTTCTTTCTTACCTGTAAGGAGTATCATCAATATCCGGATTCTTCTTCCAATAGGTATTCGGATACGCCTTATAAAAGGTGTGTATCTTATACAAGATGGCGTCATAGTCTATGGAGTGCACCTCCCACGTGGAGATCATCTTCAACGTCTTCCAGAAGCACTTGAGGAGCAGGTTCTGGTAGCGAGGGTAGGCCTCATCTGAGGCGACGATAGACTCGTGCAGGAGAGATACTATGGCGCTGCAATGGAGAAAACAAATCATTACATTATTATTTTCAAGATGATTATGTACTACTCTTCAATGTTTCTGGCTTCCCATATTCTGGACGAAGAACTACTTTCGTTTATAGTTCAGAAATTAACCTAAAGTGGATGGATAGATATCACCAACATGGAAGAATAAAGAAATCGAATAACATATAAATCAGTTCGTTACTTATTTCTGGCATTAACTTACATCCCTGCAATAAAACGACTGTTACGGCCGATAACGCCGGACCTGGCGCCGAACACGTGGAGTATCTTAGAAACTTGAGCTTAACGTAAATTTAGAACCCATATAAGAGGTAGTAAATAGTGGCCGAGAAGCACTGCATGTGAAATAGTGAACAAATGTAAGACAGGCTGTTATAATGATGATAATGAATAGGACAATACAATTTCGTTTTTTGTTTCATTCAAATACACTTATCATATAAGTGCAGTACTAGGTATGCACAGTATCTCACCGAGCACGAAGCAGAGAACTGGCTCGCCTAGCTAAGTAATAGGATCGTCTAGCTAAGAAAGACCTCTAGATACCAACTCTATAGTACATTGTAAAGGTCTTACCATACTAGTGCAGTCCTGGGTGACCTCTCCAGCAGTCTCACGCACACGTTGTTGAGCACCCTGGTCAGTTTCTCGGCGTCGCTGCCGGTCCCCGCAGCGCTGGTGCCGGCGCCCAGCACGCGCAGTATCTCGCCCAGCACGGAGCAGAGCGCCGGCTCGCCCACTTGGGAACCACAGCCCGCTGTCTCGTAGAACTGTAAGGGAAATCGATTGTTAGCAAATTACCATGAAGTTTTCAAAATTACATCATTATAAGTTATTTATAATAAACATTGTCGTAGACTGAAAGATATGTACATACATCTAATGGTCCACATATAAACACACATTAAACTATGGGCTGGCCTGACCCTTCGACGCAATATGAAAGGAGCAATAATAGTAAAGTTCTAAACAAACGAAGTCGCAGGTATAAAGTGTCATCCGCTGGTGGTAGTGTGAAGACGCTTCTTTTGTGTTGGTATAATACTAAACTCTTCACTGCATTCACACTTTTACGTACTTTAATCACTTAAAAAAACCGCAAGGTTGTGGAACTCCCTGCCTGACTCTCTGTTCCCCACGCACTATAATCCAGCTATCTTCAAAGCGAGAGTGAATCGGTTCTTATCGGGTAAGCACGCTCCATCTTAGGCCATAGCCTTTGCTTGCTATCAGGTAAACTATGGTCAAGTGCAAGTTAAAAAAAAAGATTTAAAGAAATTCTAATCATATATTAGTAACATGAACTGACCGTAGTGAGCGCCCCTCCCAGACACTTGAAGGCGGGCAGAGTGTCCCCCGAGGGCGGCGCGCTCCGCAGCCGCCTCACTTGCGTGGCTATAGCGCTGACCAGGCGCTGCTCGTGCGCCGCGACCAGACTGCAGCGCGCACGTTATGAGGGATAGCGCGCGGATGGCGGCCTGTGGAACAACATTAATTATATTAATACAAACTAATGCAAAATGTTATTGCAATATTTATTTCAGAAAAAAAGAGTCCAAATCATATCATTTTGACATACCTACATACAACGGACATTCAGTAAGATTTGGCATATTCATTGTTACTGAGAGCACAGTTAACCTGTGAATAACTATAACTCAGCCCTTAATTCAAGCCAAGGGTTTGATTCCTTCAAAGTAGACTTGGCACATATTGCTTTACAGTGAAGAATGGTAATCATGGTGATGGCAACAAGTTAAACAGGCCTTTAACATGACTTTGAGTTTACTGTCAACTTAATTTATGATAGAGCATAAAATAGCTTACATTAAGATCAGGGCTAGCGATGGAGTGAATGGTGTCAGCGAGCTGCGAGTCATCCACCGCAGCGGGGCCTAGGTTCATGGGGGCGGCGGGGCGCGGCGGGGACATTACTGCCATGCTGGAAATAAGGACAAACATTATATTAGACAACGTTTTACCACAGTATAAATACTAAACCAGTACTGTGACTAGGTCCACTCGACGACTTAAATACCTACACTCGTGGTGACGCAATAGTGGCCAACTTATTTTACGGGGCACGCGTGCTTTTGTGTGCACACAATATAAGCTTGAACACCAAATACTGAGCGTTAGTTCAGTAGTACCACATATCTTATCTAAATAGTGTTTTTAAATCTACTGTCTTTAAACACAATATATAGAAATCAAATCAACTAGATTGTTTTTTTTCCGATAAGATGTAAAAACTGATGTTGAACATAAATGGAGGACCAAAAGACACAATTAATTTTGGGTCTGGAGCCAAAGACTAATAACCTGGTCCGTGCAGGCGTGGCGTGCGTGATGTTGTTGGGCGGCCTGTGCGCCCCGGCCGGTATGACTGTTTTTGCCGAGAAAGGATCCATAAAACTTTGTCTTTTGAGTCTTCTCATGGTAGAATTAAAAGACACACGTATTCTCCTTTTCAGAGAACGAGATCTTTGGCTAAATTCTCTGGCAACATGACGGATCTTGCAGAGGAAAACAAGGTCGTTTGACCATGAAGTGCCACTTATATATGTACTTAGACACTTATATATGGACGGAAAGACACTTTTTTGGGTGTAGAATCAAAAACAACTCACCTAGTTCGTACAGGCGTGGCGTGCGTGATGTTGTTGAGCGGCCTGTGCGCCCCGGCCGGTATGGGCTCGTCCAGAAACTTCACATCCAGCTCGGACAGCGCGGGGGGACGCACTATGGGCGCCGCCGCGTCCAACTTGGCTATCAGCTCGGGGTCCAGGCCGAATGGACCGGAGATCACTTTCGGTTCGGGCGGTGGGCTGGTGGAGAACAAAAATAGTTGTAAATGATGCAGAGAAAAGAAAAGTAAAGTACATATATAAGTATTATATCGGTTATACCCACGACACAAGCCTTTGCTTGGTGTGGGGCTAGATGGCGTTGTGTGCAATGTCCCGGAATATTTATTTAGAGTTGAATCAGATAGCGTCGTTCACTGATAGCGAAAATCATGAAGATATTTGTATAGTATCTGTTTCTCATGACTGAAAGCGCTGCTATTATTATTTTGCCATAAAGATAGATAGATAAAACTCTTTATTGTAACACACATTGAAAAAAAAAAAAAACAGAAACACAAGACTTTAAAAATAGTGCCACAACTGGCGGCCTTATCGCTTATTATAAAGGTGCTTGGTGAGTGAACAAAGCGTACAAAGCGAAATTTTTAAACATTGAAGCAGCAGTTTCCACAATGCAATTCATGCAAAAGACAACATACGCCTATCAAAAATGCTCAAATTGATATCATTGGTTACAATACCCAAATGGACATATGTTGTTATTATGCAGAAAACCGCGAAAATAAAAAAGCGAATGAGAGATATAGCATGCATAGTATAAGTATCATTACACTCGTGATACTGACGGCTGCACGACGGGGGGCGGGGCTTCCTCTTCCTCCTCCTCTTCATACTCCTCTGGCGGTGCCTCGGCTATCACTCTTCGCGGAGGTTCCGGCTCCTGCGAACAAATACATAGATTTTCATATAAAAGTAAAAGTACGTTCGATTTATGTAGCGTCCGTAAGGTCTTCAAATAAGCCAATGCCAGAATATAATAGGATGCAGTTAACGGCAAAGTAAAAAGAGTGTTAATCATTTTGTATGTATGGGGCCTCTCTGGACTAGAAAAGCACAAGACCGACACCGATGGCACCTAGGAGAGGAGGCCTATACCCAGCAGTGGGTCGACAAAGGCTAAAGATGATGTATGTATGTAGGTGGAAAATATTGTATTTTCTTATCGTTACTTACCTCCGACGGTTGTTGTATAGGCTTCCCAGAAGCAGAGAGTGGTATGAGCATAGAGCGGCGCGTCTCAGCGCTGCGAGTCTTGCCAGCTCGCTTGATGCGCTCCTCGAGGAGGGATAGGTCTTTGTCTGATATCTGGAAACAGATAAATAAACATTATTACATGATTTAATTAAAACACGCTGCTTATGTAGTATTGCGTGGAAAGCGACTGCAAAATGTATTCAGAGTTAATAAACAGGTTTCATTATAAATAAAAATAAATAAAAATAAAAAAGCTTTTATTTTACTTAACCGTATTGCAAACAGAGTTTCTATATTTGGTTAGTTATTTCAATGCTTATGTTAGATTTATATTACTTAGAATTTAGAGTTATTTTTATCTTTCACGGTGAAGTACCGCCCTTGGCGGTAAAAGCCTCCTCCAATTTTCCATCTTGTAGTAACTGTCCGACCCGAGTGTTTATTTATATATTCCATCAAAATGGTATTATTTCAGACGTGATTGTGCCTGTAAAACTTCAATGATTTCACTCTGTTACCATTGTACTTTGTATTTGTAGTTGTTTTACTCTCTCAGAGATGGCGCTGAAGCTGCGTATCCTTGAAAACCAGTTTCATCCTTGAAAATAAAAAGTGAGATATTTTACAATTAAATGAGAGATATAGCATGCTATTGTTGAATTATTATTTTCATTGGCATATTAATCTAAATATACTATTTCGATCGCCAGTTGTATGAATATCAAGCTTAAATTTTCGATGATGTTGGAGGGTGGTGGTCAACAACCCCTCCGCGGTGACCAACCGTTCTGGGGGGGATACTGTATAGTTCTTTCTTCTTTTATAGTAATGTTGATGGCGCAGTAATCGTTGTGTGGGTTTGAAAGGGCGGAGCTAGTTACTATTCTCCCGACGACTCTCCCGACAAAATGCTGGTCGTAGGAACCAAGTGTTCTGTTCGTTGGCTAAGATATTTAGCTATGGAATTGTTAGAGCTGGTATTTTTCTTGCTTTTCTTAGTTTTACTTTTTTTCGCCTCTTGGATATTTGACACTGACTTGGAGTATTCTTCAGTTTTGTATAGACTTCCAGTTTGATTAGGTGGAGTTATTTCTAGCTCTCGTTTTTTTCTGTCCCGCGGTAGATCTTGTTGTGTAACTTCTATGTTAGTCGTGGTCTCATGTACTATTAAACGATCGTATTTAATAAACGCTCTTTTCCCTTCTTTCCTTTCTTTTTGGAGTTGTTCCTGTAATTGTTTTCGTTTTTCTAAAATTTGGGGAGGATAATCTTCTTTTACATATACGTCCTGGTTTTTTAATAAATGTTTATTTTTCAAGACAGTTAATTTTATACCAAATGTTGTGAAGGTTACAACGATTGGCCTTATTTTTCCTTCAATTTTTCTGCCCAACCTTCTTACAAATTCTAAATCATATATTTGACACTTTACTTTTAGGTCATTCTGTATCATATTAATAATTATGTTTTCCAGATCTTCATATGATTTTTCACTTTCTTGTATAGCGAAAAAAATAATGTTTTTCAAACGGGCTTGTTTTTCTAACATTAAAATTCTTTTGTTATGGTCTAACGCAGTATTTTTTAATTTTTCTAACTAAAATTTAGGTTTCATTATAACATGATTTAATTAAAACACGCAGCTTATATAGATTGTATCTGTGTGAAAAGCGACCGCAAATGTCGTCAAAAGTCATAACGATATAGTTATGTAGAATACCGTTCGTTGACTTGTGTACTGTCGACACTCTTGTCTCAAAACTTGTAGCTATAATGTTAGAAATAGTCATAGAATAAGCTAACACTGTAAAACATTTTAACTGTTTCAAATAAAAAGATTTTTATTTATTACTAGCTGTGCCAGCGACTTCGTCCGCAAAGAATAGTTATTACCATAAAAATTCTTCTAGAGAGTTAATCTTAAAAAATAGACATACACTGTTGCAAACATTTTGTTAGATCATTTCAAGAGGAATAATTCTTTCATACATTTTTTTTATATCTTCAACCGTTTCCGCAGCACGCAACGGAAGCCCTCAAATATGAATAATTTTCTCCGTTTTTTTCACATTTTCCATTGTTTCTTCGCTCATATTAGTTGCAGCGTGATGTTATATAGCCTAAAGCCTTCCTCGATAAATGTCCTATCCAACACAAAAATATTTTTTCAATTAGAACAAGTAGTTCCTGAGATTAGCGCGTTCAAACAAACAAACTCATCAGCTTTATAATATTATTATACTCTCATAGATATGATTCCTGTGAGCGTTACAGCAATACTTTCACGCGGTAGAAACAGAGAAGGTTATAAAAAGGTCAACATACAAGATTCTATAAGTATCGCGACGAGTCAAAGGCAGAGTTATCTGGCAAACTAGAAACCCAACATAAAACATATGTCCATGTAATTTAGGTCCAAATTTGTAGCAGCAAGAGATGTAATGTGTTGTGTCTCAAAATTTATTTCAGATCATTACATCCAATAATTAATTCAGTATGTAAGAAAAAACAATTAAAAGATATGCTTACCTGTCCAATCATTTTATAAACTTTCTCTCCTTCTAGGAAGTAAGCGCTGGCGACGCAGTTAAGCGCCGCTGACCGGACAGCGTTGTCTCTATCGCCTATATGTCTGGCAAGCTCCTTCAGCGCAGTGGCGCCACCTGGGGCCATCACCACTGAACCGTAGGTCTCTAGGAGGTGGCCTATGCATTCTAGGCATTCTGAAAGATACAGATTAAGCAATTAAAATTTGAGTATGTATAAATAAATAAATGTCACTCACGCAATTTCAATTTTACAATACAAATCACAATCTGTAAATTTAGCGTCCTAACAAAAAATACCTGGAGCAAATTTTCTTTAAATCAACCCAAATGGAAATATAATATTAAGCGTCAAGAAAGTTAAACAAACATACCTAAACATTCACAGAAAAATATAATAGATTTAATAAGTAACTAAATAGGTAGGTTATTTTTATTTATTTTTTTAATAGTTCTAACATAAATCCCCTAAAACAAGTAACTAACACATTTAAGTCCACAACATTAAATAAATGTTATTTTTTTTATAAACCACAAAATGTACCGTTTAAAATTATCGACTTTATAGTTAAAAGACAAAATAACCTATGATTATGAAAGCATAATAGATATCTAATCTTCAAAACATCGATAAAATAATTATCATAGTGCTTATGAATGTTAAAACTTTTATCTTTCCTCAACTGATTAAATTCCGGTAGATAGATAGTTTGATGACCAAATGTAATGAAATTCTAATGTTTAAATGTATGTAAACAAGTCATAAACATTCATAAAAATGACTTAACTGCTGGGTAAGCAAGCCTAGACCGTAATGATTGCTTAACAACAAGCGAATTAGGTCAAGTGCAAACCCATTCCTTGATAAAAAAAAAATCTCTTTTGCCAACAATATTTAAAATTTTTGGTGTTAGCTTCATGCAGAGCATTATCACAAGTTCAGTAATAATAAACATTTGTGCCACCATAAAGACGAGAGTGAACGGGTTCTTATTGGGTCAGCACGATCCATCTTAGGCCATAGACATTGCTTACCATCAGGCAAACTGTGGTCAAATGCAAAACTGTATTAGTAAAAAAATAACTCGACGTGCATAAAATTTGCTACAAATAAACGTGTATTTGTTCTATACATTACCTGCCCTCTGCCTAGCGTTCTTCGACTTGAGTCCCTCCATGAGATAGCCACATAGTTTAGTGACAGAGTAGACGACGCATATCTGTCTGAACAGCGCCTTCACTCCGTTGCGGACTGTGTCTTTTGGATCGCCCACCTGTGGGGAAAAACACATAAGTACAATGTATTATAAAAGCGAAAGTATTGATACAAAAATGTGTGTGCAAGTGTATATGTTACCACTTCACAACCAAACGGCGGAACCGATTTGCATGAAATTTGAAATGGATATAGATTTGAAGTAATAATGACCAAGACAATCTTTTAAGCAAACTTACTACACCCTACACCTACATCCATATTGTATTTATTTTACACCCATGTGCTTATTTGTTTACATAAGAAACTTCAAAAAAATTCACAGCAATCTATTAGTTTTGTAAATTTTACAGCGATCTTCAAAACGAGAGCGAATCGGTTCTTATCGGGTAAGCACGCTCCATCTTAGGCCGTAGCCTTTGCTTACTATCAGGCAAACTATGGTCTGATTATTACTGAATAATACTTTGTCATCCTAACCTTCAAAACTAGATAAGGTATGAAGCAATTAGCCTCGTATTCCGCCATAGTATAGTCCGCCTCGATCAAATATCCGAACACCAGGGACAAGTACTCAAGCCCCTTCAGTATGACGGAGGGGTTGGTGTCGAAGAACCTCAGGGTCAGCCACTTGAGGACCAGGTCCAGGTTTGCCATGAGAGAGGTGCCGTTGTCTTGCAGGTCCTCGGATAAAGCTTCTATTGCTTTTAGGTGGTATCTGAAAGAATAAAAATATAAATTGCGTTGATATAAAATAATAGCGGGACCTTAAAACCTCATTTGAGCCGAGTGCTATGTCTAATTAAGCTATGTCTAAAGTCGCGCATTTACTAGTTTTCTCTTCCGTAGCATTTAAAAACGACTTGCGCAAACAGCTATAGAACGCTACACGTACTTTAGGTGCCACAAATAATTAAAAAAAAAAACTACAGAGCGAGATGTGTTTGTTACTTTATTAGCTCCCACAACTGTAACAAGTTGGGTGAAATGTATATGTATGTAGAAATGTAAATGTATATTATGTACTTTATCGGTATATTTATACCTAACTATAATATTACCTGAAGTCGTTATGAAACATGTTAGCCACTAGTTGCTTGTTGAGTCCAGCTGTGGCCATCTGTTCCTTGAGCAGGTCGAAGAACTCCTCGCGGGGCGTTGTGAAGTTCCATTTCAACACTGGAAAACAAATATCAAATCGGTAAATATCAACTACTTATATGAAACTAAAATAATCAGTAACCTTATACATACAACCTTATTATACCTATATGTACATTGTACATTCTTATACATTGGTGGTTTTTATATGGAAAACTTAATAAACTTATTAAGTTTTCCATATTTTATCTATAACTGCACCAAATTTTTTAATGTTTTCATGGTAAATAATAGAATTTTTGATTTTTGTTATATTAAAGGAATAGGAAGTTTGTTAGTTTCTTGATGTTTGTTCCTCCATATTGCAATGAATTTCCGTAGTTTTTGGTACACTTATTGTTTGTTTGTTTTTAAGTTTTTATTCTACAAAGATAATTATAAGTACGTTCATACAATATTACTTTTCTTGCGAACGAAGTCTAAATATTTAAAGGACCAATCGAACTAATAATTTATGATTATTTTACCAAAAGACGATATAAGTAAAATAATTAAAATGGTGGTTATTTTAAGAAATACATACTTTAAACTAAAAACAAAACGACTAAAGACTAATTTATATTGGAAAACGGCGGTTTACCTTTCAACTTCTGATCGTCGATAATACGCTGGTTCTTAGCATTGTTGTTAGGCAGTAGCGGCGCAAAATCTTCCTCGTCTTTCTTGCCGCGACTTGATGCTGATGCTGGTTTTACAACCTTCAATAAAGAAATAAAATATTAGTCAGTTATTTAGCAGCGCCCGTGGTGGTAATCCGAAATAAAATTTTGCCTATGTGATTATCCTGGGTCGACAATATCATCTCAATACGTTCAGCAGTTTAAATGTGTATGTGTGTAAATCTAAATACAGTAGAGCCTTGATAATCCGAACTAGCAAAAACTAACCCCTGTTCGGACTCACGAAGCGTTCGGATTATAGTATGTAAGGAGAAAAAAAAACATTTTTATTCTTAAAATAGTGTTTAATTATATACATAGTTTAAGAGGTACAGTAAGCAACGAGCTGGGCTTTACATATTGACCTTGGGAACGCTCTTATTACAAGCAGCGTAAGGACTACAGTCGTAATGCAAATGAAAAGCCCGGCTCGTTGCTTACCGTACATTTACATAATAATTAGGTACCATAAAATACGTAAGGTGTAAATTGTCTATTTAGTCATAAACTGATCTATTTTAGTTTGGCGAGTCCTGTTGATGGACCAGAAAAAAGCTTTGTCCCTCAAGTTACGTAGCATCATCTTTTCCGATAAGGACAGGTCATTTTCTTCAGCCCACTCCAAGCAAGTGTTCAAAGATGATATGGCTTGTGAATGAGTAATTTTCTTGACATTTGAAGCAAAATAATCTTCAGCTAAAGACTCGTCATTCTCTTGCGTTATTTGGGTTATGATCTCATCATCAGTTATAGGATCTGTGCAATTCTCCTCTTCACTCATGGACAAGAAAGTGGAAATGGTTTCTTCTGTATAACCACGATTACGTAAAAGACTGAGCGGGAGATCGTCTTCTATTCGATAACCTCAAAAAACACGCCGCGCACGAGTACAGAGCAGAAAAACGTGGAATGGACGCGCAACGTGGCAGTCGTAACTGCAGACTAACTAATAAACAACATAGCAGCGAGGCGAAGGCGAGGAAGTGGGGTGGGGTATGCAGTTCGGATTATAGCGACGTTCGGATTAGCCTGAGTACGGATTATCGAGGCTCTACTGTACTGACAAGCCCGTATCTGAGACGAAAGCTTCAGTCAAAAATGACCAATGCACACTGATTTTCGAACAAACATTTAAAATATTTTTTTTATTATCTAACGAGTACATTGTTCCAACTCTCAATACATTTGATCAATTTTTAAGGTGACTTGAGTTTAGGGTGTGTCAGGATATTTGTTTACACTTTTATTTTTATAAGATAGTAGTGTTAGTTACATCATTTATAACTCAAGAACGGCTAAACGGATTTATCTGAAAATTGGTGGGAAGGTAGCTCAGAACCAGGAGACTGACATAGGATACTTTCTATCGTGTTTTTTTAAATTGAATTGAATAAAATCCAAAATCTGCTTATTTATTGCCTCTAAGGCGGAACAGAGTTCGCCGGGTCGGCTAGTTATAAATAGACCCCGGTTTACCTTCCCCTTAGGAGCAGCAGTGCCTTTCTTCTCCGCCTCTTTCTTCAGCGCGCCGGCAGACTTCACAGTTCTGGGCTCTTCCTTCTTTCCTTTCCCGGAAGGCAGCGGTTGTATCGGCAGGTTGGGGCGCGCCTTGTCCAGGGCCGCTTGGATCACTGTTTTGGAGCCGGGCTGGAAGAAAAGTTATAAACATATACATAAGATATTAAAGGTGATTCTTTGTAAACTTTGCTGATGATAACGATTGACGCCTTATTTATTCCGGGCTGGAAGAAAACAAATTATAAACATACGATATTAAATTAGGCAATATTTTGCATAAGGTGGTGATGATAAATATTGATGACTTATTTATATATGACGAATTCAAATGTTCGTAAGATTCTAAGCAATAACAAATTTGTTTGTTCGTACACCAACACATCTCTCAAGAGAGCAGAGAGAGAGAGAGAGCTTTTAATTAAAGTAGTCTTTGTAGCTTTCGAGACACAGAAAAACTCTTCATTCAGCTGAATGAAGAGTTTTTTACTCTTTTTTGGATTTCATAAAAATGCCTTTTTTTGGAAAGACAGACTGTCAGACAGTCTATCATTAATAGAATCAAGAATTTTTATTGTTTGAAGTTTATTTTTATTAAATTTTACCTTAACTTTACTTTACTTAATTGTTAACAGTTTTTTGTATTACATTGTATGGTACCGGTAGGTCCTGCACTAGGAATACCAAATACTATACTGTTAAACTGTGTACATACTTAACCTACCAGAGCAATGGTATCAACATTTTTGTTCCAATATAACATACAATAATCTACCCAAGGTAGGTATACTAAAATACTTACATATTCATATATAGATTCATGGCTTAGTTTAAGTCCTTTAGCTAGATATACCAGGCAAGTATAGAAGACAGGAATCTTGTGATTATCTAGATTAGAAAAAGATTGTACACAGCAACTTAAAAAATAACTTTTAAACTAGCACCACCTCACAGTTTCAATCAATCTAATGGAAAGTATGTATTAATTTCAGGTAATTTGTGCCTTAATTTATCGATTAAGTCCATTTAGTTAAAGTATTAATTTTCATTTTATTTATACACTCAGAAACCTGAGTAAATTAAGGAAAGTATTGTAACAAGTAGTGACCCAGCTGTTTGTCATAGTGTGGCAGCTGTTAAGCCCTTATTAAAACCTTATATAAACTCATCATAGAGTATAGTCACTGTCATACATACCTAAGTATAGAGAAGTATGATGGATGGGACCATAGTATGCCACTGTGGTACTTATGCTCTCCACTCCTTTTGCTGTTTGTTCATTGGATAGAGATTCGGCCGGTTTACTTCCAGTCTTGATGTAGATTTATTCAATAAGGCCAGTTTTAAAATATTCTTTTTCTAGTAACTTTTAACCTGTAAAATTGAATTTGTAGAACTTTATTGAGTATTTCTAAAACACTGAAACTATTCATGTTAAGTAATTGAATTATGGGTCTAAATTTCTATGATGAAACTAGATGTAGAATGGATTTATTTCCCAATGTACTTACAAATATTACAAAGACTTCTCCATGGTTCGATTGTATTTCCTACTCGTCCGCTTTCTTTCTTTGTTCCGGATTTAATGTATGAAAACTTTATGTTTACTTTACTTTGGCTGGTGCTGTGACCACGCCGGTTTCTGCCCTTCAATAGGTACTAGAAGATGCCACTCATCGCGGTCTTGAGCAAGGTCCTATTATCACTGGGATCACGAATCCTGTGGAGATACTCTTCGACCCGATCCTTCCAGCGATATTTATAGCGCGCCACCGGTCTCTTGCACCACGGTCGCCCTGAATATACGCGCTTTGCTCATCTTCTGTACATGGCCATGCCAGCGAAGCCTTTCTGCTTTTATCTCGTCTATAATCGGGCAGATTAGTTTAACCTCGGCGTTCTTCCAATCTCTCAAACTAACAGTCATCTCTTCGAACTGGCCCAAGAATCGATAATATGCACTGTCACAATCAACTTCTTTTCTTCCTTTTGTACAATAAAAGCATCGACACTGTAAAAACACTCCTAAAAGTTACGTATTTTGATCTTATTAATTTAGTTTTATTTAATTCGCGCCATGTTGTTTTGACAGGATCATAGGAATCGCAGATAAAAATATTCGTAGAAAAGAATGAATGAAAGAATGAACGAAGTTAATCAACCGGTAATGTTACTCTCGTTTATTTACCATCGAGACCTAACTCCAGCTACCAATGCATGAAAGTCGGAAGTAATACTTACAACTAACTTTTACTTTACGGACTCAAACTTGTGCTAGGCCCACAGTTCAAACCAAAGGTTCAAACACAGACAACAGGGTTCAAAGCTATCACGAACAAAATATTATAAGTAGGGGGACCTTTGGAGGTACTAATATCGCCAAAACATTGCGTCTTATATTTTGATCTACCTCTTTGAGTGGTATTCGTATTGCCAAGGATTATTGACTCTCTAACTCTAACAATTTACAGAGGACTAGATAACTCTTGTAGCTATTTTTTGTTGCTAAATAAATAAATTTCTATTTTACTATAAAATAATTAATCTATACATATAATAAAGCTGTAACCGGTCGGTGTCTGTACATTGAAGATAATTGAAAAAAAAAATAGTTGGGTCTTCATTGATGAAGTAGAACACAAAAATCATGTTTAAAAAAAAACTGTTTGTCAATCAGAATGTTTGTTCGTTAAACTCTAAAATACTCGAAAACGGCTAAACTGATATTTCTACGGTTTTAACTAACATGTGAGGTGCATTTTTAACTTAATAATTAATGTTTATTTTATTTAAATCGGTTCGTAAATAAAAAAGTTATGTTCATTTTAAACCAAGTGGTCCGCTATCGATATCCGCTGTCTACAGCCATTTTAAAGATTCGTGTTAGTCGACGTATAAACTAGATGGCGCTGAATTTACTTTTTATCTCAAAATAATGCGAGCGAAGCCGCGGGCGTCCACTAGTAAAAAAAAAACAAATAATTGTATGAATTTATTTATTATCGTTTAATAATAATACATCATGATTTAAACGTTAATAATTTACAAGTACAATAAATAAATGCTCATTAAAAGTCATGAATTGTAAAAAAGCGAAACTAACGAATAATAGTAAGTAAAATTAACATAGTGTACATAATGAAACGAAACTTTAATGAAAACAGTGTAGGTAATGGAAACCAAATAATATTTGATGCAGTACAGTTAAGCAAGATTGCAGCAGATTTTTATAAGACCAGATTTTCTTTATAAAAGTAACTTGCATAAACAGATTAATTTACTCTCTTGATCTGTCTTTACGATGACAAAATGTTTCGTGTATTACAAAATAAAAAACTTTGACCGTCATCTCAAATTCAACATTCACAAAAACAAAATGAGTATTATTGTTTATTACAAAATGAAAATGGATTAGTGAAGTGATAATGATACTAAATACTAAAAAAATCAAGTAAAATGGAATAGCATTATTACAGGGGTCAAACAATTTGTACATAGACCAAATACTGCACGGGAATGTATTATGACAATTTTGATTTTGCAATATCTTATGGTAGATGACAGTGGGACTAACTGAAGATGGTGATTTGCGCAAACGCAGTTTATGCCTCAAATTTTTTGTACGTGTGAGAAATTAACCACATATTTCGATAATTTTGACAAGGTAACATTTCACCTTTAGTGCAAGTCACGGAAAAGATTTTGGTTTTTGGTAACATTATATTAGTGGCTGGCTATTTATTTATTTATTTATTTATTTATATATGCTATACACAATACAAAATTACATTTTAGAACTTATTCTAAAAAAATTGAATTGTGTGACCCTGTTGCTTGTTTAGTTTAGGGCATTGCACTTTTCTTATAATATCAACTTAAACACTATTTTACTTATACTAATTTAGTTTTCATATAATGATATGATATCCGATTTGGCCCGTGTTGCTCCTATCCCGAGTTCCGAGACATTCGTGCTCTACATCGCTTTGACATCATTCTAACAGGAAATAAGTTGTGTCTGTTTTGTTTTCAACACAACTGTAGATATCTTTGTTGTAATTTCAATATTTGCTCGCTGATGAACAATGTATGTGTGATTAATTAAAACACATTAATTTTTTATTTATTTATTTATTTATTTATTTATAATGGTACACAAAACAGAATGTGTTCACAAATAAGCTAAGTATACTTTCAAAACTGGTTTTGATCCAGAACAAATTCCTAAAATAAGTGTACACAGCTTGAACAACATAAATGCGATTAATAATTTCAAAAACCTGAGTTAGACAAAGAATACAGTACCTAACTGGTACTGTATTCTCTGTCTAACAAACACACAAAAAACAACGATAATCAAGGACAACATAATTACAGACTAAATTGTATCTTACAATTAGTGATCATATAGAGCTTTGCATTAAAATAGCTAGAACATTACGCTTGAATGTGGATAACACACAATTAAATACATCCAGTGACTGATGGTGGTTCGCTAGGAGACCATTGTATTGGCGACACATTCTAACTAATGGGTTGTATAAAGATGTATTATTTTTATAAGTACTGAGAGAGAATATATTTTGGGGTCTGCGAGAATTAGGGTTTATATTAATGTTGATGTTGATACAAGACAGGAGTGAGGGTGAGTCAATATGGGCATGAATAATTTTAAATAAATTTATGTAATCGGAGTATTTGCGGCGATCTTCAAGAGACGTTAATTTAATTCGCTTTAATCTATTGACATAGGACCGGACTTGTCGATTCCAGCCTAGTCTGAAAAAGAGCATATTTAAACATTTAGACTGAACACGTTCAATGCGATTTATGTGCACCTTGTAATAGGGTGACCAAATGACTGAGTTATATTCTAGAACGCTTCGAACAAGTGAAAAATATAATGTTAGTAAACAGTAGGGATTTTTAAAGCTTTTTGATGTTCTGGAGATAAAACCCAAAAGTTTGTTACCTCTATCTATAATGTAATCATAATGTTCACGGAAAGTTAATTTTTCGTCAAAGTATATACCCAAGTCTTTTACAACTGATTTTTGTTCTAATATATGGTTATTGAGTTTATAATCATAGATAATTTTATTATGTTTTGTAGTGAAAGAAATAATACAACATTTTTTGACATTCAGAAACATTTGGTTGTTTCGACACCAATTATCAATCATAGATAAATCAGTTTGAAGGATTTCTGAATCTTGTGTAGATTTAATTGCTGAGTATACTTTAAGGTCATCCGCATATAATAAACAAGGACTCTGGAGGTTACTAATTAGATCATTAATAAAGGAAATAAAGAGCAATGGCCCCAAGTGCGAGCCTTGGGGCACGCCAGACGTTATATTCGCCGGAGCCGATAAAAAGCCTCTGAGTGCAACCAACTGGTTTCGTCTAGATAAATATGACTCAACCCATCTCAAAAGGTTGCCATGTATGCCGTAATAATTTGATAATTTTATAATTAAGATTTTATGGCTTATTTTGTCAAAAGCCTTAGAAAAATCAGTATAAATACTGTCGACTTGAATACGTTTGGCAAATGCACTGCACAAGTAATTTTTGTATTCGAGTAGATTGGAAGTAGTGGATCTATTGCGAATAAAACCGTGCTGTCTGGTGGATAAAATCGGATATATATGAAAGTATAAAACATCATAGACCAAAGACTCAAATAATTTCGCTAAACAACTAAGTATACTTATAGGGCGGTAATTATCACATCGCGACTTGTCACCTGACTTGAATACAGGGACAATGTGCGCTGTTTTCCACTGTGTCGGGAAGATGCTTAAACGTAATGAGGTATTAAAGATAATTAGAAGAGGTGTACACAGACTTTTCCTACAATTTTTAATAACGAATGGAGGTATTTTGTCTGGCCCAGCTCCCTTGTTGACATCATCATTTTGCGAGGGAGTCACGACCCTCAGTCATGAGAAAAGACTCAAAGAATTATTTGGGAATGAACAACCGACGGGATTCAAAGCTGCATTGCATCTATCTGATAAAGACTAGCATGCACACTAAGTAATAAAGCCTTCGTGCAGATTTTATTACATACTTACTTAATACTTAAAAAATAATTATGTTTTAGTATCAAAATTCAACATCAGTTTTAATTTGTATGATAATGTTTTGGGCTACTATAGCACTTTGTCGATTGTTACTGTCTCCCAGAATCCATTATTTTAGGGGTTACCTTTGTTAAGTAAAACATGGTGGATAGTGTGGATACCCAGACAAATCCTTTTACGGATGACACACTCATCACAAAAAAACCTGTTTCACAAACATTTTTTCACTTTGTTTTCCTTCAATGAGTGCGATTCCGCACATAACTTAGCATGACTAAGTGACCTAAATATTGAAACACCTTCAAAGATTCTTGCGAATACGTACATTATACTATGTATAAGTATATAAGTCTACATTCACGCTCTACTTGCTCTCGTCATGGCGAATGCAATAAAGTTAAATACATTTACTTACGTAGGGATATATTAAATTTACTAAGCTATTTAATCTAAACAATGGCGATGGATTTTTGGCTACGTTTTCTGGTTGTTACTAACAAACTACATTGAACATGATACTTCGATTTTAAAATCCTATGTTACATTTGAGATTAGGGCGCGTATTAACTTATTATTATTTTTTTTTTTTTTTTTTTATCTCCCTCCTCCACAATTATTAATCCCCCTACGTAGTAGGGGACCTTTTTTAGGTTTCTTACATGTACCTAATAATTAATTTAGTAAATTTATTACCTAAAACTTTTTTTTTTCCCTTTTCCACCCAATTTTATTTTTTATTTTCAAAGCTATGATGATTCTTAGTTTGGATACAATTTTATATTAACTTAATTAGCGAAGTACGAGTTTAGCAAAAATCAAGATAACGTATTTTCGCTGTATATAGTATAGTATGTATGTAGGTAATCGTATATTCTACGATTGCATAAATCTAAATAAAAAAAACCTAACAATAATTCAAATAAATTAACGACGTATCCAGGTTTTATAATAAATTATAATATTGGTTCGTAAGTAGGTACATAATATTATTATAATTAATGGTGGTCTGTCCTTAATTGGAGAAGTCATTAGATGTAGCACTTTTCCGCAACTAGCGCAAGTATATTGCATCTCCATCTAGTTTGCATATTACCTACTATAGGTTATTATATTAATTTGCTATTAAACTCTGTATAAATGATTTATATATTATTTTATGTGGTTTATACTTGCATTAATTCACAGCTAAGTACCTCCGTTGTGGTTAAGTACATTTTATTAAGGCTGATTTGCAAAGATATACTAGTACTGTCAATGATATTATATGTATGTAAGCTCACTGAGTACTGTTCTTTGTCTTGCTCTTTCACACCATTTTGTATTTAATTTAAGAACCAACTAGTAGAAAATATAAAAGAGAAACAATTTCTTCTATTTATTAAAGCAGGTTAAGAATAAAACATGAGTAAATAAATGATAAGACGAGAAAGTGTCTTTGTTAAGTTCTAGTTAAACTCCCAGACAATGTTGGCAAAATAACAAAACGCACAAACAAAGAAGTTCTGCCAGTCTACGCAGAATAAAACAGGTAGGTAGGTACTAACCTACGCAACGCATACATTTTGCCTTCTACGTCATAATGTGTAATTTACAATCAAGGAAGGATTATATTGAATACTTAATGAGCACCACGTGTTACGTATGGAATCGATCAATACAGTTATAAGATCAAGGGTATCGATAAAATATACCTACGTCACGAAATGAACGCAAGTACAAGCCATTTTTTTGTTGTTATTTGTTAAATTTAAAGGTCACTAGACGCAAATTAGCTGCGTGTACTTTGGCCCACGTTAGATGATAAAACAAACAGCACAGCACAGCCAATGCCATTCTACAAAACTTGGCATTACAACTAATCAGTAAATCTTGCAGTTATATAAAAGGGAAATTGAGTTTGTTGGGCTGTTCGTTGGTCTTTACTGGCGTAATGGGTTCTAAAACATATGTCTAAATCCCTATTAATTTTTCAAAATCAAATTTTCCACCATTTTTAAACTTTGGCAAATCTGTAATGAATTATTCTGTATGTAAGTAGGTAGTGTAGGTATGTGTTATAATTAACTTTTTTTTAATTAAAGTTATTATTTCCTTGATTGTGTAGGTATTTGTTGTTGTAGTTAGGATTTTTTTTTTGTATGTATTTATATATTCTTTATATTTGTTTTAGTACACCTCTGGCCCTTTTCTTCTCAGCTAATCGTGTCCATCCAAAGGTTGCCTGGAAGAAATCGCTTAAGGCGATAAGGCCGCCCATATGTACGTCATCATAAGTTTATCCTTTCATGTATTTCTTTCATGTTGGTGTGCAATAAAGACATATTATTATATTCAGAAAAGTATTTTTTCTCGGAATTTGAAGAATTCCGGTAAGCTAACGAAACATCACGGGCCACGGCCAAGTGAGTTTCGTGTTGTTGATCCTACTCTTGACTAGTGTCATCTTGAAGGAATTTTCTTACAATGCGACACGTGTTTAAAATCGCGGCCTTTTGCATTGTAATGTACAGAGTTTTGGACAGATTTAGTAATTGGATAGATTCGAGTGATGTAAGTATTTTGGTATCACACCTGTGCTAGAGAGAACCAGCGGCACAATGTATACTTTGTTCATCTTCCAAATTCTTATGATTTCTTCCTTAAGTTCAGTATATTTATGGATTTTATCTGTTATGGTTTTTTGAATATTATGTGTGTTAGGAATGGCTATTATTATTATTATTATTATGTAGGTATGTAAGTTAGCTGGTAACTAGCTTGCTGTAAAATGCTTGCAGGATCTCGCAAAAAGCTATCTTTGTCTGAAACTGCTTCTGCTTTTATTTACTAGGTTGTCCTTTCTTCTTGATACATTTGGATGGATCGTTGCCAAAAAATGGTACCTATCTATTCAGACATTTTCGTGAGTAGGATTACACATTAAATGATGGGTAGGTATATCTAAGCCGGCAATAGATAAGCCATTTGTGGTCTATTTATGTATCAACCGGTTTGTGTTCTATTTATGGATCTCACAAGGGCTTTTGATTTCGTAGACCACAGTGTGCTGGTAAAAAAACTAGATACCTACCTACGGAGTTAGAGGCAACGTAAGCAATCTATTAAAATCTTATTTAAGTGACCGTAAGCAGTGCACCCAGATAAATAACATATGTCCAAAACTAAAAAAAGAAGTTGTTTACTTATCTGAATGCAGACATGTCAAATTTGGAGTTCCCCAAGAAAGCGTCCTCGGTCCGCTTCTTTTTATCATCTACATAAATGACCTACCTAAGATTACAACACACCCCACTGGCCTTTTCGCTGACGACAGCACCGTTCTATTCAGTGGAGATAGTTCTTTGAATTTCGAAAATGAAATAAATTGTGACTTGGCTGACATTTAATAATTTAAAAATAAATTTGAGTAAGACTAAAATTATGACATTTTGTAATAGAGCAAATAGGTTAGGCAATTTAGATATTACTTTCTCTGAGGGAAAGAGAGGGATGAAATAAAAAATCCTTGCTTTCTCTGGACAAAAAATTGACATTATTGACTCTACTAAGTTTTTAGGTTTAACTCTTGACAACGCCTTAAACTGGAAAGAGCATGAAAAACAGTTACAATCAAAACTGAGTCATCAAAACAATCTTATGCACTTTACATGCTTGCTAAAACTTTTAGCCGGCCTATAGTTTTAATGTATATAATTTATGTCCCAATACTATGGTTTACATATTTTATTCATACTTGTGTTTATTTATTTATTTATTTATTTATTTATATATGCTATACACAATACAAAATTACATTTTAGAACTTATTCTAAAAGAAATGAATTGTGTGACCCTGTTGCTTGTTTAGTTTAGGGCATTGCACTTTTCTTACAATATCAACTTAAACACTATTTTACTTATACTAATTTAGTTACTTACATGGCTAAATACTTAATAATATCTTTTAAAAATTGTAAACATTATGTACATAGTTTTATGATAAATATAAATATGTATGAGATCTGTTATCTATGACATTATATTGCGATATTCTTACATACATTATATGTATATAATTTTGTTGCATACTTACAATATATTTATTCTCTATGAGATCAGTTACTTACATTATTATTATTTATATAAGTGTTATATTAGTTATATAAGTGTCACTGGCTTGCTCTTTTTATCTGATCAGCTTAAAACCGATCACCGATTTTCCAAACATATCTTTAACGTAAGTACTTTTATCTAAGACATAATCTACGTTTACGCACAATCCAAATATGTAGTTTCTCAAGGCCTCATCTCAGCTCACAAAGTTTACTAACAAACCTACTGGATGACAACTGTCTTCAAACATAACTCTTTTGAAACTTAACTCGGACAATCTTTAATGAGTAACCAACACATTAGGCGATATAAGTTGCAATGTTCAGCATAATTTACAGGAAAGTTATAAGCATTATAAATATCTACTTATAAGATATTGAATCAGGCGTTACTTTGCTGAAATCCATTGAAAATGAAACTCTGGATAGTGTTTTTCTGCTGCGAAAAACACTAAGTACTCTAATATATTTCTCCAAAGATTAATTTTCATAGTTACGTATGTTTCGTATACATGATTATAAATGCAATGGGCGTTAAAAAAAATAAAAAAACCTATCAAATATTTGATACAATTTTTGGAAAATATGTTGTTACAATGCTAAAGAGCTCCAAGATTATGTACTTAAATAAAACAAAGTTGTACTGCTGGGAAAAAAATGTTTAAACAAACAGTATTCTCATGCTTTGCTCTTTATAATGTAGGTAATTAAAAACGCTTAGTTTTCAAATATTGCTTAAAATACTGCACATTACAACTCGTACCAATCTAACCTCATTTCAATTCAAATGAACACTCCCAAACTTCATAAACAGTCTTAAACTCACTCAATAGAAAACACAACACAAAATACAAGTCACATAATAGTTAATTAACGAATAATCAATTACCATGGTTAGCTATATGAATACAATCAATAGTATTTTTCACAATTTATGAAAATTACATTGACTCTACTGAATATAAAACTATTATAACGCTCTTGCTACGGTATTTTTATTCATATTTTAGTGTTTTTATTTACCTATTAGTCGACATGCTACTTTTTTATATCATCATCATCATCAGCCCACGGTCGTCCACTTCTGGACATAGGCCTCTCCCAAGGCACGCCACTCAGCCCGACTTTGTGCTTCTCGTCTCCACCTGTTCCCTGCTACCTTCATGATGTCCTCGCTCCCCCTAGTGGCAGGGCGCCCTACACTACGCTTGCCGAGCCGCGGTCTCCACTCCAGAGCTCGCCTACCCCATCGGGTGTCGGTACTATTTTATATAGATTCCGTATATTTGAAGTCTCTTTTTACAATGTCAAATTTTAAATTGAAAAATTAGTAGCATATCTAAATAGGACTTAACTGAATGATTATTGTATTTATCGGCTATATTTCAAGGCATACAAATCGCCTACAGTTTAGATTACAATAGGCTGAATTAAATTGTCTATTTTAGGTTAATTTCGTACATACTTTTTTCAATCCATTTATATCACACGAACAAATCTTATCCTTCCTTATGTACTTTTATTATGTACTGACCCCATATATTTCTAAGGATGATACATATTGGTGTTCGAATGCAAAAATAATGCCTTGTATTTTACGCCATTACTTTTTGATATAACTTTTTATACGTCATATAATATTTTAGACAGGCAACGTGTGAAGTTTTTTTAAACTATTGGCGCAAAATACAAGGACACAGATAATATATGTATAAATATGAATAACATATAAAACATATACATTATACATAGCTCGATTACAAAGAAATAATTTACCTGTCCGCCATTCTGAAATTTGCTTATATACTATTACTTTACTGAATTGAAAGTTTAAAGAAACAAGTCGCTTGCCACAGACCCTGAGTTTTGAATTTCAAAACCTGGCCTTGTGCTGTGATAATTGATAATTACCAACATGGCGAACAGCAGGCCTACCACAACGTCTTATAGCAGTACTCATTGATCTCCATCAGTACAAGTACGCTGGATCGGCTGCACCATACCAAATGACAGCTCTTTTTTGTGCCGATTTGAAGCGCCTCCCTAGAGTGTCCTTAGAACTAAACTTGACATTTAATCAAGGATTTTCATCCCTCTCATTGTCACAGGATTTCTCTTTTTGTTTTGTGAACTAGATTTTATACGAATAGAAGCCTTATGTTGATACAGTTAAAGTACATTTTATATAAATGTTAAATCGGGGATGAAATCGATCAAAAATTAGAGACATAGTAGGCAGGCTGTTGTCCTGTTTCAGCAGCTTTCCAGTTTAAAAAATAATCTGTGAGAAACGTCACTATCTAGTCAACGTAGTCATATTTATCAATAAATAATATTATTTAATTTTATTTATTATAAATCTTACTCGACACAAAGAAATCTGAATTAATTTGTGAAACTAACACAAAATAGAATAAATAAATAACAAATTGATATTATATTATTTTCACACAAGCAACATTATGATGACATTGTATTATGACAAAAGGTAGCGGGCAAAAATAATTTCATTTGTAACTAATTTAGATGTATTTTATTGTAAAAATAACAAAATGATAAGAAATAGTAGTGTATGCAGAATGCAGAAGTGAATCTTATAGTGGCTGCAATATATCTTTCAACAGGTATGCTAAGATTACATTATTGGGACTAAGGTGATCTATATTTTTTCGGGGCGTCGCGACTTTACTAATGCTTAACTTTTTAAGGTTGACTTTTATTTAAAGTGAAATAGGTTTGTGGTTACGGTACACGTTCATATATGTATTCTAAAATCTTGTGATAAGCGTTACAAGATTATTAAGTTATTCAATTAATTAAAGGACACAACAAAATGTCTCTTTTATGTCGGTTACTATCATAAGTTACAAATTAAAGTGCCTTTTGTAAGTAAGTTTGTTGGTGTTTATTACTTAACGCGTCAATAGAGCTAGGGATTATCATGATTGGCAAGATGCAGGTAAAATAGGGCCCCAAAAGAGACTACTCCAGATTTGGTAGGAAGATGAATTGAAATATCCTAATTATGTAATGTATTATCACCATAGTTAGAAAAAGACAACAGCCTGTCATACATTCGCCTCGTTCTGCTCGTAATTGGGCCAGCAGTGCTCATTCCTTATTATTATATATTAATTCCATGCATGTTTTACATGCATGACATGACATTAGAACGTATTTGACTTGACATTGACAAGTTTTGATAAACATAAACAACACAATAGTGTTGTCGATATTCCATAT
Source organism: Macaria liturata (assembly GCA_964023185.1). NCBI lineage: Eukaryota > Metazoa > Arthropoda > Insecta > Lepidoptera > Geometridae > Macaria > Macaria liturata. The sequence continues at coordinate 6,336,707 of OZ026821.1, read as the reverse complement.
CGATAATATTTGTCGATGTTTTTTCTGGCATAAATTGTATCAATGAACGGTTTGTTTTTAAATTACAGGTTAAAAGACTCTTCACTAAAACTGTGGCTTAACACTTAAGAACTCGCTACTGGGTCCATTGGACCCAGTCCCTTGAATTTTGTTGAATTATTTCGAAATTACGACGATTGTAATGTGGCCGTTCTTAATACCTTTCGACTACTAATAATTCGTTCTAATGGCATGTAATATTACTAGTGACGGTATTATCTTAACATAACGTTTTATTTTTTAGAATAATATTGTAAATTCACTTACTTGTGGAAGGTTATTCCGCTTCCCTTTTGGTAACGAGTTTTGCAAAACACACACACTTTCATTGCTGGTAAAGATAAGTATTAAGCTAGTATAAATATAAATTGAACTGTATGATACTAGATTAAATATTAAACACTTAAAACGTTAATAAAATCGCGGAAAGGATGTAAACAACACGATGGCAATTTGCTTTTTGAGAAATAAATGCCAAATTTAGTTTTCAGTACACTCAAGGGAGGCCCTTCAAATCGGCACAAAATAGTTTTTATTTTATATGGCCAGTCCGGCGTACTAGTAGTAATAGAGGTCAGTGGTTAAAAAGGATAGACATCTACAGGTATCTCTATCGCCTATGTGAAAATTAGATTTTTGTCGATATAATTTGTTACATTGTCCCGTCCCTACTATTAGTTCCGTGGACGTTCACTGGCATTGTCGGCGCCAAGATGGCGAAAATCAAATAGGCACAAAACGATGCGGCGACCAGCCAATCCAGCGTACTTGTACTGATGGAGATCAATGGCAGTACTGCAGCAGTGCTGCTGCGATAATCGGTACTACAACGTCTAGTTTCTGACGTTTAAATAAGGTGGAATCAGTGTCGCGGCGCGTCGAGGTTTTGATGACGTCACGCGATTTTGTTCATTCATTTCCTAGGCGTTTTGCCTAAATCGGTACCATAACGTCTAATTGCCAGCGGAATCATTAAAAGCAAGCCCCTGGTTTTGGATCTAAACATTCAGTGCCTTCACCATCATTACCGTTTTCTGAGGACAAAGGCAAAAATTATTCAAAAAACCCACTGTATGTAACCGTAACCAAGTACCGTTAATTTGTTAGTTTTTGTTAATCAAACAAGACAACTCGTCCTCAAACATCCAATCCACGAGCTGGCCAATGCTCACGGATTAAAAGATCAAAATGGAATATGTTACAAACATGCAATAAACCTCGGTATGGGCCCCTACCGAGGGAAAACTACACACAACAAATCTAGGTCACGATCAGAATCTCATTAACAAAAACGAAATGAGGGTAGCGTCAACTCGGGACTCGAAATAAAAATGGACAGATCTCACTTTGGAAATATGTCTTTGTCCGTAGCAGGCTCACTGAACCGCTCGGATCTCCAACCCGACGCGCTGGGGGAAGTTCACGAGCTGATGTCGTCAGCACCGAGCAGGAAACATGGAACACCCTGCGGCGTCTGGTCTCGTACCCGAAGTCTGCGGGCTCGAATCCCGGGGTGTGGGCGGAGACGCGGCTTTCGATGACCCTGGAATTCATCATATACCAACGTTAGGAACCGCCGTAGATTTGGGAGATAGATTTATAAAATCCTCCCGCACCTACCTGATATATAACCCTTTTAATAACACCAGGAGTGCGCGCAATAGCGCACGAGAAGTGCGTGCAGCAGCACACGAGGAGTGTGCGCAGCAGCGCACCAGGAGTGCGCGCAGCAGCGCACCAGGAGTGCGCGCAGCAGCGCACCAGGAGTGCGCGCAGCAGCGCACCAGGAGTGCGCGCAACAGCATACGAGGAGCGCGCGCAGCAGCATACGAGGAGCGCGCGCAGCAGCATACGAGGAGCGCGCGCAGCAGCGCACCAGGAGTGCGCGCAGCAGCACACGAAGAGTGCGCGCAGCAGCGCACCTGGAGTGCGCGCAGTAGCGCACCAGGCGGGCGCGCAACAGCACACGAAGAGTGCGCGTAAGCCCCTGGTCTTGGATCTAAACATTCAGTGCCTTCACCATCATTACCGTTTTCTGAGGACAAAGGCAAAAATTATTAAAAAAACCCACTGTATGTAACCGAAACCAAGCACTGTTAATTTGTTAGTTTTTGTTAATCAAACAAGACTTGTTAATCAAACAAGACTACTCGTCCTTCTCAAACATCCAATCCACGAGCTGGCCAATGCTCACGGATTAAAAGTTCAAAATGGAATATGTTACAAACATGCAATAAACCTCGGTATGGGCCCCTACCGAGGGAAAACTACACACAACAAATCAAGGTCACGATCAGAATCTCATTAACAAAAACGAAATGAGGATAGCGTCAACTCGGGACTCGAAATAAAAATGGACAGATCTTACTTTGGAAATATGTCTTTGTCCGTAGCAGGCTCACTGAACCGCTCCGATCTCCAACCCGACGCGCTGGGGGAAGTTCACGAGCTGATGTCGTCAGCACCGAGCAGGAAACATGGAACACCCTGCGGCGTCTGGTCTCGTACCCGAAGTCTGCGGGCTTGAATCCCGGGGTGTGGGCGGAGACGCGGCTTTCGATGACCCTGGAATTCATCATACACCAACGTTAGGAACCGCCGTAGATTTGGGAGATAGATTTATAAAATCCTCCCGCACCTACCTGATATATAACCCTTTTAATAACACCAGGAGTGCGTGCAGCAGCAGACGAGGAGTGTGCGCAGCAGCGCACCAGGAGTGCGCGCAGCAGCGCACCAGGAGTTCGCGCAGCAGCGCACCAGGAGTGCGCGCAGCAGCGCACCAGGAGTGTGCGCAACAGTGCACGAGGAGTGCACGTAGCGGCGCACCAGGAGTGCGCGCATTGGCGCACCAGGAGTGCGCGCAGTGGCGCACCAGGAGTGCGCGCAGTGGCGCACCAGGAGTGCGCGCAGCAGCGCACCAGGAGTGCTTGCAACAGTATACGAGGAGCGCGCGCAGCAGCATACGAGGAGCGCGCGCAGGAGCGCGCGCAGCAGCGCACCAGGAGTGCGCGCAGCAGCACACGAAGAGTGCGTGCAGTAGCGGACCAGGCGGGCGCGCAACAGCACACGAAGAGTGCGCGTAAGGCCCTGGTCTTGGATCTAAACATTCAGTGCCTTCACCATCATTACCGTTTTCTGAGGACAAAGGCAAAAATTATTCAAAAAACCCACTGTATGTAACCGTAACCAAGTACCGTTAATTTGTTAGTTTTTGTTAATCAAACAAGACTACTCGTCCTTCTCAAACATCCAATCCACGAGCTGGCCAATGCTCACAGATTAAAAGTTCAAAATGGAATATGTTACAAACATGCAATAAACCTCGGTATGGGCCCCTACCGAGGGAAAACTACACACAACAAATCTAGGTCACGATCAGAATCTCATTAACAAAAACGAAATGAGGGTAGCGTCAACTCGGGACTCTAAATAAAAATGTACTGATCTTACTTTGGAAATATGTCTTTGTCCGTAGCAGGCTCACTGAACCGCTCGGATCTCCAACCCGACGCGCTGGGGGAAGTTCACGAGCTGATGTCGTCAGCACCGACCAGGAAACATGGAACACCCTGCGGCGTCTGGTCTCGTACCCAAAGTCTGCGGGCTCGAATCCCGGGGTGTGGGCGGAGACGTGGCTTTCGATGACCCTGGAATTCATCATACACCAACGTTAGGAACCGCCGTAGATTTGGGAGAAAGATTTATAAAATCCTCCCGCACCTACCTGATATATGACCCTTTTAATAACACCAGGAGTGCGCGCAATAGCGCACGAGGAGTGCGCGCAGCAGCGCACCAGGAGTGCGTGCAACCGCATACGAGGAGCGCGCGCAGCAGCATACGAGGAGCGCGCGCAGCAGCACACGAAGAGTGCGCGCAGCAGCGCACCTGGAGTTACACCAACGTTAGGAACCGCCGTAGATTTGGGAGATAGATTTATAAAATCCTCCCGCACCTACCTGGTATATAACCCTTTTAATAACACCAGGAGTGCGCGCAATAGCGCACGAGGAGTGCGTGCAGCAGCACACGAGGAGTGCGCGCAGCAGCGCACCAGGAGTGCGCGCAGCAGCGCACCAGGAGTGCGCGCAGCAGCGCACCAGGAGTGCGCGCAGCAGCGCACCAGGAGTGCGCGCAACAGTGCACGAGGAGTGCGCGCAAGCCCCTGGTTTTGGATCTAAACATTCAGTGCCTTCACCATCATTACCGTTTTCTGAGGACAAAGGCGAAAATTATTCAAAAAACCCACTGTATGTAACCGTAGGTAACCAAGAACCGTTAATTTGTTAGTTTTTGTAAATCAAACAAGACAACTCGTCCTCAAACATCCAATCCACGAGCTGGCCAATGCTCACGGATTAAAAGTTCAAAATGGAATATGTTACAAACATGCAATAAACCTCGGTATGGGCCCCTACCGAGGGAAAACTACACACAACAAATCTAGGTCACGATCAGAATCTCATTAACAAAAACGAAATGAGGGTAGCGTCAACTCGGGACTCGAAATAAAAATGGACAGATCTTACTTTGGAAATATGTCTTTGTCCGTAGCAGGCTCACTGAACCGCTCGGATCTCCAACCCGACGCGCTGGGGGAAGTTCACGAGCTGATGTCGTCAGCACCGAGCAGGAAACATGGAACACCCTGCGGCGTCTGGTCTCGTACCCGAAGTCTGCGGGCTTGAATCCCGGGGTGTGGGCGGAGACGCGGCTTTCGATGACCCTGGAATTCATCATACACCAACGTTAAAAACCGCCGTAGATTTGAGAGATAGATTTATAAAATCCTCCCGCACCTACCTGATATATAACCCTTTTAATAACACCAGGAGTGCGTGCAGCAGCAGACGAGGAGTGTGCGCAGCAGCGCACCAGGAGTGCGCGCAGCAGCGCACCAGGAGTGCGCGCAGCAGCGCACCAGGAGTGCGCGCAGCAGCGCACCAGGAGTTCGCGCAGCAGCGCACCAGGAGTGCGCGCAGCAGCGCACCAGGAGTGTGCGCAACAGTGCACGAGGAGTGCGCGTAGCGGCGCACCAGGAGTGCGCGCAGTGGCGCACCAGGAGTGCGCGCAGTGGCGCACCAGGAGTGCGCGCAGTGGCGCACCAGGAGTGCGCGCAGCAGCGCACTAGGAGTGCGCGCAACAGTATACGAGGAGCGCGCGCAGCAGCATACGAGGAGCGCGCGCAGCAGCGCACCAGGAGTGCGCGCAGCAGCACACGAAGAGTGCGTGCAGCAGCGGACCAGGCGGGCGCGCAACAGCACACGAAGAGTGCGCGTAAGCCCCTGGTCTTGGATCTAAACATTCAGTGCCTTCACCATCATTACCGTTTTCTGAGGACAAAGGCAAAAATTATTCAAAAAACCCACTGTATGTAACCGTAACCAAGTACCGTTAATTTGTTAGTTTTTGTTAATCAAACAAGACTACTCGTCCTTCTCAAACATCCAATCCACGAGCTGGCCAATGCTCACGGATTAAAAGTTCAAAATGGAATGTTCAAAAGTGGAAGTTTCATGATGTTGTTATGTATAATATGATTAGGTGGTCTTTGTATTGGGGTCTAATTTTGGGTGAATAAGTAAAAAGTTTTTGGACCTGAGCCTCAGCCAGCCAACACACCTTGTGTGACTTAGTGTATAATATATACATACTTTCTATATTATAAGGAGCTGTGTCGATACACAACAAGGGTCATTGGCTAGCTGGAGTTCAGGCCCATTACTGTCATATCATAAATTTAGGTTTGGTGAAGATTTTTTCAGTGTCTTCATAGCCGTGTGTTTTGAGCCATGCCGTGATTACTTTTTTGCAAACATATTTTGATAGGTGGAGAATGTGAAGTTCACGATCAGCTTTTTCATAAAGAGTGGGGCCTTTATATGAGAAGGCTCGGTGAGCGAAGTCAGTTCTAGTATGCGGAGCACGCCACACGTTTTTTCGAGATGATTTTGTGACCTCAAGTAGTGCTGATTTATGATATCGAAGAATAACCGATTGAATATAGAGCTGGCGTACTGTTAAATGGTTCGTGCATCTGTAGAGCTCGTCAGTCGGGAACCTGAACGTTTTCTTGTAAGACACTTTGAGAACGGCTCTTTGGGCTCTTTCTATGTCTATTATCTTAGTTTTTACTGCTGATGAAATTGGTATGCACTAAGTGGCTTTAAAGTAACTGTTTGACTTATTTCATTGTACATGAATGGGCCTAAGAAACTTAAGAAACGTTGAGCAAAAGCCGTCCTACATGAGGGGATAGCGTAGACTTTATCAGTTCTTCTCATATCTTCCTTTTGTTGGGAAAGGATGCAAATATAGATATTCGGCGTGTTGGCGCCCAACGTGGGAGCGGCGGGTCAATCGGCGAACTACGTACTTACAATGTAACGAACGCTTAGTTATTTCACGTGAAAAAACAGCCAAGCTACGAAGTAAAATGTTTAATAACTCACTTAACGCTCGCGGAAACTACGTAATAAATTATTAGGAAATAAAATGGCTTGAAATCGAAACGAACTAACGACCAAATTGAATAAAACTAAAATCGTGTAAAATTGTAGGTACTCACATTTCTGGCGACAACAGGCGCTCCAACAGACTCCGGGCGCATGGAGTCCAGTATCTCTGCGATGGACCGGTAGGGCCGCTGAGGCACGTCGCTGGGGCCTCCGCCCCCGCGACTATTATCCTATGAATATTAAAAAAACGTTATCAAATTTGCAATCAACTTTTAACTAATCTTAAAAGTTGTGAAAACCGTTAAAATTCAAGAATTTATATATCTTACCAAGCAATATTGGTATTCTCGACATTTAGACATTACAAATTTAAAAAAATTAATTAAATACTCACAGGATGTAGTAGCGGCATCGATGCCGCGAAAACTTTCAGAAGTTCCAAACTGTCGAAGGAAAATTGGGCAGAGACACCTGCCGAAATGTATTCGCGTAGGCAACTCTCGAACGACTGAGCTGAGTATCGCGCGCCGTGAAGCAGGAAGCCATCGCATCCCTTCCACCAACATCCAGTCGCAGAAAATGTGGGGGCGGACCAATCACTGTGCCAGAATACGCTCCGCCCACTTGCCGCTCACTTTGCGCCACTACAGAATTTAGTCAGAAAACCTTTTAAAGTTATTTAAAACATAACAAATATGTTAATAATATATACAAGCTTAATTAATTTTGTTTCTCTTGTCTATTATGTTTGTAGGTATCATATTAAACACCAAAAACCATAATTGAATTTGATTTCAATTTAGGAGATTTTCGGTTCGGTACAAGACCGGAAATAATCTTGTAGGTAAATTCAAATCCAATCTGATTTAATATAATACGAACGTGAAACAGAACTATTATGGCAATAAATAGAATAGTAAACTATCGAGTGTGTTAGAAAGTTTCTTTAAAACTTGATATAATGTAAGCTACAAGTGGAGGTTTGATGGCGCATGCTCAAATCAGACGCTCAATTTATTAACTTGCAACGCTATGATTCTAAAACATTTATAATTTCTTTATAAAAAAATACTTCATTCGTTATTTTTTTTTAATAATTATTCCTCGCTTTTTAGTATTTTTTAATCAGGCGTTGCTCGCTTTTTTGAGCCACGTGTTACGGCAAAAGATCTTTTGGATTGATTAGCTCTACCAAACAGAAAATAATAATTATAATCGATTCAAAGATAATCATAAAACAGTAACAGTAAAAGCACTGTTACAGAACTCGACACTTAAAGAAATACTTATAATTTTTTTTTTTTATTCCGAGAGTTCTTACGTAAAATTAAAGAGGCATATTAATTAAGTAATATATATGTTAAATTTTTGATAGTGTATCGATGATGTGTGTATGAATGTCTACCGTGTACATGATTTTGTTTGCTACTTCTCTATGGTTTTGCACTTTTATTGTCTGTGCACGATAACCTTTACTCTCTGGTCTATCACTGTCATTGAATACATGTAGAATAATAAGATTTAATTTATTTCCATTTGCATCTTATAAAATAATAATATAAAATGTAATTCGATGTTTATTTAATGACTAAATAAATGTGAATAGCAGTGAACATAAAGTATTTTTCATTTCTGCTATCTACGAACCACGGATATAACCTCTCAACATCAACAGGTTATGGGCCCAGAGCTGCTTTCTTCGCAGAGAATCTGTTTTATAGCAGAAATACGTTCATGCAATTCACTACGGTGCAATTTGGATTTCGCTTGCTTGATCCGCGATGGCATTATCTGCGCCCACGCTTGAGATCGCAAGTGATATCGCCGCCGCCACCATGGCCGCGCCTGGGAGCACGCCGCAGCTACATGGTGGAGCTTCAATACAAATTGAGAAGCTGGACGGCGCTTCAAATTATTCTACGTGGAAATTTCATATGAAGATGGCTCTCATCCTAGAAAGTTTGTGGTGCTGCGTCGAGAGTTCTGACAGTGATCCTTCACGTGATCAGCGCGCGCTAGCCCGCATTTCACTCTCAGTAAAACCCTGCTGTATTCAGTACGTACAGAACTGTAAAACAAGCAAAGAAGCCTGGGATAATCTTGCAAACATATTTGAAGACCGTGGTCTGTTTCGCCGAGTGCTACTGCTGCGGCAACTGCATAACCTACAACTCACTTCGTTCCAGAATATGACACAATATATAGAGGCTACTATGCATATAGTCCAACAGTTAGCCGACATCGGCAAAGTCATTGAAGATGGTGAGATTGCGGAGTTGCTGCTTAGCGGGTTATCTAGCGAATATAATACACTAGTCTCAAGTTTGGAAACTGTCTGCTTAACCGGTAAATTAACTACAGAACTAATTCGATCCAGACTCCTTCAAGAGGGGGTTCGAAATTTGTCAGTGAATAGTGAATCAAAATCAGCCTTTATAGTGAAATCTAACAAGAAATGTACCTACTGTGGCAAATTAAATCATTTCCGTAACAAGTGCTTTAAACTAAAACGAGATAATAAAAACAAAGACTCGAAAGGTGATAAATCATTTGTAAGTACGGCCTTTTATGCTGAAAATGTTGAGTGGGTAGTGGATTCCGGCTGCTCGAATCATATGTCAAACAACAAAAATCAAATGACAAATTTTATGGACTCTAATAGTTCTATAAAAATAGCGAATGATGACAACATGCAATGTCTTGGATCGGGAAATATGTTTCTGAATAGCAATGATATGGTAAGAAAAATTTCTAATGTTTTATATGTACCTAAATTGTCAGTTAATTTGTTAAGTGTTAGCAGACTATGTGAGAAAGGTTTTACTGTAGTATTTACTAGAGATGGATGCTTTATCTTTGAACAGTGTGACATATCTGGTACCCCAATCTATCGTGCTCGTAATGACAATGGCATTTATAAGCTTTCTGGTAAGCTGGATATCCCTAGTCATAGTGATCAGTGTGACATGGTGGTGCATTCTTCCGCTCTCCTTCCCAAGCAGGAGGCACAGAGTGCTAAACTGGCCGAGGTGCCATTTCATATTTGGCACAGGAGGTTAGGCCACCTAGGCCTTCAAGGTATGTTAGCATTAAGGGATGGCAAGGCTAATGGTGTGTTGTTTCAGGATAAAATTCCAGATGAAAACTGCGTACCCTGTCTGGAAGGGAAAATGTCAACTAAACCGTTTCCTACCAGCGATGCCAGCCGTGCTAGCAAACCCCTAGCTATTGTTCACTCAGATGTTTGCGGCCCCTTTTCGGTGCCGAGCTGGAGTGATGCTAGATACCTGGTCACCTTCACTGATGATTACACTCGAATGACATTTGGATATCTGCTGCGACAGAAAAGCGAGGTAATGTCAAGTTTCATTACTTTTAAAACACTTGTAGAAAAACAATTGGGTACATCTATTTTAGTTTTGCGTTCCGATAATGGGGGGGAGTACTGTAATAGCAAATTTAGTGATTACCTTCAAAAGGAAGGCGTCATTCATCAAACTACTGTTCCATACTGTCCTCAACAAAATGGTGTTTCTGAGCGTCTTAACAGAACGCTCGTAGAAAAAGCGAGGTGTATGCTCCAGGAAGCTGGCCTGGATAAGCGATATTGGGGAGAAGCAATTATGACTGCAATCTACCTTAAAAACATGTCCCCTACTTCTGCTCTATCTGGTCATACTCCATATGAGAAATGGACTGGATCTGTACCGGATCTCAGACATCTTCATGTGTTTGGCTGCATCGCTTACTCGCTTATACCAGAGAATAGAAGGACTAAGTTAGATGCTAAATGCAAAAAGTACATATTTGTGGGCTATAGTGAAACCTCTAAGGGCTATAGACTCTCAGACCCCTTGAACCCTAAAAGGGTGATCATATCTAGGAATGTAGCTTTTCTTGAGAGTAAATTTTATGGTACTGACTTTAATAATTCTAATGTTTTCTGTGATATTAATAATAATGATTATGTATTTTATGAAAATGAATTGAATTGTGAGTCTAGTCATAACAAAGAACAAAGTTCTAATAATTTTAATTCTAGTTCTAGTAGCGAACCGATTCCTAGCTCAAATAGTCAGCCGAATTCTAGTCATACATTGGAACCGAATGAAAATGTTGTGTCAGCTGATACTGAAATAGATAATTCAATGATTTCAGATGCTGACGATGAGCACTACTGCACTGGCAGGGAGACTGAAGCCGGGCCCGAGTGTTCACCGATGCGAGGCACACTCTCTGAGCGTGTGATGTCACCGCATCTAGTGGCACCTGCAGGGGAAGTTTCTGCTCCTCCTGAACCCTCGCTAAGTTCCTCCGGCCGCCCTGTGCGTACTACTCGCTCTAAGCCGCCTATCAGGTATGAGGATTATGATTGTAATTTCTCTCTTGTGGCGCAAGATGCATTTCCTGATGATCCTCAAACTTATGAGGAAGCCATGTCTAGTGCTGACTGTCATCAATGGCAAAATGCCTTACAAAGCGAATATGATTCGCTAATTGCCAATCAAGTGTGGAAAATTGTCGACCGGCCACCTGATAAAAATGTCGTGAAGTGTAAGTGGGTCTTTAAACGAAAACACGATCCTTCCGGTAAGTTAAATAAATTTAAGGCTCGCCTGGTTGCCAGAGGTTTCACACAAGTAAAGGGCATTGATTACAATGAAACCTTCTCTCCAGTAGTCAGACATTGTACTATGAGAATTTTGTTTAGTTTAGCTAATGAGTTAGATTTAAGCATTGATCATGTAGATGTCACTACTGCCTTTCTAAATGGAGAGCTTTCTGAAACAATTTATATGGAACAGCCTCCAGGTTTCAGTAATAACAATGATAATAAAGTTTGTCTTCTCTTAAAAGGGATATATGGCTTGAAACAGGCAAGTAGGATTTGGAATGTCAAAGTTCATACTCTATTGTCAGAAAATGGCTTTAAACAAAGTAAATGTGAGCCTTGTGTATATAATAAGAAAATTGGTAAAAATCTCATTATAGTGGCCCTTTATGTCGATGATTTTTATATATTCTATGACACACCCAAAAATGAGCTTTTGCCTTTATTAGAAAATAAGTTTAATGTCAAAAACTTAGGCTCAATTACAAATTGTTTAGGTATGAACGTGTATAGAGATAAGGTTAATCATTTTATGAAACTTGACCAGTCAGAATATATAAATAGGTTGCTAATTAAGTTTGGTATGCAAAACTGTAAACCGGTGTCCACTCCAATGGCTATAAATTGTAAATTTGATAATGATGAGAGTGAACACCTTGATGATGATGTATACAAGTATAGGGAACTGTTAGGCAGTCTAATGTACCTATCTGTTTGTACACGCGGAGATATTTCATATGCGTGCAGTCAGCTGAGTCAATATAATAATAATTTTAATAAGTCACATTGGCTTGCTCTCAAACGCATTTTGAGATATCTAGCAGGAACTAAAGATTACTGTCTTTGTTTCTATAAATCCGAAAACTTAAATATGACTGCTTACTGTGATGCTAGCTGGGCTAACAATTTTGATCGTAGATCCTATACAGGGTTTGTTGTAAAACTTGGTTCAAATACTATCAGCTGGGAATCACGAAAGCAGCGATGTATAGCGCTTAGTAGCACCGAAGCAGAGTATGTTTCAATTTCTGATGTATGTAAAGAACTTTCATTTATTCAGAATTTTATGTCAGAAATTGTAGATGTAAATATTAACATAACACTGTTTAATGACAATCAAAGTGCCCATAAATTATTGGAATGTAAAGAGTATTGTCATAAGAAAACCAAACACATTGATCTTCGTTATCATTATGTTAAGGATTTGGTGAAGTCTGGTTTCTTCATTGTTAAATATATGCCTACTGAGCAAATGACTGCAGACGTTCTCACTAAACCTTTGGGTACATGTAAACATAAGTTGTTTGTGCATGAAATGAACATAGTTCCTAATCAGACGTAGGTATTATTGTTGTAAGTTCATATTCATGTAATATAACAGTCAAATTTTTGTTTTATCATGCCTGACATTAATTCTGTTATGTGCTTAATTGTATGATGTACATATTGATTAGCATGACTTTGTATAAGAATTATTTTGTGGCATGTAACTATGTAATGTTTATAAATTTGATTGTTTGATGACATCGATACACTAAGGGGAAGTGTTAAATTTTTGATAGTGTATCGATGATGTGTGTATGAATGTCTACCGTGTACATGATTTTGTTTGCTACTTCTCTATGGTTTTGCACTTTTATTGTCTGTGCACGATAACCTTTACTCTCTGGTCTATCACTGTCATTGAATACATGTAGAATAATAAGATTTAATTTATTTCCATTTGCATCTCATAAAATAATAATATAAAATGTAATTCGATGTTTATTTAATGACTAAATAAATGTGAATAGCAGTGAACATAAAGTATTTTTCATTTCTGCTATCTACGAACCACGGATATAACCTCTCAACATCAACAATATACTTAATTAATAGAGGCATATTAATTAAGTAATAATAACATAAAACCATTAATCTTATAAAAGCTTAAATGTGTTTATGTTCGTTTATTTTTCACGTTCAAATGCCTTAACCGACTTGGAAGTAATTTGGTATGGAATTAGGTTAGGCCCTGACACATAGGTTAACTTTGACCCTGTATTAATGTGGGTAACACCGCGGTGCGCAGCTAGTATGTAGATTAATAAAACACATAGGTACATATAATCAGTACTTTTTTTATTTCATTTTATAAACTTGTTTAACATAAACACAGTTTTGAACCCGATCAAGATGTGCCTTCCTTCCTAAACAACTTTATAATTCAAATCTTTCTGCAGATTCAATGAAGTCGATCTATTGACAATAATTTTTATTAATTGGTACTACATGGACCTCAGTGAGGTCGTCAAAAATGTACCTACATATGCTTAGATCTTTATAACTACACAACGGTTTGATGCAGGTTTTCGTAATGGATAGTGATCTAAGAAGGTTTATGTGCGTAATTTTGCTGCTAAGCCACGGGCAAAAACTAGTAAAACATAAAATAGTTCATAGTTTATTTATTAACATTTCTAATATTTGAAATTGTCTGCGAGTTCCAGAACTTGATCGAAGAAAAGGAAAGCTGGTTGGAGACACCTTCGTGCAGTCGAAGTAGAGAGGGTGCCTGCCGCTACGTCGTGAGAGGGCAGAGACACCACGGCACACCGACGAGCAACGGGGCGGGATCAACCACAGGCTTCGCAGGCTTTACAGGCACATACTTTAAAAAAATATATATAATTACTTGTGTTGAGTCTGGTTGTTTGTATGTATAATAAGTATGTATTTACAAAAGAAAAGTATATAAGTAATATATCCGTTATCTAGTACCCACGACACAAGCGTTTGCTTAGTGTTGGGCTAGATGGCGCTGTGTACAATGTCACGGAATATTTATTTACTTATTTATTTATTTCTTGTTTCTTTTTAACGAGAAAGAAGGTATTATGTGAACTTTTAATCAGAGATTTGACCTCATAGGTATAGGTAGGCACTACCTACCTACTAAGAAATCACAAAGCCCTATGATAAGTTAATAGCTTAAGCTCAGAGTTAATTACCTATTACTAGGCTTAATAGATAGGTACCTAAGTACAATATGTACTTACCTAGCTTGTCCATACTTAGCATTCAGTATTTATAGCAAATAAAAAAATATAAGTTGGTAGGGACATTAGGAGTTAATACTTAAGTCTAACCTTTAATGTTAAAAAGTCCTACTTGGGCATACAATTAAGTAGGTATGTCTAATTTACAGTTATTTGAATAACATCTTTGGAAATGTCTATGAAATATTTATTCACAACTTATAAAACATAAAGTAACTGACTAATAGTATATATTTACAAGTCTTAAACATAATATTAAAATATATAATATACCTAAAATAAAATATGAAGTAAAATAAAACAAACAAAAATTAATAAAAGAGCCCGCCCCGGATTGCTCCCGGCGCAAAGGTTCCCATTACGCTCGCCGCGTTGCCACGTTGAATCGCGATGGCTAACCTTTGCACCAAAAATATTATGTAATGTCTATTATATAAGCTTAGGTAAGTAGGTACTATAGTTACCTTCAAATGTTGCGATAAAAAAATAACATAAAAGACATCCCTTGGTTTACCAAATTCAACCAAAATTGATACAGCATCTAACTATGCATTTATTTCCAGGTCATGTGACCAGGCAAAGGGAAAGTTCTCGAAGAAGCCAAGATCACATCATCTATTCCATTTATTTACCATATCAATTTAATTGCAATCTAATTGTTGGTTATCTACCTACCTATTTACTTTAAAAGATTATTAGAAAATTATAATTAGGTTAAAAAAACAATCAAGATTAAGATATTAGTTTATGAGAACACTTTATTAGATAAATAATAAGTATATACATACTTGAATAAAAAATAATAAATTAGATAATCAGTCCACTATTGTTCTCAGAATTCTCAGAAAAAAACTCTCTTGAAAGTTGAGGTGAGCTGGAGAATGTTCAAAGTCATGCAGGAACATCAGTAGGTATAGATAGTGAGACACAGTTAGAAGCAGGCTTCCATGGATTTTCAAGTTTCCTTAGAGTGACATTATTCTGTACTAAATAAGTAATGTTTCATTTGAAGTAAACAAGATAGGTAGGTACCTAAGGAGTTTATCAAATAAAATTCTGCCTGTCATCAATGCTAGTTGGTTTATTTTTCCTAGTTTTTCTGCTCTGCTTTGGTGGACTAACTATGTACCTACATGAAGGTAGAAGCTATCTATTAGACTCAAAGTTATTTATGTAGAACAAACCTAAATTTTAGCAAAAGAAAATAAAACATTGTAAATGATCTCATTCTTGATGACATTGTTGGCTACATACAGAATGGCAAGAACTGACTAAAAGAAAGGGTTAGAAGTGGTCATCATTATTAGCAGATTCTAGTAGATTCTGCTTGAACATAGCATATAATAATTGTACCTAAGTAAGTACTTACCAGTGCTATATACACTTTTATCGTTTAGCCACCATCCTTGCCTTCTTTGAGGTTATTTGAAGAGGAACAGAGAGTAATTTCTGATGAGTTGATATAGGTACAACTCAATACCTACAGCAGTTATGTACTGAACCACACGAAACCTAACAACGCGTGATAAGCTCCCTGGTGATAAGCATTACCATGGATAAATTGGTATTTTCATTCATTATATCGCTGCATCAGGTTCCAAATTGATTTTGTAACGCAGACTAGTTAGAAAATGATACCTAACCTACGCGTTCGAGTTGAGAATAAAGATGGCGTAACCAAACCAAAATAAATCCAAAACGAAATCGTGTATGTACACGATATCCTATCCGTACACAAAAATTAAGAAAATTTTAAACACTCCTACAAGCAACCAAGCACCCAGTAGATCTAGACACCTGTTTTTAAATAAGTAAGCAGGTACGATAGGTCTCGCCAGATTGGTACTGCGTGAGAATAGCCAAAACAACAAACTATTACTTATTCCATGGCTTCACGCAGTTTACTACATTGATAAAAACCTAAACACATTGACAGAATTTCTACTCACACACAGAAAATTTTATATTTTTCAAAGAAAAGGGATATTGCCAGAATACAGAAAATATTAGCGTTCAATCAAATTAAAGACAAGTATTCGAGTTTTTCGACATCTACGGAAATAGTAGTACAGATGACAAATATTTTCATTGATTTCTTGATAGAATGAACTAAACCGTATATTTGTTGTCTGTTTAGAATGAACAAAATGAACGTTGTTATGAACATGTTCATTCGCGACTGCGTGAAAATAACTGGTCCGAAGAAGCTTTTGCTGCTCTCTCTACGTTTTGTTGATTTTGCAAGAAATAAAACTTTTCTGTTTTGATTGTTAGAAATTGTAAATTGATTACCTTACCCAAGAGAATATAACCGCTACGCTACCTTACTACAAAGATATCGTGATTAAACAGCTTATATTGAAAAATTGGCTGACGTCTAAATCGCGACTGAGTCGCTGTCTATATTCAACAATTTACACAACAAAAATAAACCTGAATTACCCAGCAACAATGAACGTGTTACCAGCCCAACCTACGGGCATTCAAAGCACAGCTGGTGCTGTGCCCATTCGCAATGAAAAAGGTAAGATTTCCTTTCATTTTCACATATCACAAGTACACTTATTAGCCTAAAGTCAGTCAGCAAATATGTAGGTTAATACTTGGCTGTCCATCCAAACAGCTTCACTATGTTTCTGGTTTTGATATTTATGATTGCTCAACATTTGCTACTTTCAGGCGAGATTTCCATGCAAAAAGTTAAAGTACAGAGGTACATATCAGGAAAAAAGCCAGATTATGCACAAGGAGCTTCATCATCTGAAGACTCTGATCAAGAAGATTTCATAGAGCAACAGAGACCAGAACGAAAGCAGCAGATATTGCCACAGATTATCTCTCATAAAGATGAGCCTAGTGATGATGAGAAGGAAGTAAGTAAAATAAAAATATGATCAGTCACATTGAGGTCCACTTACACAGCATGTAACAACAGAATTATTACCTACTTAAAATGCCTGAATATGTTGTGCAAATGGGCCTTAAATTTGTTGTACCTACCTATGATAGAATCTGATTAGCATAACTTCTCTTAGACATCTGTTTTGAATAAAATTAGAATCCAAAAAATTCATAGGAAATTTTTCATTTTTTTTTTTTAGTGGGATAGGTTTATGTTTGACTACAGCCTGCCTGATGTTAAGCATTGCTGCAGCCTAGAGTGTAACACATTAACCTAGATGATACCTATTAACTCTAGATTTGAAAACCCCTGGATTGTAGTTTGCAGGATACACAGCTTCTGGTAAAGTGTTCCAAAGCTTTGCTGTCCGTACAATGAACATTGAAGCAAAGCGCTGTGTTCGATACTTCGGCACTTCCACCATATTGTCTCTATTCTGTTATCTTTTCCATGTCAATGGGTCTTTGTATATATTTGATATATATTCCATGGTCTGATAAAAATATTTTTGATTGAGTAGCTAAAAATGAGTACTAACCTATGTATAAATGTACATATTGCTATTGTTCATCAGATAAAAATGTTTCTTTATCACTCCAGGTAGATGACCCTCGTCTCAGACGCCTCCGGGAGATAGAGAGATCCCCTCCTCGTCGTGCCGAGCACAAGCCGGAGATCATTGACGAGGAGCCAGAGCCAGAGTCTGAGCACAGTGCTGAAGAAGCCAAGGATAGCTCCGAGAGTGAAGATGAGCTGGATGAAGAGGAAATTGATCGCAGACGACAGGCGCTTAGAGCTAAACTTGCTGCAAGGTATGGTCTATTATTTGTTCTATCTAGTTTAAATACTTAAACTGGGAATATTATCTTAAACTTATGATTTTGATCCAGCATGTTATAATAACATTGTATACACAAAAGTGAGTTTTAGTAACTCTTTTTAGTACCATATAATTTTTAAAGTATTTTTATCTACACTAATGTTGTAACATTCTACTTATGTTTCCAATACTTGACTTATAATTACTACTGTTATAGCGCAGACAACAAAACACTCAATTTAAACAATTTCACATGATGGTATAATATCCACATCAATATCGTAATATCTCATTATAACATCAATAAAATGTGAATGTTGCAGGGCTAATCAGGTTGGTCGCGTTTTATTGATCATTGCTCTCATTGGTTAGATTTTAATGGGGGCAAAATCACTGTGACAATACATGTACGCAAGAATTTAATTTAATAAATTATGTTAGAATGTTACAACATTAGTGAAGATAAAGTAGTGTATGCAACTGCATATAACACGGGTATTAAAACACTCGTTACAATTATTATGAAACTCGCTGCACTCGTTACATAAACTCACACTCGTGTTTTAATACCCTTCATTTGTTACAGACAGTTGTGACAGTTGCATAAACTACTATTAATCTTCAAATACACAAAAAGAAAACACTATAAAACTTCTCCCCTAAGTTTATCTAAATTGTTTAATTTGTTGTTATGAAAAAAGAAAACACTATAAAACTTAACTCACAAATAGTTAATAAATATATTTTTACTTTACTTTTTACAAAGTTTTTACTGATAAAAGGAAGGGTTATAAGTAATTTTGACAAAAAAGTTCAATTTTATTAATTC
Organism: Macaria liturata; assembly: GCA_964023185.1. Classification (NCBI taxonomy): domain Eukaryota; kingdom Metazoa; phylum Arthropoda; class Insecta; order Lepidoptera; family Geometridae; genus Macaria; species Macaria liturata. The sequence continues at coordinate 6,318,006 of OZ026821.1, read as the reverse complement.
CCTTGGTTTGTCTCTTTAAAAGAGGCTAGGGTTAAAAAAATACTCTTTTTTCAAATCGAAACATGTTTAATTAACAGAGAAGCAGAAAAAGAGCTGCTTGGAAGAGATGAAGATGAAGAGATGCTGGAAGGAATTAAAGAAGAGAGTGGCTCTTCTGACACAGAGTACACTGACAGTGAAGAAGATACAGGTCAGATATACATTCCATACTGACATCTTTGCTAAACACTGTTGAATGGACCAAGGCTGTTATACCAAGTGTCTGATCACTGGAACTAACATTAAGTTTTATATTTGGCTGTAAAACATCACACAATAGTGAGTGGCCCACTGTATACCTCCTTGCAATCGTGTTTTACTCATAACTGGAAAGGCCCTGGCTTCCGAACTAGCAAATGATCTGTCTCGGAAACCAGCTTTTTCGCTAATGTCAATAAGACAGAGATAAGACTAACAATAAGTTACGTTACATGGAGAAGCCTATAAAGTGTTTAAAGATTATAATTATGTAATGACAACACATTGTAAAAATATCTAAGGAGCCAAGTAGTGCCTTCTTATTTGATACATAATTAATCTTGTAAGGTTTAACTGGACATTTTAACCATGGATAGCATGATAATCATAAATCATTCCTTATCATTTTATAAAAACAAAATAGGGAGTTTGGGTAAGGCGTCGCCACAGTAGTGACTTATTTGTACTCATCAGGTGGCCAGTTATCACCATTGTCACTTTTATTTTAAAAGAAATCTATCTTGATTTCCAGGACCCAGGGTAAAGCCAGTGTTTGTTAGAGCATCGGAAAGGATGACAGTGGCAGAAAGAGAGAGAAAAGTCAAACAACAGAAGAAAGAAGAAGCTGATGCTAGGAAAGAGAAAGAAGAGAGGAGAAGAGAAGCTCTCAAACTGGTTGAAGATACTATACGAGCCGAGCAGCGACATGCGCAGGTAAATTACTCTAACATAGCTATCAAACTAAAAACTGTTTTTATCAGTTTGAACCATAAATAAATGTCAAAATCCAAAAGAGTCTTATAGGCTTTTGGATTTTTGTTTTAATCACAGTCTTCAAAGCGAGAGTGAATCGGTTCTTACTGGGTAAGCACGTTCCATCCTAGACCGTAATGATTGATTACCATCAGGCGAATTACGGTCAAGTGCAAACCCATTACTTGTAAAAAAAAAACGTTTCTTAGTGCACTATATACCTTACCTTATCACAATATTATTTTACTGCATAATTTAAATGATCTGTTCCAGGGTGAGCAGAAAGAAGGCAACATCAACGACGTGTGCACAGACGATGAGAACGACGAGCTGGAGTATGAGGCGTGGAAACTGAGGGAGATGAAGAGGATCAAACGGGACAAGGAAGAGAGGGAGGCGTGAGTGTTGTATTAACTATTGACTATTACATATTATCTTCTTCTTCTTATCGAATGAGAGTGGCAAACTCTGGTGTCGAGTGTTTTTTCAAACCGCCCTAAGAGCTTCTGACATGGCTTAACGACTGCCGTACTAGACTAACAGCCGGGACCTACAATTTAACGTGTCATCCGACCCACGGAAGCGCTCAAAATGCAATGCCACTTTTCGGTCACCTATCCAAGAACTGACATTACATATATCATCTCTTGTAGATGTAACCAAGGTGTGTCCTGTTCCAGAATATTTAATCTAGATTCTGCCACTTAACAATTACAAAATCACTTGGGCGAGCATTGATTCATTAATTTTAATTTTTGTCTGTTACATCGTTGTTTTTTATATTATATAAAGTATTTATCTTTCTTTATGCACTTTATGCAAAAATTGTATCAATAAAATGGACAGTGGATGATAGATAGATAGATAGATTTTATTGACATACAGAATTACAACTAACTTATTACAATGATAATAGGTGTTAGCATCAGTTATGTCTCGTCAAAAAAAAAACTACTTACTAATTAAAATTACATTAAAATAAAATTAAACTTATAGTTATTTTAGCTGTATAGGTGAAGTTTATAACGCCAATATGTTCTTATCATACATTTTGAGTTTGTTAGGTAGGCGATTAATCCGCTTATTTACATATAACCACCCATGTTAATGGAATGTTTATGTGGAAATAAGCGTGGAATAAAATACCCTTGCATCAAGTTATTGTTTTGCTACTAAAAATATAAATTATATGTTACAGTGCCGAGAAGGAGCTGCTAGCTATCGAGCGTATGCGCAACATGACTGAGGAAGAGAGACGAGTGGAAGCGCGCGTCAATCCGAAATTGGTCACAAACAAATCTGTCAAGGGGAAATACAAGTTCTTGCAGAAATATTATCACAGGTAAGACCATGAAATATACAAAAATTATATCTATACTTTCTAATATTATAAAGCTGAAGAGTTTGTTTGTTTGAACGCGCTAATCTCAGGAACTACTGGTGCGAATTGAAAAAATATTTTTGTGTTGGATAGACCATTTATCGAGGAAGGCTTAAGGCTATAATAACATCACGCTGCAACTAATAGGAGCGAAGAAATAATGGAAAATCTGAAAAAAAAACAAGGAAAATTATTCATCTTTGAGGGCTTCTCTCATCTTGCGTGCGCTGCGAAAACGGTTCAAGTCGTGGGTAAAAGCTATAATTTATAAAGCTGTAGAGGTTGTTTGCAAAAATAAATATGATGCCTAAAATAACTATTCCACGCGGGCGAAGTCGCAGGCACAGCTAGTTTTTTATAAAAGTGAATTATAGTATCTTTGTTGGTTTGTTCTATTTTTACGCCGCGACTAAACGATGAGTTATAGTGATATTTGGTATACCTACCTGAATAGAATCTAAAAAATAGACATAAATTCCTTATCCTGAAACAATGTGAGCGAAACCACGATAATCCACTCGTATAATATATAGATTACTATTCCTAAAAACGATTACACATTATTTTTTTAATGATAAGAATTTTTAATTAATGTAATTGGCTTCGGCCGTTTTGATTGTTATTAAATAAATAAATAAATTAAAATTTGATTTGGATTTTTACTTAATTTGTTCTTGTTTTTTTCAGAGGTGCTTTCTACTTGGACAAAGAGGACGAGGTGTTCAAGCAAGACTTCTCTGGACCTACTCTTGAAGATCACTTCGACAAGACTGTGCTGCCTAAGGTAATTACATAAATATACTTTTATTAATCTGTCAAAATGATAAAAATATGTATACAAATTACAAAATCATTGAATATAAAATATTGTTACGACCGCTTAACAATATGCTTTAATTTTGCGGTAAAGCTGAAATACAACTTTTATCGAATATTTTAATTTAGTCAGAAGCCATTCGATATGTGCAATCCTATAATGTGTTATCTCTTGTATTTAATTAGTTGTTTATATATATAGCTCTAGAAGAGAGGAATATTGTTTTTCACTGTTTTATTAATTTTAACTGTGAACTATGTACTACATAAAGGTTATAATTATTTATTTTCCATTACAGGTGATGCAAGTAAAGAAGTTCGGTCGCTCCGGCCGTACCAAGTACACACATCTGGTCGACCAAGATACGACAGAGTTCGACTCGGCGTGGTCGAGTGAGGGCGCCGCGTCCAGGCTTGCTAACTTCCGAGGCGGAATGAAGCAGGTGTTTGATAAACCTACAGCCAAGCGTCGCGGGAATAATAGTGAGCGATAATAACTAGTTTATTTTTAGATTAGTTATATTTTAAAGTATGAAATTTGTAATTAATTTCAAAAAAAAAATTCAAAATACCTCACAGATAGCAAATTAAATAAAACTAACGGACAACTAAGAATAAAATGAAATAGTGAATGTAGATGTACCAGGAAAACAGAAATCGACAGAGTTCGACTCAGCATGGTCGAGTGATAGCACGGCGTCGGTTAAAAATCGCCACTTGAACCGCCACAGAACATAATTGCCAATAAAATACGCCTGAAATGTGGGTTTGAGTCTTTTTAGGCAGTTTTTGATTAGTCTTTACAATAGATAATATAACTCGTGTTATCAGAGCTAGTACCACTTCTCACAATATAATCAAGACCAATCTAATAAATTTTGTAATGCAAATAGTGTGAGTGAACAATGTATGCATGCAATGGTGTGTTAGAAATGGCTGTTAGACCTATATACAACTGGATGAATATGTAAATAATTTATAACACGAGCTAAACTTTGGTGAAATAAAATTTTAATGTTATGTATTGTTTTTCATTTAACTTAGCATCTGAATAATTTATTAGATTTCTATTCAATTTTGATATGACTAATGAATATAGCATTAAATTATTATAGTTGCAAGGATTGGTTAAGTTAAGTACTGTACAGGTATGTAATGTATGTAAAACTCAAAGACTTACTGACATAGTGATCTATCAACGCACATCCCAAACCACTGGACGGATCGGGCTGAAATTTGACATGCAGGCAGATGTTATGACCAAAGAATACTATTACCCTTTTAAAAAAGGGGTTATGACTTAGGCATCCGCTAAGAAAGTATTTTTGGGAATGCCGCATTTAAAGGAGTGAAATAGGGGATACTAGTGTTACTTCTTAATGCGAAGCCGAGAGCACCTACTAGAATATAGTCTTCAAGAATTGATCATCTTTACCTTTATTGATTTTTGCCGTCGAAATTCATTGCGACAACCAACTGCCTCTATTTCGCTTTTACAAGCGCTATAGCAAACCTGAAACTACACATTACTTATAAAATATATCACATGAATATATCAGAAAGTCGTCAGACGACCTCTAGATGTGGGCAAGTAAAACGAACGACAACTTCGTGCAGTTTACTTTATAGCGAATACGTGACTACTACTCTAAATTCATCACGAGAAAGGATTTATCAAGGAACTTCTATCGTTGCTTTATATCGTTTTATATGTATAATGCGATTTCAGGGTGTGACGGCACGAGAGATTTTAACTTGATTTATGTGTAAGCCTTTCAGTTTAGAAGTGAATTGTGGTGTCGTGGTAACATAGACTATATATGTACGAGACTGTGACGGTCACGTTCATAGTCATTTATTTATAAACAGAGTTTACACGTCGTATACATGAATGACAACCGTAAATTTCTGTGCTCATCTGGTCGTGTAGTGGGGGATTCTATTGATTTACTTCGTCACAACAGATCGATCTTATGAGAAAAAAATAAAATACTCAACTCAAAATAAAGAAAACTTAAATGCTGGTGGAGCCGTGGATCGTGGATAGATTGACGACCTTATGCGGCTCATGCGTCGATCAATTAGCATCAGCATAGTCATAAAGATTGTCCGGTGCGATAAACATAGCAGCGAAGATATTTATCGTGTGATATTTAATCCACTTCTCACTAATTATTATAAACGCATAATGTAGGTACACATGTTTATTAGGTACTTAGTCAGGCTTAAATGACTGAATCGATTTCAACAAATGTTGTTAATTTGAGTCAGCTAACTTTCTTAACATAGGTACTTAGGCTTCCTTTTATATGGATAGTAACGCTTGTAATATAATAAACTTATAGTTTTTTCCTAATGAGGCGTCTATATAAAATAACGTTGATGCATAGCAGCCTACTTACTCCGCGGTTTTGATTTACTTCCCGTTTCTGGGACGTGCTAGGTGGAGACTTGGTAATGGCCGGGGTTCTATTTGAATAAGGTATTTACGATTTAAAGTTGTCTTTGTAGTTTTGTCTTTTAAGGTATCTTGCATTGCGTAGATTCTTTATTTCTTTTGATATTATAAGTAGTTTTTTCTAATGCTCATTTGTTTTCATTTATTTCAAAAAATCGAGAGAGGGCCATTGCCCTCTTTAGAATTTGTATAGAAGCTAATGAGTTGAGAAATGTAAATCAAAACTAATGAGCGACAGAAAATGTAAGTCGTTAAAGATAAATAAATACTAGGCATTAAAATATACGGGTAACTAACGCATCGGTGAGAAAAACCTGGAGAAACAAATTATTTTTCGCCGGTTTCTAAATGTCCATATAACAAAATTTGTAACTTTAGACGAACTGAAGCCACCCGTAAAATGTTATTCGTTGTTACTCGTATATTTTATTGCCTAGTATTTATCTTTAACGACTTACAATAACGAAGATTATAGACCAAAATTCCCGCTAGCCTCTAATTTTCGAGCCCGAGCTGCTCTTGGTTTACGTAAGCCGTAAACTTTGGCCTGAAATTATAAACACGTTAATTGCGCGGTGAGAATGACCCTCAAACCTTGCGCGGACATTGTTCCGAAGTGAAATAAAAGTTTAAGTGCTAAACTCTGGCCCCGGGTAGATGATAAAAGTTTTTACCCATTAGACATTGTTTGGTACGTGTGCCACCACGCTGTATTTTCTGGCCCCTGAATTTTGTTTGGAACAGCTTTATTTTAAAACTTCATTCGGTTACGCTCTCTTGCCCTGCCTTGCTGGATTTTATGTTGCGTGGGTAGGTAGGTATAATTATGAAGGCACGTTTTTGATAAGGGTCAATATTCCGATAATCTACAATGATTTGGGAAATATTTGTGACCGGGGTTGTGCCTGTGTAGGGTAAATTTGTCGATGACGATTTATTAATATCAATTCATCCAAATCCTAGTACTTACTACTTAGTGTACCTACGGCAGTCGTTAAGCCATATCAGAGGCCCTTAGGGCGGTTTGATAAACTCTCGAAACCCGAGTTGGTCACTCTCATTCGATAAGAAGAAGAGGTGTAGTACCTACTTAAAAGTAAAATAAGTTTGTATAAGAGTGGTCAACTCCGGTGTCTGTTATCAATAAAAAAAAAACATAGGTAATTTTCTGACTTTTATCAAAGAAATAAAGTATATGTTTTTGTGCATTTTTTTATTGAAGTTCAACATTTGCAGTACGGGTCAATTGGTGGCAGATTATAGTGCGGTGGATCAGGGTGTGGGCCAGATCGGGATCGCAGTTCGCGAGAGAACCCATTACTTCGTCCAAAAACTGGTGCCCCGGGCTTGAAAACTGTGCTGTCTTTTAACTTCCAACCATACATGTTGCTGGTGGTCTCATCGTAGTGGTACTTCTCTTCTGGACTTAACTTGTTCCTTGCTTTTAGGTACTCTTTGCGTCCCCCTTCAGGCAAATGCTTGTTAAGGATATTTTTGACAGCTGGATCTATGGGTAACATGACGGCTCTTGGGAAAGCATCATCAGTCCACGTGGTTGGCATAGAAGCTAACTGCTTTATAATTTCTTCATTCAGTATAGGTTTCTTCCTACGATTAACCATACTGCTTTCATAGTCTCTGGCCAAACTTGGAAGGCACATTGCTAGATAGGTCTTAGCCAAATCCTCAGTGCGAAGATCTTTGTACGTCTCAGGAAACTGAGCGCATTTCATAATTTGGTCTTTGTTTTTGGTGAACCATAATAAACTCTTCTCTTGGGTCTTCTCAATGTTTTCGGTCATGAACCGGAGGAACATGGGGTCGGTGTAGTCTACCTTCATTTTTATTAAAATGTATGTGTATAGAAAAATATCCTCAAAAAAGACGTCGAAAAGTAAATAAAATATTTATCAAAAATATAATAAATATGCTGCTGTAAATAAAATACAAATTATAATGTCATTACAAAAGACACTGACTTTCAACTGACTTTTAATGAAATATTGTCATTGCCAGCAATGCCAGCGAAATAATTTTACTTAGTAGGTTTTTACTCATCCTAGGTTTTGCTCTATGGAGCGGTTATCTCTTTTTTACATTTATTGTAAAACGTTTATTGCTGGATTCATTAATAAAAGTAATTACTATAGTTAATTACTATATTACCTTATCTTTCAAATTCTGACACCAGAGTTGGCCATTCTCATACAAACTTAAGGCAACACAGCGGTAGTCAATTTTTTTAATGAAGCAAATTGCTTATATAGGTAGGTATGTATAGTATGAGGAAAGCAGTATCCACCTGTCCACCCCTTCTACTAATGGGCCTTAACATGACCAACCGCATCGACCACTCTGACTCTACCAAGAGCGAAACAACAAAGAATAACAATCAAACAGAATATTATTAACACATAAATATATTTAGCAATTTAAACCAATTAAAAAAATACTTGTAAGTACGAGTACAAACAAAGATCATTCATTGCATGTAGAGTTAGATGGTTTAGCTGGTGCATAATAATGCGATGGATCGGGTTGTGGTCCTGTGCGGCTTTTACCGTCCTTAGTTAGACGCCATACCCTGCCGTACTGAGGAGCTTGTCTGCCGAATGCACTATCCTTCAACCGCCACCCGTACTCCCAGCCACCAGTCTCTCGGAAGTAGTACCGCTTCTCAGGCAAACTCTTCTCCCGACTCTTCAAATACACTTCGCGACCGTAAAACGGAATATCTTTGTAGATGATCGCTTTCTGCTCCGGATCGATGACGCGCATTTTCGGATCGAGACTCATGTCGGTATCGGGCCGGCCAAGTCTCGGGTCTTCTTTTACGTCTCCGAGACCTACTTTAGGTATGGAGTTGCCTTTCTTCAAGTGAGCGAGGCGAGGTATGAATACTCCGTCTCTGATTGGTTTAAGTTTCCTGTTTCTTGAAGATGCTATGTAGTCCCTGGTGGTAGCTGGCATGCCCGCTACCATGCTGGCTTCATACACATCTGATTCGAAGTAGCCTTTAGCTTCACGTTGTAACGTGGCAGCGTGCTCTAAACTGGCTCCATGTATTTTCTTCCATTTCATGCGAAGTCGATCAGTCTTTTCATAGCTCTCGATGAGAAACTTGATGACATCTGGGTTGGTGATATCGATCATAGGCATTCTCGTGTTATAATTGTATTTCTTGTGAGAGAAGAATTATAGATAATATTCTATTTGTATTTGTAAGTCTTTCTTGGTAAGGAGAGTGGCACAGAATAATAGGATGAATGGAGAAAATGGTAAACTACTAGTATAATATACACCTACAAAATCTTCGTGAATCAATAAATATAACATAAAATATTATAAAAGAACGCAAACTGAAGTTAAACTTCCTCTCAAAGAATAATATTACCTGCTTCTTAAAAGGGTAATAGTATTCTTTGCCTGCTTCCTCTCATTGTCTTTTTTTGGCGTAAACTGTTTCTTCTTTCAACCTACTTGATATAAAGTAAGTTTTTATGGTACAGAATTTAAAAAAGTCTCTAAATACCCGAAATTCTTCGTTTAGTGTTTACTTTATATTTAATTTTATTTGTTTATTTAATTATTTTGTTCCTTCCCTACTTCTAAAACACTCCAATTTTTTTTTGCGTTAAGTACCTATCTGCCTATATGGTCTTATTTTAAGTTTATGCCGGTATTGACTGGCTGGCTGAATGTCAAAGTGAAAGTTTTCTGCTTATTGAGAATTAAAAGGGTAATAGTATTCTTTGTTGAGAATTCCTAGAGAAACCCCGAGAAACCAATAAAAAGTCCCGATTTGCCTTGTGTGAAAAAAGATTTGTAATATTGTATAATTTAAGATTCAATATCCAGTGTTGGTGGTTGATAAGTAATTTATTTAATTTTCCTAATAAGCACAAACAAGTTTGTGGAAAGAAACCTACCAACTATTGTGTTTCTACCTATTCTCGAAAAGAACAGCCAAGTAAAGCAATAGAAACACAAAATGGCAAAACCATTAAAACCATTTGATATCGCAGACCCTATGTACAGGAATTTCATGTGCGAAAACTATGAAAAGGAACAAGATCTTCGCATTAGATGGAACATCAAATACGGGGATCTAGCCAAAAAAGCAGCTACAAGTAGGAGGACCCATGCCATTACTGATGTAGATATCTATAGAACAACTATGATTGCTGGACTTCTGAACACTACAGCAGAAAACATCGCCTCTGCAAGAAATAGAAGGACAAAGCGTCTCAAAGACTATGTATTCATCAAAGATCGGTCGAGTAAAGAAGGTGAGCCTACAATGAAACCCGTTGAAGAAGAAGTTAAATCAATTATTAAGGAAAGTAATGAAGAGTATCTGAAAGTGCGCAATCGTAAAGCTCCTGAGGACAAGTATAACTTTATAGAGACGGTAAATATGAGATATGGATGGGAATTAGGAAAGAACTCTTTGAAAACTTCTAAGGCTGCATATGGCAGGAGTTGTCCCCTCACCAATATGATAAAAGACCAGCATTCTGGACCTCAACCGGATCCAGACTATTACATGCAGCCCGTGTTTTATAAACACTTTTGTTTCCTGTAACTTATTTAGTTTATATATTAAGAATTAAACTTCTCTATTATTATATTATTTATTTATATTTACAGAAATAGAATTACATGTTAACATACTCTGTCGAAACTGTATCAAGCTCAACGGTCTTGTTTGTTATTTAAAAAGTTATATGTTTTTATCCTCGTGCCCTGTTCATGTTAATTTCTTTCATATCGATGGGGAAATGGACAGGTGTTCCGTCGCCCATTCTTGCTGCTATTGAATTGATCATTTCAGGGGAAGCTTGTTTCAAATCGTATGCCCAGCCGATTTTTTGGAACATTAGTATAAACCAGGTTGTTAGATTGAAGAAGTCGAAATGTTCTGCTGCTTTGTAGTCGTATGGGAAAGCGTGGTGGTAATTGTGCCAGCCCTCGCCTAAGGTGCAGGTAGCCACGAAACGGTTCTCAGCTGGAACTATGTTTCTGAAAACAGAAGTCAGTAAATTATTATAAAGGGCTACTGCTAGCTGATAAGCAATATTTTATAGGTGACTTTAGTATGCAAGTATGTAGAAATCATGAAAATAAAATTACTGGTATCAACCAGTAATTTTATTTTCATGCTTTCTAGAAATGCGCAAGGATACATTACATATCTACACCAATATTGCATTGTTAATACACACGTGAAATTGATTAATATTATTAATATCGAAGTCTGTGTTAACACCAGTAAACACTACACTCTATACTCTAGTTCGTACAAAACTCCTTATTTTAACAATATTTAGTCAACAAATACCTGACGAATTTTACTTCTACGAAATGTAAAATAAACTCAATCGTCAGTTTGTAGCATGTAGTGCCCAAATACCTACCTTACCTACTCGTAATTGGATTTCAAGGCCCAATCTAACTATCCTATCCTGTTCGTTATTGACACACGTGAGGTTCTATACTACCGACTGTGTGAACTACTCAAACTGCCAACCACAGGCTTATAATGGCGTGGAATAGTATTGCTAATGTCTATATAGTTTGAAGAAAATTGAGTTTAAGTATGTAAATAGTGTAAGTAATTTCCTCCTTAATTATTAGTCATCTCATGATATAATTAATAATCAAATTATTTCCTCACTAATTATTAGTTATATTCTCATAAATCTTGTCTCCTCTATTGAAGTTTCAGCAGAGTGCAGAGTATTGTATACAATGTTTTCGGACTCGTGAAAGTAGTAAACGTGGCTAATTTCAAGTTCTACTTTAACTTTACTTTAGCGTTTCGGGATTGTCTTGTAATGAAAAAAAAAACAATATATAAGTAAGTATACATATAGTGTGAGCATGTATGATTAGTGATTACATGCAACCATTATTTTTTGTAAGAGGTATACTCATAATTCGTCCAAAAAATATTATTTAAAGCGTTCTGCAAAAGTATCGTGCTGTCTACTATTTTATAATCGACTCTCTAAATTAATAAATACATACTGTCAAATCTAGTTCTCCGCATAGTTTTGGTAACCTACCTACTCCAATCTACGTTTGAATACAGTCTCTAATCAAGAATACGATTGCGTTTATAAGGTTACTGTTCAGAAATGGATTACCTAAGTCTTTGTTAGCTCTTGTTCTGTAAATAGAAGGTGTGATTGTTTAATTAATTTTGGTTTCTAGGTTGGAACTAAGTTCTAGCTTTGGGAGAATATATTTCAGGTAATGGTTACTAAAAGCTGTGGATAGTAAACCACTATTCGCTCGTATTCAAAGCAAAACAGAGTTGGTGCATAGTATTTGTTTAAGAGCTCAGAATATTGGTTGAAATATGAATAGTGTAATGCGTTTGTTACTGTATTCTAGCAAGACACTTGATCTTCAATGTTTTTAACTATATTTAGTTCATAACATACTCTTTGGTAACGATAAAATGAGGAGTTTAAAGTTTTTGTTTAAATTGTGACTACAGTGTGATTAGTAAAGCAAGGGCTATACCTGTAAGGGCTATTCCACCTGATCTTATACAGGTGAAAGTGTATGTAGGTATAAGTTAGTTACTTCATTAGGCTCTAACGATTTAATCGATTTAGAAGATATTATTTGTGGAAAAAGATTTGAGACTGGATAAACACATAGGCTGCTTTTTTATCTTAGATTAACGTGACTAAAACTGCGGGACATGGCTAATTGGTGGTCATTTCGTTGAATTTAGAAGAAGTCCTTAGTATTTTCTTCCTTAATTTTCGGCATGAAAAGTAAATAAACTCACTTGTTATAAGGCTTGTATCCATACGTATGAGCGAGACTGTTCACAGTCAGTTCACTGTGGAACATGCCCAGGAACCTGATGAAGCACTGCCAGGCCACCGCGCAGCGCCAGCTCTCATCCCACAGATACACTCCGAGAACGGTGGGCAGGATGTAGCAGAACACCAGCTTTAATTTGTTAAAGTGCCTGGAATGGTTGATTAAAATATTAGTATGGGTATGGTTGTAAATATATTTACTTAGTTTAGTTTTTTTTAGTTCATTGTGTTAAGTGCTATCAAATGAAATCATTTATTCACCTTACAGTATCACACCGTACAGAGCAAGTAAAAAATAACATATTATTTTTGTGGTATTCTTACACTAACGTTTAAATTCTTAAAAATTTGGTAACCTAAGGTAAAATAAGTATTATCAAACATAATGACTGATGCCGAATTTGGGCATAAAAGTCTTTGTTTACATCCAGTCAAAAAAGGAGATTTTCGTCTGGCAGTAATTTTTATTTCTAATGGCGCTGTGTGAAATATCCTGGAATATTGATTTACTTTATCATTATTAAGTCTATAAATCCGTGGAAGGACCTGGGCGCCCACCACGATGAGAACTTCCCTAACGAATTAATTCTGCGGGGGAGTCACGACCGTCAGTCATGAGGAAATACGACTCACAGAGAGAGAAGTCTGTAAAATAATAATCTTACCTATCATAAAACATAAGCCACGGATCGCTTTCAATGTCGCTCATATCCATCTGCTTCCCTCTCAGCCTGACTTCGTTATTTTTTTTTAGCATGAGCCACCCGATGTGAGAAAAGAACAGGCCTCGATTGGCGTTGTGAGGGTCTGCTTCTGTGTCGCTGTACTTGTGGTGCACACGGTGGTCGCGCACCCATTGGTATAGAGAGTTCTAGAATAAATATATAAATCTTATTATTGTAATTTTGTGTTTTTTTTTATTTTAATATGTAAGTAGTCATTTATTCATATTATTAACATGTCAAATATCATTTACATTAATGTCATATTAAAATTAAAATAAAATATACACACAAACAGACACCGAACAAAGCATCACTTCCCGCGCGCGGCACTGAATGTCTCCAGTACACTGGCAGCGTTTCCACGCTGGTTTTGGAATTATAAAAATGCATGTTTGTTGTTTTTTTTTTAATTCTTCTTCTCTGTTAGTTACAATGTATGTATATTGTATATTCTAGACAATATTTAAGCTTATTGCGCACCCACAGCACAGAATACAGAGTACAACCTACAGGAAATATATAATAGTTAATACTTCCTGATGAGGAACTCAGTCTAAATTGTATGTGTGTTTAGTTAAATATGTAAAATGTTACACACCTTCCTGTATTTTCCCTACATGTTTGTTAATATCGCTGATCACGTTGAGGTGAAATAACCGTAAAGATTTCAAAATATTATCGGCAGGAAACGATCACTCCTAAAGAGGTTTCGCTGAGGAAATGGAATAATATTTGGCTTTATTGCCCTATTTCCTTTAATCGGATGGCGATGGAGCTTTGTTTAAATAAAATGCCGGGGATCCGTGTAGGATTATTTCCAACTCCTTGCGTTAATGCCAAATTTATGAAAGGAATTATCGAACACACACCGAATCGGATCGCCTGCTCATGCGAATTGTAAATATGTATTTAATGCGTGGTTGAAGGGGTCTGGAAAGGAAAACTGGGCGAAGAAATGTTTCTATGAACAGAGGGGCCATTACATTGATGCGTAGTTAGTAAATGTAATGAGAAAATATTGTTTTTGGCTAGTGAATAAATTTAAGAGTACTAGAATCAGTGTCATTAAAATGTTTGTTTCTGCAATGTACCCGATTTACATACAGCTATGCGAGTACATATAGAAATAACATCATGAATTTACGAATAGTAACATAATGTGACATTTTTAACATTAGAAATGCCATTATTTTTTTCCCCAGTATTAATGCTAATTAAGATATTAAAAGTTCAGATTTCTTTGATCAGTATAATCATTAAAATTAATGCCTTTTGCACACGTACCTACATAATTTAGCCCGAATTAAAATATCACTGAATTTATGGGAAACCTATAAGCCTTCACGAGAGACCCGTATAGTATTACAGTAATGTAAATCCGCATAAACACATCGCATTTACCTGTCCGGCGCTGGCGAAACACAACAAAAATATCAGTTTCAAAGGTTGTTTCACTTTGAAAGCTTTATGTGTCCACAGCCTGTGAGCGCCGCCCGTGATGCCGAAACCCGTGGCTATGTACATCATTATTGCTGAAAAAAAGATAAATAAATCATGATATATATGATCTATAAAAATCATGTTCACTTTGGTGAACTCTTGATTAAGTATCAGGTAGACATTATTATGATTTTGGCGGTTAAATTCTTGTCTATATTTATGCGCTTGATATGAATACTACTCTGTTTATATTATATTAGTTTTTATTTTTATTACAATGAAGGATTTATAGCCCACTTCGAACCGTATTTAAAGAGATTTATATATCGCAGCAGATGTATCGTATTTTGAGTCACTCAATACGTGTCAGTTTAAAAAAGAATACTTCTGAAGCGATAGGCTAGTGATAATCCATTCATATTATATTATACATATATTATATAAAACAAGTTGTTACTATACAGCTGGGATCGAATCAGTTGTTTAGGTACAGATTGTAATGTTGTAAAGATTTTAACCCACAATTGCTAGCAATTTATATTTAATTGTAAAAAGGTGTAAAAGTAACTCACCGAACACCACAGACTGCCATTTCACGGGAAAAGCGTAGTGAGACACCCAGTAAACTCCAACAATGTGATAAAGTATTATAGCAATAGCAGTTGGCCATTTTATGTCGTTTTTAAACCCCAAACTTTTCTCGAATGTCCTGAATATTTCGCTTAACGATGGTCCAGTTTTAACGTCCCGCTTTTCGTTTACTTTTTCCATTCTTCCGTGTTAAACTTTGAAAAAATCGACGTACTTTTTTATTTGTGAAGCGTTCGGAACGAATGGCCAAAGGTATATGAGTTTCCGCTTCTATTGTTGTTAAGTGACTTTACGGATTGATTTTAATTTGTGGGTTAACTGATTTAAATACAACAAATATTTTAGTGTTCGCAGGATTAGGTTTGTGTGTCGAATGTAATTCTTTTGTTCATTGTCTTTTGTTGCGTATACTTAAAGTGTTCACGCGTTGTCAGTTAAATACCGATAAAATGTTGGAGTCACGACAGTTTTAGTAGAAAAGAAATAAAGGGCTAGTTGTAACTTACCAGTCTTCTTTTGACTTTATTTTATTAGTTTTATTTTACGGATTATGCATATTTCCGAAATTATCAGCAGTTTCATTTGACAATTTTGTAGACACGTCGTGACAACGTGTGTTTTTTATGATTGTGGATAAGTGTGATATACTAATGGTCATTGAACAAAATTCACGGTAGTAATCGACGTATTGTTGCGGTCCTTTAAAAAGTATAGAACATTACCGGACTGCTCGGCACCGTGAAAGAGCTTATACTCACATCTTGCACAGTTGGAGCTCCCACTCAGTCCGGTTCATGCGGACGTTACTTCCGCGAACTTGCAAGATGTGGTGATCTATCCCTCTTGGTCTTTCCGCAGAGCTACAACATAGGGAGATTTAAAAAGAATTTTCTCAAAAACCTCTCTAAGATGGCAAAGCGCTGCAACACCTCTAGAGTTGCAAGTGTCCATAAGCGACGGTGACTGCTTACCATCAGGCAGACCGTATGCCGTTTTGTCATGTTTTTATAAAAAAAAAATATAATATGTACCTGACTAGGTAGTAACCCATTATAAATATAAATAAGTTATGATTAAAAGAATAAAATTAACATAGGTAAATAAACAGTGTAATGAAACTAAAACGTGGTATTGATATATAATGTAGATTTATATTCGTAATATATATATATATATATATATGTAAAATATATGAAATATATGTAAATATTAGTTAGTTATTGGCATTAATTAATTAATGATAAAAGTCTTCAATATTGTACATATAGATATCTTATCTTATATATATATATATATATATATATATATATATATATATATATATATATATATATATATATATATATATATATATTTTACGAATATTCGTAGGAATGTATAAATAAATGTCGATTCATTTGTTCTGCCCAAATTCAGGACAAATCTATTAAGGCATTCACCGGTTTACAGAATGTGTAAATCATACAATAAAATTAAAGACGATATCGATATCTTTTTAAAAACGTAATTATTTTACTTCAAGAAATCAATATAAAAAATTATAAGGTATTTTTGCTAAAAATCATTTTGTATAAGTAATTAGTCACCTAGTGTCAATGAGATGTTATTATTGAACCATTATTTTTTTGTTGTTGTAAGTTTGGTTGTTTTGGTTATCTTATTATTATTTTGTATAAGTTTATGTTAAATATGTAGTTCCAATAATATATGTTGCGTACTCTTAATTTGCCATTAAGTTTTTTTATGTATATTTTTTCTGCATATATCTTTTGTTTAACGTAGCATTTTCTGTAAGTAATTATCTTAAATTTGTTAGTTAGATCTGCTTCAAGACGGCTTGAAGTGCTCGTAATTTATTTTGATTGTCTATTATATTATGTGTGTGTTTAGCTTAGTGCCTGTTTTGTAGACTAATAATAAATAAATAAAAATCTTGGTGACGATATTAGGCTACCTACTATTTTATCATTTGTTTTAAATCTAGTAGATGTCTGCAGCGTCGGCTATATTTTAGTAGACAGTCACTTTCGGGACTTTACGTACATATACTTACCACAAAACATGAATTTTCTAATAATATGAAATATACTACGACGACGTTACATGCTCGAGATTTCTTTATTAACTATGTCGTCTCACTTCTGTATGTACTAGGCGTCTCACTTTTTATAGCTGTGAAAATTAAAACACTAAAAATACTTTTGAACAAATGTCACTGTCAATCTCGCGCCTGTAGAGCCGTCCTCCTGTCAAACCTCATTCATTTCTTGTGTGCGGGCGTCGCAACATCATAAATTTCGTTGAATTTTACTATTTGAATTTTTCGTGGAAAAAAGTGTTTATTTCATGTGTTCAAGTGGTAAATTAGGAAAAGAAGCATCGGAATTTTAAAATAACGTCGAAAATTCGACGTTTGGTACAAAAACTAAGCAATTCATCAACCAGCTCAAAGGATAAAGGTTAGTGCAACTACTAACCTACCAAGCAATCTTACTGCATTTATTCATCATCGATTTTAATTTTCTTGGTACAATCTTATATATTTTATAAAACTATACCGAATAGATCGTAAATATAGATTTATTTTCAACAAATGATATAAGGATCTTTTTTTGAAATACCCATATTTTTGTCATGAACATCGGAAACATGACTTTTCTAGCAGTGTTTCTGTAACGATCTTCTTTTGATATACCGACATATTTGTTGTTTTGTTACAGATACAATACAACAAAATATGAATTTATTTATTACCGTTTTCTTACATACATTGTTCTACAGGTTATTCAATGTAAAAAGAACTAGATTTTCTGACCTATAACGGTTATTTTGTTTGTAATTCATATTTATTTGAGCACGGTTAATAACAAACTAGTCTAGTGGCATAACGTGATTATGTACAATGACTTTAAAAGTGTACTGCTTCATAGCAAATTAGCAAATGTTCAGTTTAGTGGAATACAATACCAACATACAATAAATGTATATATTGGGCGTTGAATAAAGCACGATTGATAAAGAGTTAGCCTAGTGGCGTAACGCGATTACGTACAATGATGAAAGTGTTACTACTTTATAGCAAATCAACAATTATTAAATTGAGTGGCACACATTACCTATATTCAATGTACCCTCGTTATACTCCGTGACATTAGAGCGCGGTTGATAACGAACTAGTCTAGTGGCGTAACGTGAGTACGTACAATGACTTTAAAATGTTAATGCTTATGACAAATTGTCAAATATACAGCCCATATACAGCGGCATAAGGGGAGCACATATAACGAAGATGTGACAAAGTTAGAATACTTTTCTTTCCACAATGATACTAATGATCTTTATATTTCTGTTGTAACAAAATATGATTGCTATTACACAAGGTCACGGTCAGGAGACCCAGTGCCAGTGAATTTGAATTCACAAGTGTCAGACAACGATTACCAGATTGGAGCTAACTCAATACTTCCTAACTATCCTGCCAGGTATGTTTGCGAATTTAAATCGAAGCAAGTCACCTAGCCAGGTCCATACACTTATACCTATAATGCACAAGATGTTTCTGCTTCAGTATCTTTACCGATGATGGAAATACGATGAAACGTGGAGGATCCACTTAGAAGAAATATTAGGTCATGACATTATTGAAGAATTATCTAAACTTTGGGGTAAAGTTCTAATGGAAGGAATTATTTAAAACTAATATTAAACTTTAAGGATAAAGTAAAATTTTATTTCCTGAAAATTACAGCCACTCTAAAGCGCCAAAGCTCAACTTAAAAATGACATCATTTTTTATGGAAAGTATCAAGCTCCGCTACAATCTATTGGAAACCAATTAGGATTGCGTATTGCTAGACTAACTAATTTAGCGTCTTCATTGTTTAAGACAACTTAACAAAGGTGGAGATCCTGAATAAGCTCTTCTTTGGGTTTCCATTCGAAGATACAAAAGGTAAACGTGAGTTCACAATTATATCACTGAAACAAGAATTAGGTGCTGTTTTTACTGAAGTAAAATGAGACGATCCTTTATTCGGCATGACTCTGATAAAAGCCACTAAAACTGCTCAAAGAAGTCCAGCCCTTAAGAAAAGCTACAAACAAACTGCATTAAGTCCATTCTAAGTTTCAACTGACCAAAGCACCCAAACAGGGTACCAATAAAACAAAGTACCAACCAAACTTGGGCCAACCCAGTCCAGTAGATGGCAACCAACCTTGAGCCACCTGTTCCCAGCTACTGGGACGAGACCGGGCCTCGCAAGAGCCAATAGAGGTCGTTCATTAATTAAATTACAGTAAATTAATTTTCGATCTTCTTCTGATCGATTTGAAACGAAGGATATTCGGTCCGATTATTTATTTTTAGATTATAGCCGATTGCTACCTAAAAATTGCCGTATAACTATAATTGACCTCCAAAACGCGTACTTTTTAGTATCCATTAGTACACAATTCTGGTAATGAATACCTAGATTGATATTTTAAGATCTAACTTACGAGTTTCATTCTTGATTTTACTTTCAGTTTCATCACAAATGCCTGTAGTTTTTATAAAACTAATTAAACCTATAAGGCCTTATTACAAAACGTGGTTTAAATATAAGACCAAGTCCGTTTTAGTTGTTCTAAAATTGACTGTCTACTGTCATAATTATCAAATTGTCAAAATGTACCAATGATAAATCAAAGTTCCAATTTTTTGTTAACATTTTGATTGCTTGTATGTGATGTTTGAACAACATGAACCCATTTTTTATTTTAAAAGTCCTGGACTAACATTTAAACCGCGTTTTGTAATAAGGCCCATAAGGTCCTATCGCAAAAACCAAGGTCTTATCTTTGGTTGTATATTTACATGCCATGTTAGGCATAATTTACTCACAATACCTGCTCAGAAAGCACTTTTAAAACAATAAACTTGTTATAAATAAATGGAACTCACTTCAGTTTTCACTTTATCGCTTTGAGACAACTTCACAAAATGTTATTCTAAATTTGCCGGCAGAGAAATGTCTGAAACTCATATTTCATTTAGAGAAATAGGTCGATAAATTTGTAGCTCTGCGCTATTTGCGATTAAACATATATGCAGTTATTACGCAAATTTAATCCAAAATTGATTACGAGAGAAAACAATGTTTTTAAATAGATATAATCCAATACTTATTGGTATATGGTTATTTTTGTGAGTTTCTCATGTGTCTTTCTGATAAATTGGACGTGTATTGTAAAGGGAAACGAGTCAGTGGATTTTGAAATGATGTGAAGTACAACAAAGTATTATTCTACAATTGAAAGCAGCCTAAAGGCGGGCAATGTATTGTAAATAAAATCTATATTATAATCTAATTAATATCTAAATAATAATAAATATAATATATTAATATAAATTAATCTATATTAATAATCTATATGGTGATCGACATCTTGAGGCATTGAAGTATACATGTGGTCAGAATAATCTGACAGTGGTGTGATTAAAGAAAATTCTTTAATTTTTGTGTGACTTATTATAAGACTCATAGATTAAGAGGTCGAAGCATTTAAACATAAATGTTGAGATGACTACTACTAACTTATTATTACATACATATTTGATAAATTTACTAAAATTTTAAGGTTCGTAACATTGGTTTATTTGCCACACGGCTTAAAACAAAATGGAATATAATATGGGCATATGCTAGGAATGAGTTTCTGTAGCCTATAATACGGATGCATTCACAATAGACTGGAAGTTACAACTTATTATTTATACGTAATTTTCGCCAGCGGCATAATGATCGTTTCATTTTTGCCTAGTAAGCCATGATATCTACTTTCGTGTCTTTTTCACTTGGTTAGTTGATCTACTTGAGTCCAGAAATTCCATTATTATTATCGTCTATCAGGACTCTTATTCCGTTTGGACAACGGTTTACTCTAATATTTTTAATATTTTCTAACAAAAGGTATAAAGACAATCCTTTTTTTTAATCTAGTGCTGCTATTAATATAATAACATAGGCACTATCTGAAAGCTCGTTTAAACAATATAATGTTATTGTTAAGTCTGTGCTGTAAGAAAACATAAGATATTTATTTTTTATTATAATGCAAGTAATCTTAATCTTAGATTTTTTGGCTAATGATCAAGCAGAATCACATTTATACAAGTTAAATAAATGTATTACATATGATTGAATCATACGATTCATGAAAGAAGCTTACAGAAACAGATCGTCTTCCTAAAGTATACCACCAATCTGATACCCTACCTACCTACCCATCATAGTAAAGATCAGCATTCAGACCAAATAGTAGCTGTACTCACATTTTTCAACTGCACAGTGGGTGCAGGCAGACGCTATCCTCAATATGTTTAACTGATATTAATGTAAGTGATTTGAGGATAGGCATACATATTAGTGTCTTGATTAAAACATCGGTCCCAAATAGGGTCATACCTAAACTTACAAGACTCTTTCCTCATAGAGAGGCAATCTGCCCTGCAAAAGCTTTATGACCGTGTGTTACTTCACATGTAATTCGCATGTAACGTCGTCTCGTATACTTATGGTCGAACTTCACTTAAGGTAAGTTCGTTTAACCATTAATTCTCATAATTGATGCATGCAAGTGCAACATAAAGCATTAAACATGTTAAGAAACCAAAATACATTCACATTTTAAAATTATTATGTATGTATGACTGAGAAGAAAACACAAAAAAAGTAAAGTATTTCACTAAAACCCGGCTCTATCATAATATAACTAAGCTTGAGAATAGAATAGACACCGAGAGACTTCACTAAGCCAAAGACATTTTTTGCGTAACCTGAAGAATTTTACGCAGCTTTTCTTAGTAAGTTACAATAATCTCAGAAAATCTGTATTAATGTTCCGGGTATCGAGTATAAACGCGGTCTCTTTGGTAAATTTATAGCCTCCTGTGGTGTTACTTATTACCGACCTCTGGGAACAAAGTTGTGAGGTTAATTTTCTTTCTTAGCTTTTGTAAAGCTTTGTTTCTCTCGTGGAGTTTGAAAGATACTATTTGTCTTAATTCTAAGAAATACATATTTCACTTGGCTGGTAACTGGCTATATTGCCTCGGATGCAGCTTTAAGTTGAAAAGCAAATATTTTATGTACCTTATGAGAAAATAACAGTTGTTTAGGCACAAGTTTGTAATGGAAAACTTTGCTCGCTACGTAAATATTTAAGAATAATTTGTAGAACTTAATTATTACGAGAAAATTTGTTAGAATTTTGCGCATTTAGTTGAGTTCGTTAAACGTTTAATTTAATATTAAGACATTGACGTGCAGCTCCATTTTTTACATTATCTTATAAACATGTTAGATATTAGAATATTTTCTTAGATTCGTTCATATCATAGGTTTATGACAGTATAATTTAATATACTCTTCATGTAAGTTTGTAATAGTAGTTTATGCAACTGTCATAATATAATGAAGGGTATTAAAACACGAGTGTTTTAATACCCGTGTTATATGCAGTTGCATACACTACTTTATCTTCACTAATGCAATTAATCAAACAACAAGCCATTTTTTACTTTTAATTTATTAAATTAAATTCACGCGTACGTGTACTGTCACAGTGATTTTGCCGCCATTAAAATCTAACCAATGAGAGCGCAGCTGCGCGCATCAATAAAACGCGACCAACCTGATTGGCCCTGCTATCAGGTTGGTCGCGTTTTATTGATGTTATAATTATATATTACGATATCGATGTGAAATTGCCTAAATTGAGTGTTTTGTTGTCTGCGCTATAACAGTAGTAATTATAAGTCAAGTATTGGAAACATAAGTAGAATGTTACAACATTAGTGTAGATAATAGTATTTTAAGCACGTCATATGCCTATATGTTGTATGCCTTTACTATTTAAAATAAACATTATTCTCCGAAATAACTATGGAAATAACCATATTATCCAAACGGCAAAGTAATACCTTCGTCTGTAACAGATTAAAAGCCAACCGAGAGACCTGTTTCATTTCTAATTAACCGCAGAACACCAAAATAGCCGTGATTAATGACGCTTCTATTGGAGACGTATTATAATCTTAGGGTATTTGAAGGCAGTAGTGGGGTTCAGGCGAGCCATTATCGGAAAACGTTTCATCACCTCAAAACCTTATTTACGCTCTGAATGTCCCATGATTGTGTTTGCCGCTGCTTTATTTTGTTAAGGGCGCCATTACGAGGCTACCAGCCCGAGTTTAAACACTCCGCTTGCGCCTTTTACTTCGCTAATGCTCAAATGTAAGGTAATTCACGCTATAATAGGAAACAACAATACTGTAGTTTGGATTATGATATTTCCTTTAAGTAATGGAGAACGGATATTCGATATTTCCTCAGCAAAGTTTTAAGCACGAGTGGCAATCGGAGCTTTAGGAACAATGGCGATAGTAAACAAACTATTTTATGAACCATTAACTACATAAACCTTTTGTTCAGTCTGTTGGTTATAAGATTATGTTTATTAACTCGGCTTCAAAACATAGTTAACTAATGTTTCTGGAACTTGTACATAGAATGTGTTATTTTATAGAAAAATGACAAAGATTATATATAGGTATGTTATATATTAGATTTATAATTTTCTTCTAATAAGCTGCACATAATATTTGCCGACTCCATGATATTGAGAACATGACTAAGAGGAACAACAACTAATGTTGTGACTGTCAAAATGAATTGTCGATTAAGATAAAGCATACCATACCATGGTGTTTAACATTAACATTATTTGAATAAATATTTTGTATTCTTCTTACAACTTCAGTGACAACAAAATGCAAGCGGAAATTCGGTTTCTCGCTGAATATCCCACCCAATTTAATATTCTGCCTTCCAAACATTATCTCCTAAGGAAAGTGCGTATCCCCGAAAGAAGCAACATCGCAATCGGTACAATTTACGAGGTTGAAACACAGACTTGTAACTGTATAGATAACGTGTGATGAATGTAACGTTAATTATAATTAGTAATAATATTTATCATTGTTGTAAACTATGATAACACAAATCTCACTGAGGCTTATAAAAAATAGCAGACACTGGGAGGCTGTAAATGAAAATAATTTTTTGTCTTTGATCAAACTATTCGATCGAATAGGTGATTCAACATTGTTAGCATGTAATTTGTGAATATTGTTGTTTTTTTAATTTATTTGTGGTAATTTAAAAAACTTTCACAATATTATCCGATACACTCAGGTATGATACTGTGGTTAAACATTTCAAAGTACCACAAAAAGCACTTATTTTTGTTTTAAAGAATTGCATAAGAGTATTCCAAGTCCTATTGTATATGCTTGTTTGTAAAATAGCTCATTCTGACGAACTATTTCCGCTATAATCAGATAGTTAGACAATTAGTGTTAGTGTTTGTATTAGTCTTCAAATCTGGAGTTAATAGGTATCTTCTAGGTAAGCGTGTTACACCCTAGGCTGCAGCAATGCTTAACATAAGGCCCGCTGTAGTCATCCGTAGACTTATCCCACGTAAAAAAATAAAAAAAAAATAAGTAAAGCTGTCGTTGATCTCATTGGCAAAGTACAACTTTCCTCATCTATACAAACGCAGATCTGTGCCGCGAACCCACCGAATAAAGACATAAACGGCGTTATGAGCCCCGTGGCCGATAATATTCGGCTGTTATTGTTCCCTATCTCGTGTTTACGCTCCGGTTCGAACTGTGTCGATTTGAGAACAAGCCACCAAATGTTCTGTCTACTTTTCGGCACTTTGAATACGATTTGCATAAATATGGCAAGGGTTAGTTGTAGTGTATTAAACTCGGAGAATAATCCGTTAGTCCTGTAGTGAATGTTTGTTAGTGCTCTAGATGTATGTAACAGTAATTTATATAAATGTATAATTTCTTGTGTTGAGTCTGGTTGTTTGTATGTATAATAAGTATGTATTTACAAAAGAAAAGTATATAAGTATTATATCCGTTATCTAGTACCCACGACACAAGCGTTTGCTTAGTGTGGGGCTAGATGGCGCTGTGTGCAATGTCCCGGAATATTTATTTATTTATATTATTACCTTTACGTACCTAAGTGTTAAATTAATTGAAAACAGCCAATAGTCATAAAATTTTTATGGTGGTTTGTTAGTTTGTTCATCATCAGTAGTAGGATCCTTTTTCACTCCTACTAACTTAAATTTTAGTTGAAGCCTTATTCATACTATAGAAAGGTTCTTCTTTGCATTGATTTATATTTAGTTTTTAATTGAGCATTTATTAGAAACAATACTTAGGTGTGTACCAAATATATAAGATCTCTCTCTCTTTGAGTCGTATTTCCTCATGACTGAGGGTCGTGACTCCCCCACAGATAAAGACACTAAAAACCTAGATATACCTCAATTTTCATTTTCCATTTGAAATGAAACGAACTGACGAAAGATGCTAGTTAATAATGTTAATAGAAATATAACTCACAGGGAAACTTCTCCGGGCAATGTTGCCAGCTCTAAAAGGCTAATGCAGTGGCACAAATTAAATTAATTAACGCCCGCGGCAGGTATTAAATTAATCATCACACGGATATAAAGTCGGCGTGAAATGGCAGTAAAGTATGGGGATGAAGTTTCCAGAAATTACGGAAAGGGTGTGTTTACGAAGAAAAGTGACAGTCAGCGTTTAGGTGTATTTTGCTGCAGAAAAATTCAAAAGCGTCTGATAAGGTGGGTGTTTTGGTATTTTTTTCTCAAAGTTACTTAAATGATTATGACATCGTAGTTCTCTTTCATGTAACATTGAAAAAAAAAACTAGTAATTGCACCAAACAGCCTGATAAAATTGAATTTTCGTATATGTAGATAAACATAGACATAGATGTTATTCTAATTCCATTTCAATTCAGGTATGCCCAACCATCGACCACAACGTCTCTTGTGCGTGCGGATGTCACTTCTGGTAACCTAGTGGTCAATTACTTGACTGTCACGTGGAAACAAAATTATAACAGATAAAATTATCGTGGTCTTTCTTCAGATTCACTCAGTATAATAAACCTCACATCGTGCTAATGCATTTACTTCACAACCCGTGTATCGTAAATGAATGCATTAAACCTAACGAGTAACGCGGCTGTTAAAGGCATTACGTCGTTAAATCGAGACGGTAATAATAAATATCAATAAACGAAACCCTGCGAAATGAAGGTGAATTAAACATTTGGATACAGGATGGTACATGTTTTATTAGACTGGACAAGGGTAGCGTTAAATAAATTAATCATAAGCGAACCATTCCCGTCCTAAGCGGTTGTTAATCAAATTGATCAAAGGTCCGCCCGTATTGGACCTGTATGGCTATCTGTGCGTACTAATTTATTTATTGCCTCGACATATCTGATAAAACCGGATCAAGTGTGGTTTAGGTAACACGTGGATTTAATGAGAATTATTAGTGTTATTGGAATTTGAAATGGAAAAATTTGGATTGGAAAATATGGATTCTATCATGTACGGAAATAAATGTTTAATTGTTAAATAGTAAAAATATGATGAGAAGAATCAAAACTAGTCATTAAAAAAAGAGATGCAAGAGATGGATTCATGGACGAACACAATGTAAAATATTATATTCTATTCACTGACCGACGCCCACGAGGAAGAGTGTAGCGAAATAAGTCTAGAAATCTTTCCAATATTTTCATAGTAAAAATGTTCCGTTGAGAAAAATCTCTAACCTGCCGATACTTTGAGTAGAAATCTAAGACCGCGTTATTTAAACTTGGCTCCGAGATTCCTCGTTCAGTCAGCGAGCTACTTCGAAATCAGTTTTAAACTTCGCCACGAAGCGTATCTCTAGTCTTTTGGTATTCGCTTCAGAATTTCTGTAACGGCGACCGCCAATTGAACCCGATCACGTTTTGGCCTTATCTAAAATCGGAGCGTTTCAATTCGATCCCCAAAACCTTCGATAGCCTGGCCTCTAATAAATAAGGGTGAGTAGTTTCCTATCGCTGATCTATTGTAATTGCTTCGTGAGTGTCTGTATCATAACTGGGCCGTGACGGTGGCTGTGGTTTGACCTCGGCCGCGTCATTATGGCCCCATTATCCTGACACTCTGAGGCTACTCAATCTTGCCTATTGATTGTCGATTACTGGATCCAATTTCCTGGATTCTAGGAAATACCAACAGCATGATTAACCGAAGCTATAAAAGTACCTACCATAGCCTACCTACCTACTACTATAGCTATAAACCTGCGACGCATTAGCAACAGTAATGCAAATAGCAATTTCTTAACTTTCCCGAAATCAAAATTCGACGAGACCTAGCGATGGATTTGAAAAGGTGTGTTTCATAAATATATTAATGTAGTTAGGTTTAGTTACAACAAAATGCTAGATAATATCTATACCGTTATATAAAAATCTGTTGTACTTTAAAGAAGTCTCTTTTCTAGAATTAAAACCACTGTTGCTAGCGTCTTCGCAGTGTGAACTAGCTGTAACCGCCCACTGGCCTGTTTCCGTGATAAATAATAACGAGATCGTATATTATGAGATACAAAATGTAAGGATCGTAAACGTGTGTAGGTGTAGCCAGTCTTTTTATATTTGTCCATAAAACGCACGCGGTTCCTGACCTCTCCGAGATATGACATCCTAGGACTCTGTATAACCTAACTATATAAGTACTCTAGTACAATCGACATAGTACTACAATGTACAAGCCTGGTCATTACCCCTTAACCCAGTGATTATGACGCTAGGCATAAACACCCAAGTTTCATAAAGAAAGCTATGAAGTTATTTTCACGCCATTTGCACTGGGCTTAAAATGATATTAACAAACGGTGCATGAGTAAAACACACGATCTTCTTCTTGTTGAATGAGAGTGGCTAACTCTGGTGTCGAGAGTTTATCAAGGGCCTCTGACATGGTTTAATGACAGCCGTACTAGACAAATAGCCGGAACCTACAACTACTAACGTGTAATCCGACCTATGGATGCGCCCAATATGGAATGAAGCGCCAATCGCATGCGATTACCAATGTTAAACAAAGGTCCTTGAATGGGTGTCTAAAAAGTGGCATCTCAACACACTATCAACAACTGTATACTATTTCATGCGTTTGTTAGAAACTGAGATTTCTCCCTGCGCATACAAAATATCAAAATGGTATGCTTAAACCAGTCTATTAGTATTCTATGTCAATCTAGTACCTAACCAGCCGGTACGCAAGAGGGCGTTCAATTTTTCTCTTCGAATTGATTTCTCGGGTCCAATTTTTCTTTCTAACTTTTTAACATTTGAGACATTTGTTCTTTTGCAGTCTCATTTTTTACTTCCTTACAAATGTTATAAAGTTTCTGTCACTTATCCGTCTACAAATGGTGACTAATAAAAATGAATAAATCAAGTTTTCGAGCGGTAAAAGTATGACTTCTATTCTATCGGGATTTCTAGCTTTTAACTGTTGCCTAATATAAAACTAATTGCAATTTACTAACTAACTTAACTAGCTTAAAAGTAATTCTTAGTTAATAATGACTCTAAATCCGAGGTTGTTTTAAGTACATGTACTGTCCTATTTGATACGATTACATTTAAAACATTTTGATTTAGTTACGTATACATATAGATATTGTGACATCAATATTACTTTCATTAACAAAAGAAATCTTATCATGAAACTAACCAGCTACTCTACGTAGAACAGTGAACGTTGTATTACAGGCGTACGTCGTTTGTACACGAAGAATATGCATGTAATTGTGACCAACTAGTGACATCACACTACATAGACGCATCATTAAAGAAATAAAGTCATTCTGACACACATTAGCCAAGTGTAGTAAATCATAGACTAGTAATCGAAGAAACGAACAATACTACTTACATATTTCTATAAAGTTTTCTTCTACAATGGCTTTCCGCAAAGTAACGCCTGATTCAATATATTAAGTACAAATTAGAACAGATAGGTACTTAACGTATGTCTAGTATTTTTTGTATAAACGTTACAAAACGCAAATTTCATTCGATTGGTCTACAACAAGCCTACAACACTCTTTTCTAGCGCGCGTACCAGATAGATCGTGTCACAAGTCAATATAACCTAATGTTAAGTTTTTCAATTCTAAATAGTCAAATAAACTTTTATTTATTTATCTAAGTAATACCTGTAGTTAGATGTCATTAGTTTACAGTTGTCTACGCATGCATCGAGCTCACAGATTCTCATCACGTCGCCACTGGGCACAGAGTGTATCCAACCGCGTCTTTAATAAACTCACTAACATTTTGTTCGCAGATTTCATTAGAAGAAAGCCGATACTCTACTGATGGGGTAAAGTAAAGGTCGCGGTTCTATGAGATCGTTTTAATTGCCTATTTTTCAAAGTCAAAAATACTTATTGCGGACTATTTATAGGCATGTACAGGTTAGTATACAAAATATGAAACGCTATACTCATAGCCAATATAGGGCGTGCAAATTACAAAATTATTGGGTATTGTAAACCACGCCGTTTGTGGTGGTTGTAAACTTATATCTACATAAAAGCATAAAGTTTTTGGAAATTCTTTGAATCAAAATTGAGGGACTATTGATAACTGCAAATTAATCAATAGTCCCTCTATTTTGGTTTGAGATTTTTTACAAAATTTCTTTTAATTTCTTCTTACATTTTCTTTTAATTAAAGATCCCTCTTCTTCATGTCTTGTCCTCTTTACTGAGGGTCGTGAATTCCGCACAGATTCGACTATTCTACTCATAAAATAATACTTAAACAAAGAGTAAATAAGATTTAATGACAATTAATAATCTGTCGGCTGCTTGTTTAGTTTGCAACACACCTACATACAAGACGAATTCTGTACATTGCCATGAAAAAAAAACAAATGGTAGGGGAAGGAAAGTCTTGCCATCGTTAAAGCTTTATTGCTCAGACAGATGTTTATGAATTATGCGGACCCGAGGTGATTCATAAATCTTTTGTAGATATTTTTTCCGCACGGAGAATGAAATTAAATGATCTTATTTGTTGATCGTAAACGTAAACGCGTCCGCCTTGGTAAATAGCTTCGTAACAGTTGAGCCGAGTTATTAAGTGCCAAGTAGGGAATAATATCCAGCTTAAATTTTGCCGTAGATATGAAAAAGTTTAAACGTGGATAAAAAAAAAACAAAATGTCGAATGTTTATTATTGTACATAGCTTTGTGAATATTAATATGCATTTTGTGGCTAAGCTAGAGTCAAATTCCAATCTGGGAACTTTTAAGTCACAGTTACATTGTAGGGCACTAACTGTTCGTCGTAATAAGGTCCTTATAACTTCTCAATGGCCTTTTGATAACTCTCATAACAGCAGAGCTACTACTCCCACTTGAAGTAGAAAGGTCATACAAAAATAAAATTCAACAAAATACATAGTATGTATTTAAAATAAGGTCAAACTGGATATTATTAAGAAATTGTAACAATAAAATTACATAGAATAGCTACTCATACAGAGAAAAAATATAAAAACAAAACAGGATAGATATCTTACCTAAACCGAATACATAGAGCAAAATAAAATAAAGCTATGCGATGAGAATACATACGAGCACACCAACACTACCGCAAGTTGTTAAAAATTTTACGGTGAGTGCTATACAGCTAAACAGTAAATATAAAATGTTTCTGAAAACGCGGGCTCTTGGGAGCATTTGCTACAAAATATTTAGTATATGAGCCACAGTATATATACCTTTATTCGTAGCTATATGATATCGCAGCACATTGCACAAATATCATAACAGTGTTAGTTGGTATGTGTATTATTTCTTAACCCTGGAACAGTTGAGATATATTGGTTAACTAGTGGGCGATTGCGGCTTCGCTCGCATTGAGAAGTAAAACTTGCATCCCTTATTTAACCCCTTTAAAAGTGACAATTCCAAAAACCTTTCTTAGCGGATGCGTCATAACATCTACCTGCGTGCCAAATTTCAGCTCGACCTGTGCAATGGTTTGGGCTGTGCGTTGATATATCACTATGTCAGTCAGTCACCTTTGAGTTTTATTTATTTAGAAATTTGTTGTAGATCTTATGTCTTATTATGTTACACCTATACAGATACCTAATACCGCACATGATTACGCTATAAGTTCTTTTATAACCTCGTATGTTTCCTACATCTACCCATTCAATAGCCAAATTATATAACATTAAATTATTTTTCATGACCTAATGTTTTTATGGAGCAAAACTGTTACTGAGTGGTGGCCAAGAACAAGCAGACGAGGAGTGGGTCGTCCGGCAGCGAGATGGGCCGACGACATTGTACGAGTCGCGGGTTCTTTATGGATGAGGTCTGCACAAGATCGACGCAGCTGGCACATTCAAAGAGAGGCCTATGCCCAGCAGTGGGATAGAGAAGGCTGTGGATGATGATGATGATGAATGTTTTTATGTTGTTACAAGATTCGGCTTAACACATATATTATACTAATCCTAAATCCTGAATAACGCAATTTTAGAAATCTGTATTTCTTTGTAACATGCTTGCTAATAAATTTGAATAAAGCAATACAGAATTCTAGATTCAATCTAGATTATTCACAGAGCTAATTTATGGAATGACCTAAATTAATTTAAAGCGTGTCTTACCACAAACGTGACTTGGTTCAAATTATTGAAATTACCTACTACCTACTACTCCACTGTATTGCTTTGATTGAGTTTAATTAAAATCGTAACATTGTTTCGAATTGGATATTTATTTAACTTTAACTTATTCGTCTATTGAACTGATTGAAGTTCAATCAACTCTATTTCGTTCATGAATACTGCATTTTATGTGTAGTTGCGTTTAATTTTATACAAATGTTTCACTTACTCCTGTTAAATTATTTTTACTACGTAATGGTAATCATTGACACACATGGTTTGAGCGTGAAAACATACAAAAAAAAAAACTCACGGCGGACCGCTACTGTCTTTCTAATTTTCTTTTTAAACTTCCGTGATAAAATCAATTAATTAGGTAATAAAAAAGTGGGTTTGCAAATGATCTACAACAAGGAGCAAAATAATATCTACCCACATACTCAAAAAACTCCATTAAAAAAATGTTGTACGAATGCAAATGAATTATTACGAATTCCAGAATTATGTAGTTCTAAGACCTATTTCTAGCTAATCTGGAGGTCCAGTCAATAATTTGCTCTCCCTAAGACAGGTTCGTCGATTGATAAAGTTCTGATCGATAAAGTTGAGACTTAGGAGTTTCTCTTGCGGTGGCTACATGTTTGCTACAGGCGCCTGCTGTTTCTTACGTCATTCATTACTTAGCTTAACTTTACTATACCCTTAGGCCAAATCAGGTGCGGGTTAATATACACATAAGCTAATATTTAACTGAGCTGTACGACTGTAGGCTGATGATGAAGATGAACGATAAAAAGGCATAGTTTGTGCGTGTATATGCTTTTTATTTTTTTAAGCTCTGAAGGCTGCGCCGGTTAGGATGAAATTTTCTATGGAGATTGGACCCTGGATTAATACATAATATACTGCATTTAATCCCTACTAACGCGGATTACCTAAAATCTTATTAAATGAAAATTAAAAGCGTAGAGTTAATTTAACGAATCACTGTTAGTGTAAATGTATTTTAATTGTGTGAAAGGCTTTTGAATGATTTGAATGACTTTCTGTAGCTAGTAAAAAATAAAATAAAATTAATGTTTGCACAATGTCATATTATGCTTAGGTAGCTCATAAATAAATTCTTTTACAAATAACATACCTTTAGTATATATCAAAAATGAAACCGTGAATCCCGTCTAAAATGAATTTTACAATTATGTCACAGTGTCTGTAAAGTTGACTCATTAGTATTAAATATTTTGGATTCAAAGAAAAGGTTGTACAAAGTCAAATATAAGTAGATCATCATTAAGCTAAATTTAATAGATAATCTTTTGTCAGGCTTCAATGAGTTAAGACAATAGAAGAATATGAATAGAATATCTTGTTCAAAGATTCGTATCGAATTTATTATGCGAAGCCTATTATTTACGTTCTAGACAATAAAAAAATAATCGTTAAGATACGTTGTATTGTTTTAATAACATGATTTAGATTCAGTATTTTTAAATCTATACTAATATTATAAAGCTGAAGAGTTTGTTTGTTTGTTTGAACGCACTAATCTCAGGAACTACTGGTGCGAATTAAAAAATTCTTTTTGTGTTAGATAGACCATTTATCGGGGAAGGCTTTAGGCTATATAAAATTACGCTGCAACTAATATGAGCGAAGAAACAATGGAAAATGTAAAAAAAAACGGAAAATTATTCATCTTTGAGGGCTTCCGTTGCATGTGATGCGAAAACGGTTCAAGATATCAAAAAACTATGTAAGAAAGAATTATTTCTCTTGAAATGATCTAACAAAATGTCTGCAACAGTATATGTCTATCTTTTAAGATTAACTCACTAGAACCGTTTTTATGGTAATAACTATTCCATGCGGACGAAGTCGCTGGCACAGCTAGTGCAAAATAAAAGTTGTGCATAGTAATACCATTTAGCACAGAATAATAGTGCAAAAAATAAATACAAAAAAAAAAAAAATACAAAAATATTTATTGACATAATAAAACAGGTAACAATAAATTTCGTGAAACTTCTGGCCTTGTGCTAGTCGTGAGACTGTGTTACAAGGCCAGTGTCTTCTCCCAATTGTGAGGCTTATATAATATTACGTCTTGAATAAGGTAGGTACTAAATATTACGATAAGAATGTAAATAATTAAAGGTACGTTACAATATAGTTATCTTAATTTGCTAACTACCCTAATTTAGGAAAAAAATGTTCATAAACAAGATGTTGCTGACAAAAACACGCACACACGCACGCCCGCGGGCCGCGGCTCGGTAGGTACTGGAGTATGGTTACACTGTCTGTGGAATGAGTTGGAGCGAGACAGGTATATACTCGTACATGAGTGCTCTCGCTCAGATAGCCGGCGTGCGCATGAATGTGTTAGATTATAAAATACGCAGACATATAACGCTAAATGACGACTAATTATCGACCAGTTACTGATACATATTAGTTTTGCAAAGTTATACCTACTTATATAAAATCTTGAAAGTTGAATTGTTTTACAAATGTTACATAAATTGAAAATTATTTTGAACTACATAATATTATTATTACTTACTTACTATACATTATATACATTTTTAGAGGTAGTACAATACTTAGGTTGTTTATACTTCAATCGAAATAACACATTATCAAATATCAAATTACATAATGTTCTGATGTGATGCTAGTGAGTATTTTGTTTTAGGTATAATAAAACTAAAGCGGATACAAAAAGAAAGTGAAATACTTACTAGTTTATAGTGAGTTATGCAACCAGATGGGAAAAATAGAAATATATTTTATAAATTCTTGTGTTCACATAACATATTTTCAATACTGTTGTAATCAAATTTTCGGAGCCAACACAGTATGGTTTTCTTTAGTTTGTTGGTGGTCAAGTTTTTAACTTTATATTCCTTGTTGAGTTTGTTGTACAGATATGGAGCAATATAATCAAAGTGTTTTTGCGCAAATTGGCAGTGCGTTACGGGTAAAGGACATAAATCAGTGCGCAAGTTAGCTGGAGGCAAGTGAGGTAATACAGTTTTATGATATCTTACAAAGATGCGACTTATGAATAATTTTCTTACAGTAAGAACATTGGCTAGCTCGTATAGCTCAGTAGTAGGATATCTATAGGGTAAGTACATCATGACTTTGAGAACAGCACGTTGTGCTCTTTCTAGTGCCAATAATTGCGTTTTTGCTGCATTTCCCCAGACACAGATACAATAGTTGATGATGCATTCACACAAAGCTTTATACGTTTGTATAAGTAGATTACTGTTTGCCACTGTTCTAAGATTTTTAAAAACATAAATTAGTTTTCTGACCCGACCAGATAATGCAAGAATATGATTATTCCAGTTCAGGTGATCATCTACTATCACGCCGAGGTACTTTATATTGTAAACCCTAGTTAACTTGTCACACGTACAACCGTCTTTGCTTATTGTGTCCCTTCGGTTACACGGAAAGGTATGAATAGTTAAACTATTATCTGTACCTCGATAGGAAGCAGCTGTTTTACAAAAGCAAATATATTTGGTCTTACTAGCGTTAACAGATAAGAGACTGTCTTCAAGCCAAGTAGTCACTTTTGCAAGACCCTTTTCAGCAGTATTTGTGACAGATAGCCAAGATTTTTTGTCATGAAACAGGAGGACTGTGTCATCAGCGAAACAAAGGAGCTCCATTCCAGGGGATGTTAGCTTACATAGCTCATTAATGTATATAAGGAACAAAGACGGGCCTAGCGTACTTCCTTGAGGAACTCCAAAATGGTTTACGTTTTCGTCACTCAGGAAATCATCAACTTTTACTCTTTGACGTCTGTCAGTTAAATATGTTTGAAACCATGTGTATGCTACACCTCTAATTCCAAGATTTTCTAGCCTGGCTAGTAGTATTTGCGTTGATACCGTATCAAAAGCTTTTTGCAAATCTAAGAAAACACCTATACATTTATTGTTACCATTTAAAAGATTTTTTATTTTTGTAGTTAGTGATAAGACTGCATCCTCTGTTGATCTACGTTCTCTAAAGCCAAACTGATTCTCACTAAGTATATTATTATTTTCTAAGTAGTTCATAAGTCTTTTATTCATAATTTTTTCAAAAATTTTAGATATTGTTGACAGGAGTGAAATTGGCCGGTAGTTGGATGGATTCAATTTGTCGCCGGCTTTGTAAATGGGGCATACAGTGGCTTTTTTTAATATATTAGGAAAGATACCACTTTCGAAACTGAGATTACATAAATATGTAAGGGGGTCTAAAACATACTCCATAATATGTTTTAATGTTTGAACTGAAATATTGTCCCATCCTGGGGCACTTCCTGTACGCATACCCATAACGATGGCTCTTATTTCTAAGGAGTTGGTTAAATATAGTGACATTGAGGATGTAGGCGCTTTATCATTTATAGAATTTATGGCTAGATCATGTTCAGCTTTGTGCATTTTGTTAAGTATGACATCTGCCAAACTTTTACCAACTGTAGTAAAAAAGGTATTGACATGATTAAGGGCAGCTTTTGGATTGGCTTTAGTCTTGATTAGATCCACTGAAGAACTTTTACTCTGTTTAAAGTTGCAAACATCCTTAATAATTTTCCACGTTTCTTTGATATTATTGCTATTTTTTTGTAACTGTGATTGATAATATTGTTTTTTTAATTGTTTAACTAATTTATTACAACTATTTCTATAATTTATGTATTTTATTTTAAGATTAACATTTTTTGGGTCACTTTTAACATCACTGTGCATTTTATCTCTCTTTCTAAGACATTTTACTATATTAGCAGTGATCCATGGTTTGAGAGGAGTATTTTTTCTGGGTATCTTAAAAATTTGTGTATTCATTTTGAGGTATTCTATCAAGGTTTTAGAGAAGATTTCAGTTGCTAGATTAACATCACTTTCATTATAGATTTTGAACCACCCCTCCTTAGAAAGATCTTCCTTTAATTGCTCGTAATTAATTTTAATTCTGTTATAAGTCAAGTTTCTCTTAACGAGTTGTGTTTTTTTAATAACAATCATAGTAGCAGAATGATCTGTCAGTGGTTCCTCAAATATAAACGTTTTCCAATCCAGTAGGCTTTTAACCATAATGTGGTCTATGCAAGTAGCGGTGCCAAAACGTTTATCAATTCTGGTGGGTTTGTCAATGCCAGATCTAAAACCTGACATTGCCATAACATTTAAGTAGCAATCTGAATTATTTGTCGAGTCTTCCGATATTATATTTATGTTAACGTCTCCTGCTAGTATAATATTATCTGCTGTAATATTTTCCAGTATTGCCGCTAGAGAAACAATGTAATTATTTGGATTCTTGAATTGAGAAGGTCTGTAGGTGGCAAGGATGGCAAATTTAGTTCCAAGTGAGATAAGTAAACAATTTCCTTCAGTTACCGTGATTTCCGAAAAGGATGCACTAATGTCTTCTTTAACATAAACGACTACTCCATCATTTTGATTATGTGATTTAGTAGTATATGCCATATTGTAGTTTTCTAATGACGGAGGGGGATTATTTACGCTAGTTCTACATTCTGACATTACGATTATATCCAGACTGAAGGTAAGTGTAGATGTAAAAGCTATAAACTTATCGAAATTTAAGTTGATGCTTCTAATATTTACTGATATTAGACGCAGGGAATCTTTACATATTGGATTTATGTATTTATTAAGTTGCGGACAATGTTGTGGATCAGTGACCACAGTACAGTCAGGCTTACCGGTTGAGTCTAGTTCGTATAAAACAAAATCATTAATTGGGCTTTTATCCATTACCGTTACAATTGTTATAAGAAGGCGCATTTACGGTGTTCTGTTTGGTTTTTAGAATTTTAGGTTTGAGAATATATGTCAATTTAGTAATATTTAATTTTAGGGTATCTTTGTGAAAAATGTATAGTTTAATTGTTAATGTTTGTGTGCTTAATGTTTTTAGGGCATGCCAGAAACAATAAAGTAGTAGAGAATTTCTAAGTTTTATACATACATTAGCTGTTGTAAATGATTTAAATTGTTTATAATAATATGTGTTTAACATAATTATAAGCATTGTGTAATGACCTGTATTTAAAACAGTTTTAAAACATTTTATACTCGTTATATGAACATGCATGGTAATTATAGCTAAGATTACTGTGTAGAATACAAGTGAGATAGAATGTTGTGGTAGTCATTTTTGACGTAGTTTTTCGATGACCGCCTCACTTGTGATTCTAATTGCAGGAGCACCTTCAGCTTTTCTTATGTAAATCTTTCCATAAGATACCCAGCAGAATTTGTATGCATGTGCAGCTGCAAATTCCCGAGCTAGGAAATTTAAACGCCTGTCCCTTGGTGTCAAATTTTCAGATATGTATATAGGCTTGGTAGGTCCGGGTATTTTAATATTACCGGTGTTTAGCTGGCCTTCTCGGTGCTCTTTATTGTATTTTTTGAAAGTGGCAATAAAAGCGTCTCTAGCAGCCACAGTTGTGAAGTCTGCTACAATAGGTTTAACTGCAGCCTTAGTGTTAATACGGTAAACATCTTTGATCTCTGTGTTACTCACAGAAATGCTCAGAAAGTCAGCCGTGTTTTTAATGATACCTTTAAGCTCAACTTTGGACTCTTTTTCAGGCTGCGGTATATTTCTAATTTCGATGCTTGTACACCTAGAACTCCTACTCTGTGTTTCCAGCTGCTCTTCTAAAAATAGGACTCGTTTGATGAGTTTTTTGTTGTCTTCTTCTACTGCCAAAACTCTGTTATTAACTTCTTCATATTTTTCAGTCACGAAGTCCAAGCTAGTCTTAATCTCTCTATTCGATTGAAGTAATTCTTTGAACCTAGACTCTTGAGATTCGTTTATTTTGTTAAACATTTCTAGAACTTCCAACTTACTAATTTCATTGGACTCCGCGAAGGTTCGCTTAACTGCTGCTGTCTTCCGCGATTTCCTCTCTTTGAGTTTCGGGAGAAGCGCCGAAGCACTTGTTCCTGACTCATATTCCAAAATAAATGAAATTAAATCAGTTGGGTTTGTCCATGATTGGAAGCCCTGTAGCAACCAATTTTGTATTTAACAAAAATTAATTATTTATATTTTTGTAAGCAAGCAAAACCGACGAACAACGCTTGTATGCCGCGTGAGTGCTATGGGCACGCGCACAAACCTGTGCCGCGGGCCCAGCCTATTGTTTCACAAAACGAGTTATTAAATCGCTTTCGCTCGGTCGCGAGCGGCAGTGTGTCCTAGCGTCCCACGGCGAATGCACGTCAGTTTTGCGAGCACAATTAAAACGCTGTAACCCTCTCGTAAATGAATATACAAATCATTCAATCAATTTAAAGTGTCGTTTCTTTCTGGAATATGGAGTTAGGAAGGAACACGCTTTAGTGGTGACCACCTACGTTTGGATAAATAGAGAGAACAGGATTGAATTGAAGATGAATAGTCAAAGCGGGAGCCGAGAACAAAGCGACGGTGCGGTTAGCATTTTCAAGGTAGGAGTGAAGATACCGCCATTTTGGCCCGAGGAACCTACGCTGTGGTTCGCACAAATTGAAGGCCAATTCCTCATCTCCGGTATCACGTCAGATACAACAAAGTTTTATCACGTTATATCGCAGCTCGACCAACAGTATGCAGCAGAAGTCAAAGACGTGATAGTGGCCCCACCAGCGGAAAATAAGTACCTGAAATTAAAAACCGAATTAATCAAACGCCTATCGGAATCTCAAGAAAAGAAGGTAAAGCAGCTGCTGACGCATGAAGAACTAGGTGACCGTAAGCCTTCACAATTTTTACGGCACCTTCAAACGTTAGCAGGCCCAACCGTACCGGACACATTCCTGAGCACTTTGTGGAGTAGCCGTTTGCCGCACAACATTCAGACAGTCATAGCCTCGCAGACAGATACACCATTGGAGACCATAGCCGACTTAGCGGATAGGGTTTATGATATTGTACCTATGCCTCCGGCAAACATCGTGGCGTCGACAGACACAGTGGCGGGTATGATGAAGCAGTTGAGTGAACTTTCCCTGGAAGTTTCATCGCTAAAAGAACAGTTGACCCGGTCACGTAAGTACGGTGATTCCAATACACACAACAACAGGCAGCGCAGACGCAGTCGCTCACGTCCCAAAAGTCATAACCCTGATATATGCTGGTATCATAATAAATTTGGTGAACATGCTACTAGATGTACTACCCCATGCAATTTCGCCGTTCAGGGAAACGCAAGCGGCAGCCGGAAGTAGCGGCTAACGACTGCCTGCATAAAACAGTCCGCTTATTTATTACTGAACGACAATCTAAAGTTCCATACCTAATGGATTCGGGCTCAGAGGTGTGTGCGTATCCACGGTCACTAATCAAACAAAGTCGTACCAAGACAAATTATCAACTATTTGCCGCGAATGGATCCACGATCTCAACCTACGGCTGGATCCACCTGCAACTGGATCTGGGACTACGACGTACTTATAGTTGGCGTTTTGTAATAGCGGACGTGTCTAAGCCAATCATAGGTGCTGATTTCCTCAGGTTTTATGGATTATTAGTTGACGTGAGGAATAATCGATTAATAGATGGACTTACAACACTATCAACTACCGGCGCACCTGTCAAGCTACATGATGCAATCTCATCAATCAAAGCCGTAGCCGGTGACACTGCGTACCACCAAATCTTACGTGAGTACCCTGCTATCACATGTCCAGCTGGAACCCGGAAGGAGGTTAAGCATGGTACGGAACACCACATTCGCACAACGCCAGGTCCACCTGTTTCTAGTCGCCCTAGAAGACTTCCACCAGATAGACTGATAATCGCCAAGAAGGAATTCGAAGAGATGTTAGTCAATGGAACCGCGCGCAGATCTGAAAGTTCATGGGCATCCCCACTTCACCTCGCACCCAAGAAGGACAATGGTTGGCGTCCATGCGGTGACTACCGCGCACTCAACGCGCGTACTGTTCCGGATAAGTACCCAATACGTCACATTCAGGATTTTTCACAACAACTGGCAGGTGCCACAATATTTTCAAAAATTGATTTGGTCAAGGCCTACAACCAAATACCTGTGCACGCAGCAGATATACCGAAAGCAGCCATCACCACGCCATTCGGTCTTTATGAATTTCCATACATGACCTTCGGATTACGAAACGCAGCGCAGACGTTCCAGAGGTTTGTGGATGAAATGCTCAAGGATCTCCCATTTTGCTACGGATTCTTAGATGACATTTTAATCGCCTCTGAAAACGAAGACCTTCACTACCAGCACTTGCGACAGCTTTTCCAGCGCTTGGCAGACTACGGTATGCTCATAAATACCGCTAAATGCGAGTTTGGGAAGACCCATATAATTTTTCTTGGGCACGAAGTCAGTGCAGCGGGTATCAAGCCACTTTCAGACAAAGTACAGGCTATCCAAGACTACCCTACTCCAACAACTGTGAAGGAAGTACGCAGATTCCTCGGTATGTACAACTTCTACCGCCGATTCATACCAGGAGCAGCAGAATTCCAAGCACCTCTCAATGTCGTGCTATCTGGATCTAAAACAAGAGGATCACAAACCATAACAATGACCCCAGAGATGTTACAAGCTTTCAACGCGTGCAAGACTAGCCTATCAAATGCAGTTCTACTTGCGCACCCTAAACCAGATGCGCAGTTAGCTGTGTTTACGGATGCATCGGACTCATCGATAGGAGCAGTACTTCAACAGAAATGCGACGATAGTTGGCAACCACTCGCGTTCTTTTCGCGACGCCTAAATCCAGCACAAAAGAAGTATAGTCCCTACGATCGCGAACTACTGGCAATCTACGATGCAATTCGCCACTTTCGACATATGGTAGAAGCAAGACCATTCACGGTTTATACAGATCATAAACCGCTGACATTTGTCTTTTCCCATAACCGCGAGAAATGTTCTCCCCGGCAATTTCGGTACTTAGACTACATATCACAATTCACAACAGACATACAGTACGTCAAAGGAAGCCAAAATGGCGTAGCGGACGCGCTTTCTCGGATAGAAGAAATTGGCACTCAAACACTGGACTACCAAGCACTCACCAAGGCACAAGATACCGATCCAGAACTCAAAGAACTGCTACAGAGAGGTTCAGCACTCAAGCTTCAGAAAATCAAAGCACCGGATTCCGAAATATTTGTCTTTTGCGATGTTTCCACTCCAAACCCACGACCGTACGTGACACCTGCTTACCGAAAACTGGTCTTTGAAGCACTTCATCGATTGAGTCA
The DNA here is from genome assembly GCA_964023185.1 of Macaria liturata. Lineage (NCBI taxonomy): Eukaryota > Metazoa > Arthropoda > Insecta > Lepidoptera > Geometridae > Macaria > Macaria liturata. Next base: position 6,275,822 of record OZ026821.1, on the reverse strand, counting down.
TCCAGGCGCAAAAGCGACAGCAAAACTAGTCACCCAGAGATTCATTTGGCCTGGAGCACAAAAAGATTGCCGACAATGGGCCAAAGAATGCACAGAATGCCAAACATGCAAAGTATACCGGCATACTCAATCACCTACTTCTGATTTCCCTCTCCCTTCTCAACGTTTTTCCACTATCCACATGGATATTGTGGGCCCTTTACCAATTTCATGTGGTTACAGGTACTGTCTCACTGTCATCGACCGTTTCACGCGTTGGCCTGAGGCATATCCACTTCCAGACATCACTGCGGAGACATGTGCCCGCGCCTTCATCGCTGGCTGGGTGTCTCGCTTTGGAACACCACATCGTATCATCACCGACCGAGGAACACAGTTCCAGTGTGAACTCTTCCGCAACCTGACGACCATCTTGGGGGCACAACATCGCCCTACTACAGCATATCATCCTGCGTGCAATGGTATGGTAGAGCGCCTGCATCGTCAAATGAAGGCCGCAATCATGTGCCATCAGAATTCCGGATGGACCGAGGCGCTACCACTCGTACTCTTGGGTATCCGTACAGCCTGGAAAGAAGATATTAAAGCTTCAGCAGCTGAGCTCGTCTACGGCGAAACACTTAGACTGCCTGGAGAGTTCTTCGTACCTGACAAGACATCTCATGACATAACCAACTTCGTGTCTCGACTCCGACTCCACATGGCCCGGTTGTCTCCAGAACCTGCAAGTAGACACGGAAGGAAGCCATTTTATGTACCAAAAGATCTCGCTGCAGCAGAATATGTCTTTCTTCGGCAAGATGCATCGAGACGCTCGCTGGAACCGCCATATACAGGTCCCTACAAAGTGATAGAAAGGAAAAGCAAAACATTTAAAATTTCTATCAATGGCAGAGAGTCTACCGTTTCAATAGATCGTCTGAAACCAGCACATATTATGTCATATGAATCAGAACAAACAAGACCGGAACAGACTCCTACCAAATCAGTTCCTGTGAAGATTGATGAGACCAGACCCACACAGATGGCTAAACCAGAAAAGAAGACCAGATCTGGACGTACAGTTCGCTTCACAGATTACTATCGACCTTCGTGACCTTCGGTCTCAGCGGGGGAGTACTGTAGCAACCAATTTTGTATTTAACAAAAATTAATTATTTATATTTTTGTAAGCAAGCAAAACCGACGAACAACGCTTGTATGCCGCGTGAGTGCTATGGGCACGCGCACAAACCTGTGCCGCGGGCCCAGCCTATTGTTTCACAAAACGAGTTATTAAATCGCTTTCGCTCGGTCGCGAGCGGCAGTGTGTCCTAGCGTCCCACGGCGAATGCACGTCAGTTTTGCGAGCACAATTAAAACGCTGTAACCCTCTCGTAAATGAATATACAAATCATTCAATCAATTTAAAGTGTCGTTTCTTTCTGGAATATGGAGTTAGGAAGGAACACGCTTTAGCCCTATCCAATTTAAGCTACTTGCGTAAAGACCTGTCATAATATGTAGGTACTTTATATTGTATAAGATTTAGGCCAAAAAAAGTTTTTAGAGTGTTCTATAGTAAAAGTTAAAGCGACATCTACAAAACCTATGCGTAGTTATAAACAGTCTTAATTAAATCCTCTAATCCACGCCTTAAGATGAACAGTCGCAGCGCAGAATCCGACAATAGTTTCAAAGAGTAACTTAGCCGTAGTTTAGCATTTAATACGCTAAGCTGTCTTTGTATCGAGGCTAACGTTGAAGTTGTCCAGAACTACTTATTAACTATGGGAGCGGAATAAATAGAAACTTCTCACCGCAGCCGTAGGCTTGAAAGCATTGAGGTTGAAATTTCACAAGTTATGAATACTGTCCGACGACACGGCTTTAATAGGAATATCTTGTTTTGTTTCAAAGTTTTAAACTATTTTATTGTACACATAAACACAAATACAAACAAAAATCTGTTTTTAGACTCAACCGATAAAAATATGACAACGATATTAGGTATATAAATTTCCAAAACAATACCGAAAAACAGCGCTATTAGTGACGCCAACTAGGACACTAATTTTAAGTTGTGTGTGTTTCATTGTGTATTTCCCCTTACATGTTGATGTTTTTAATGAAGTGTTTACCCATATGTACCTAACCTAATATTAACCATTAGTAGGACCTTACAAGCCTACATGTTATTTATATAGTATCTTCACAAACATCAGGGCTAGAAATGAAAGCGCTGGAAGCACAGTGTATCTTTCCATAAATCAAGATTATCATGAAATGGTTAGCCACCCGGTAATGTAATGCACTGAATTAGGATTTATTCGGCCGTTCCTGCCAGCTGGCCAGCCATCTTGTTTTATTATGTATGAGGCTTCCTCAATGAAGACTAGGAAAAGCCAAGGTGCGAATTTTGAAACTGTTTCGCTTTTCGCGTAAGATTTTTTTTAACTTAACCACCGCGACAGCCGCACAAGTGACAATGTGGGCCAAAGCGGAGCCTACTGGTATGAAACTGGCTCTGAAACAAAGCTGCCGAAAAAGACCGCTAGGAACTGAATATGTAATAGTGAATGATTCTACCATACTTTTGATAGTGGTATTTATTTTCAAGTACCCCTGAATATACAGAAGGAAAATGAAAAATCATTCTTGCAGCTACATTTCTGCATGTTGTGCATTGAAGCAAAAGTGCTCTGTCGTATTGGCATTTGTTTTGCTGTTTGACAAATGTAAATCCAGTGTAGTATGAAAATACTGTACTGTAATCGTTTTCCTATTGATAACCCGCTACGCTTGCCGGCAAACAAGAAATACTTGTAAAAGAATATAAATTCTCTACCGACATTCAAAGGATCATAGCACAGGTATTCGCTCATATTTTATTGTTGAAATACCTATTTAAAAATCATACAGATTATAAGAAATAAATTTTATCTTTTGTGCTGCAATAGCAATCTATTTCGTCTGTATTTGAATTTAAAATTTTGAAAATACGATTCCAATATTCAGATCGCAGTACTCTGAGCCTGATATTTTTGGCATCCGTTTTGAATTGACCGTGTCCTCATTATATTTGCAAATAGTGCTCCGCGACCACTCAGGCTGCCCGTTTCTGAGTAATCTACGTATTTACATATGGTAACTCTCACAAATACGGTTCAGATGTGGTAAATGGGGGTGATCATGAGCTAAGCTCTGGAGATTTTGGGGGTTGGATAAAGCGCCAGAGTAATCGGAAACCGCAGGGTTAGGGTTCAAATTTGTAGCGTAGATATAGTTGCGGTATTTCGGTATCAATTGGGTAAAGTATATCTCTAATGATACTGTACATTTTATTCCACTAAAACATCGTTGTTGTGACGAAAACTGATGCAACGAGTGCTGTTCCTTTTCACTGAATACAATTTCGATATCGAGTGACAAACATAAACCAACGTTAGGATAGACTATATTTCTAAGCTAACAGAACTCGTATGTACCTAATACCAATATTACTTCGTTAGCTGTCTGGTTCTAAAAACAGGCGCTACGCAGATAGTGGACGCAGGTATAACAACGGTACAATGCATCAATGGATCCATTGGCAGATTTTATTTGTGAATAAACAAAAACCGAGCCCGCTCGTTTCTCTTGAATATTTTTCCTGTAGCAAATAACTTCCGTTGATTGGAAAAAATCAAAAAGACAATGCCTATTGTCAGCTCGTAAAAGTACAGAGTACATTTTGAAAGTAAATGTTACGATTTTATATTACATATACAACTTTTGATAAACGTTCAGGGCTAAGGTTGCCTCTTGTAGGTTAATATAATTATACATATTTTAAAATGCCCTATACAGGCATTTATGATTAAGTTTTGAGTTTAAGAAGAAATTTAAGTTTTTATTATTATTGTTCGGTTTTAGTTTTTTAAGTTAGTATTTAATTAGTGAGTTACTTTATCTTTTATAAGTGTTAAATAAATAAAGTCTAATCATATGTTCTATAGTGTACGTGCTTACAATGCGTATAAAGATAGCCCAAGCCAGGTACCTATACCTTTGTATGTATACGCCTCTTCACTCCAATGCACAAGAGAACCTTACCTGTAGCATATAATGTACGTAGATATACAAGTGAACTTGGCCTGAGGCACTAAATCTCTTTGCGATGCAAACGCTGCCATTCAACTCCGATATTAATATTCATTCTCTCCATTATTTTCATGACAAAGCTATTAAAATCTCGAGAAGAAAGTCTGCCGCTTATTACAGACATGTCTGGAATGAAATTTGATTAATTATTTAATAACAGCTACCTGGTGATAATCGCGAGCTAAAATGGAAGTATGGATTATAAGTAAAGACTTTTTCATCGTCATCGCCAGTTAATTTTAATACGGTATAAGTTTTTTATGGTGTATAGTGTCACCTGCGTTATTTTTCTCGATGTTATAGGTTGTCGTCAAAGTTTAGTAGTTATGGAGACTTATCTAGTTTGCAAACAACTCATATCACTATTTCCTAAGCATCGTAAAACAGTTGTCATATTCACTACAGCAACTTCTAGCTTTTACAGCCAGTCATATAAACACGATAGACAGAGCTCATTGACTACAACGCTTCTCTGACTACCGAAAGCGAACCTCGATTTCACCACCTCCTTTATTTACCACTTGATCTGAGCTCTAACACTAACAGAGTGCTTTCGTACTATAACGTTGCTCTGTACACATAACAGGCGATTCAATATGTTTTATATCTCCGCACTTCCAAGTCGATTTCCCGTACTCTGTTTATGAGCCTACGGGGACGGTAAACAGAAAATCGACAAGCGTAACGCGTGATGTCGTGCTATCTGGATAGGCGTATAATATGGAGTTTGGAAAAAACGACAGCATTGCGTCTTATTTCGGGTAAGCATTGTTATTGTATGTTTTGGGATAAAACATTACGTTTCAAAGTTATACTCTAACTAATCGGTTTCATATTACGCTTAATTCCAGGTAAGTAGGTAATTCGACCATCACATTGTCCAAAACGTAACAACGTAGGTAAACGTCACACTGGTTAAAAGTGAAGCAGTTTAAAGCTGGTATCAAACATGAACTTAATCGAAGCTTCCAGAAGAGAAGAATGTGTAACAAACATGTTTATAGTGTCTTTTATTATCATAAAAAAAAACTACTTTCACCAAGTCAAAAACTACGAAATACAACTCGGAATATTCCTTCCAAAACGACGTACGGCCGATTCAAAACTTTAAACTCACACGGTTTTCTTAGCAACCACTTCTATTTGTACTACACAACCAAAACTAGGAATTTGAGGGTCCCCTTACAGGACACAAAGGCAGCAGTTTTGCGGAACTTTGCCGGTACCTTTAGAAGTCTGGTGTGTAATGTAGACTGAGACTTTCTAGAAACTTCTCACAAACATTGGCGGAGAGCCAAAACGAAAAGTTATCTTACTTATTCGGCTATGCACGTACGAGTATAACACTTCCCTCGGTAATGACTAACAGGCATACGGTGTGAAAACAATTTGTACTGAGATAAGCGGTCAGTTAGGTGCACGGTATTGGAGTAGGCTCGCTTTGGAGGATAGAAAATAGATGTTACCAAAATCTGACAAACTTTAGTATGATATGACAGATATATACTTTTAGGCACAACCGTGCAACATAGAACGTATCGCCTGAGTGGCGTGTATGGATCTATTTGTTTGATTTAGCTATGTCAAAGTATACATACCTTGTAGATAGCCTTATAAATATAGATGCCAATATATAAGAGAAAAAAAACAGGTTTAATGGTGGTGTAATAACTGGACATCATCACACAGGTGCTGACCTAGTTTGATGTCCAGGGTTCACCAACTAGTGTATAGCCCTAAGCCCTATTTCATAGTTAGTACAATTTTCAAATGTTCTCTATTGCTATACCTGTTTCTTTTTATTGTGGTCAAATAAACGTTATTATTATTATTATTAATTGAGTTAAATATAATAAATACCTAGTAAAAAAATATCAAAAATAAATTCAGTTTGATACTGATGACTGACATACCAGTTTAAAGTTATTTTGAGCTATTAAAACCTAATTTATGCTATAAAAATGATATATAATGCTCGATACTTATTACCTTTTCGTTACTGATTAGAAACGATAGGTAATCGACCATTGAAAATGTTGGAGGCAATTCGTTTCAATATCGTGCAAACCGAAATCGTTAAAGCATTAGCAGAAATTAGTTTTTCAATAACACAAATGAAAACCGTAACTCTAGGTGCTTTTAATTGGCTAGAATTCGTGGTCCCGAACCCGTTTCGTATTTTGTTCGGCCCGGGCTGATTTCAGACACTACCCACGCCGAATAACGCCCAAGTACGAGTATTTAGTAAACATTTTGCCAATTAATAATTTCCAACTTTCCTAACGCAATTTGCTTAAAAGGCTACGCGGATTTTAGGAGCGTTTCCAATTTAAAATCAACTTCAGGAAATCAGTTTATGGCAACTGATTCCTTCTGTAATATAGGCGGGGAAATTGTATTTACGATGATAGATTTTAGCTCCCAATTTCCTTCCAGTCAACAGACATTTATTGAATTATGGCTAATGGAAATTAATCTATCAGCCAGATTTCTTGTTTTATCAGCCTTATACCTAGTATGCCCGCGGCTTGGTTCGCGTTGTTTTGAGACGAAAAATAGCTTACGTAACTTTTGACACTTCACTATTTCCATTCTATGCTTAAATTACGATGATACGTCGCTCCTTTGAGGTTGGAAAATGGAACAATTACACCAATAAACCAATAAATTCAAATCCAATGCTCGTTATAGTGGGATGTTTTAGCATTATTTAATACGTTCTTTATATTTATTTGAGTCGGTTCGCTAGTTAAGTGCTATTTGTCTTAATCTCGAGTTGCAATAAGTTCACAGAAAGTGGGAGTTAGTTTTTGCTCTACAAACGGTACTCGGGGAGCAAGTAAGCATTTTTCACTGTCTTGTCTACTTTGTAAAGTGCTTTACTGGTAACAATAAAAAATGTTTTAAAGTAAACTCTTAGAAGATACTATCAGCTTTTTTTAGACAAGGGTCCTAAAATTGTAGACGAGGACTCTGTAATTCAGATTTCAAGTCAAGTGTGAATCTATTTATCACTCGTTGTCCCGGCAGACTTCGTACTGCTTCAATCGATAAATAAGAACTAAACTTTTGTATAAATTAATTTATTTTTTTTTCCCTTTAAAATTTTCCCTTTTAAACCTTTTCTAGACCTCCACGAACATTTCAAGACTAAGATAAGATATATCCGTTCAGCCGTTCTCGAGTTTTAGTGAGACTAACGAACAGCAATTCATTTTTTTATACGTATATAGATAGATAACAAAGTTTATTATTCTACGATATCATCCGACTACTTGATTTCTTTTTACACCAGTGCTCTCCATTACCATTCGGACTTTAAGTTTTCAATAAATTTTAATTAATATTTTTGCAACGGGAAAAATACATACCTATACGAGAATTACGAGAAGTTTTCGTTTAAAACTTTTTATGTAAACATATTTTTTGATAAAACTCAAAAAGAACAAAAGCTACACGATTCATTAGAGACAATATATTATACATACGTACAGTTTGTGGTATATATCACAGCTCAATCCCATTTAGTTCTTGAGTCCTACCTACAACAGTTTGTCAGAGAATATGAATGAAATATTGAACTTCAGAGAGTCAGCACTGCGAGTGCTCTATACAGTATACACATACAAGCAAAATGGTCGGATTTAAAGGCTGTCTGGAATTATTCTATGTCGACGCCGTAGATCACAGTAGGCTAGCTATGCAAATCGATACCGATTCAGTTTTGGGCTAGTAATATGCTAAAGCAAAAAAAAATAGGTAAAACTTTAATAGGTACAATTTATAATAATAGTTTATAATTTATAAATATTTTCTACCTATTTTAACTGAAACACCCAAAAGATCCCAAGTAAGTCATTATAATATTTTACAGCAAAAAGAAAACGTAAGATTACGACAAAATATCACTGTTTTAGAAAAAAATACATCATTTACATAGATATTGTAACCATTCTTTGTAACCAAACTAAACTCCACGTATTTTATACTGTTCCGTTCAGCTGCTGAAATAAACGAAGCACTACAAATAACATAATAAAGTTATTAAATCTATCCGCAATTTCAAACAGCAGACTTAATGATATAATTAAATAATCCATGTATGTTTGATCCTCCACAATAGAAGTGGTTATTTGAATTCGGTAATAATTAGCTCTCCGCACATCGACGTATAATAATGTAAAGTGATTATAATGTCATTATATATGTAGTATCCTATTTAATAATAATTGTACATAGCTTAGTGAATAAAAATACTCTTTTCATTACTTATACTCTGAAAGTAGGTCTGAAGTTGCCTGAGGAGCGGGTTGAAAGTAATACTTTTCATCCCTAGGGAGAATAGCTTTCAACTGACAGCTGTCAAATTAACATGTAAAAACTCTGCGCGCGACTGGCGGCAGCATTTATGCCAAGAATTGGCCTCTGATACAAATTGCAATCAGAACATTTTAGTTCAGATTTTATCCGCGCGCAGAGTTATCTTGAACTCTACTAACTTCTTTACAAAAACAAAAGAGTTCCTATACCTACATTCAACAAAAGAGTTCTTATACCTACATTTAACCAAATAGTTCTTACACCTACATTCAAAGAGGTTCTACGTCACAATACGTATAGCAGAGATTTTGTACCTATAAAATGAGTTCATCTGATTTTAATATAAATTTAACGCCTGATTTTATAAAAGAAGTGGCTAAAGCGGTAGTGGAAAATCATCATACGATTTGAGGTATCTTTGTTTTGACTTGGGTGGTAAAATAAAATTTACTCATATTTTCTTTAGCTAATTCATGTTTTTATTTTTACTTTCCTCGTATTTGTAATGAAAAGCACAGTGTTTACCTCGGGTTAAAGACTTATTTAGTCCCTCGAACTATTGGGGCCTCACTGCGTTCGGGCGCCAAACCCCGTCTCGGGACTAAATAAGTTACTTTCACCCCTAGGGTAACAATGTACTATTGAAATAATAATATATGTACGTCAAATTATTAATTTAATAATTGTTATCAATGCGGCACATTTCAATAAATTAATAAATAATTTTGTCAATTTCTATTTCCAATTTAATGTTTAATGGATTTATTAATAACATTTTGAGAGTCAATAATTTCAGATTACATATTTAATTTAGATAGTAATAATTTAAACGTGGTTCGACAATATTTAGAAAAGACCTCTAGCATATTTAAACCTATAAGTACATAATATATCAACAAATACCATACCAGTATTATTTACAGAACAAACATATACGAGTTAGCATATTCAACAAATAATACGAAACCATATACAAATATTTTTTATTGAGCTAAAAATCTGACAATATTAGGTTCGTTTGTTTTTATTATTCAATCTTTTTTCTATACTGAGTATGTATGTTGTGATTGTGGCCTGTAACAATAGTATAATAAAATCATTAAGCTAATAATATTTATTTATATATTCTATATATAATATTATAAAGCTGAAGAGTTTGTTTGTTTGTTTGTTTGTTTGAACGCGCTAATCTCAGGAACTACTGGTCCGAATTGAAAAATTGTTTTTGTGTTGAATTATTTACCATTTATTGAGGAAGGCTTATGGCTATATAACATTACACTGCAACTAATAGGAGCGAAGAAACAATGGAAAATGTGAAAAAAAAAACGGGGAAAATTATTCATCTTTCAGGGCTTCCGTTAAGTGCGCTGCGAAAACGGTTCAAGTCGTGGGTAACAGCTATAATTTATAAAGCTGAAGAGGTTGTATGCAAAAATAAATGTGATGCCCAAAATAACTATTCCACGCGGACGAAGTCGCGAGCACAGCTAGTCATAAATAATTATAGCAAATACCGAATGTGAAGTCACGCCGTATCTCCCTAGTCGTCTGTGGTCACACGCTCAGTTGATAAATCGTCAAAAAGTTTGCGGCTCAAATACGAATCAATAGTAACTAAAACGTAGTAAGTGACGTGTGATAAATGGTGGTTGTGACGTTACAGTTCCCATCACGGCCCAGCGGATAAATCTCCGCAAGCTGCATCAGCCACGACGGGCCACCGACTGCGTTTGACATCCATGTTAGATGACCTCTCGATAAAATACACTAAATTACTGCATTATGCCACAGTCCAGTAACTGGCCTAATGTGACGGCTCTTTGTGCTCGACAATACGTGAAATGTACAATTTAGAATTTTGATTTTTGTGGTTATTTTGTTATTAGGTTGCATATTTTTTATTCGATTTGGTCAGATTAGAGCTCAAAAACTCTGATTGATACTAAAGATACTAATAATTTGTAATAATAACATATGCATTTTATGCAGATCGATAGAACAAAAACGTCTGAAGAAGCATCTTATTTGCATGAAAATAGCAGGACTATCCTTGCGAATTTTGCGCTTAAAAATGTTTTTGTAAACTTAAGAACACTTGAGTCGCCGAATCGTTATCAAAAGACAGGGGATAAAAAGTAATTTTATAAATTTCCCGCCGCAGGGTGAGCGGAGTTAAAAGTAAAGTTTTTATTGGTCTTACGACCATTGTCAGGAGAGCTCCCTGAGCACGGGATTTGCCCCGTGGCAGGTCCATTAGCTAAAAGAAAAACAAAATCATGAGGTTGGCCTTAAGTGCCGCATTATTTCTAGATTATCCATTAAGGCGGGGTCATTATTTGTAGTTCTTATCTGGAATTTTAATTAGCAACTTTGGTCAGGTTGCTTGTAGATGAGGCTTGGGCAACAATAGAATATTCTTGTAAACAAATGGGTTTGCGTCGTAAAGTGGGGAGAAGCGGCCGGGCCGGGTCTCGTAGGAGTTAATGAAGTATTAACTGCCTAGACTGATGTTAGATAGAGCGAGGCTAACCACGCTCCATCCATTATTATAGTTTGACAGGCTCTTATCAAGCGAAAATGGGTTGATAGGTCACGCTTCAATGTCTTCCCTATTAAACCTTACACTAAAAGTTTAAACTTCCTAAACCATTTTGGTACGAGTATTTTATTTACTTTCGTTAGGTACTAGAATTGGCCACTGATTTTAATTCACTAAGTTAGTTAACATTTTTCAATTTTCCATTCAATTAACTGTTGGATACACATTGACGAAACCAAAGTCACATTTATAGCTGGATAGGTGAGCAAATATTCGAACCTTGATATCATTTTCCCGAAAGCTGAACTAGTCTTTTCATTCCCGTTATTCGGAATCCTGCGTCCACTTAGTAACATTTACTGTCGTTTACCCCTGAGATGGCTGGCTTCAAACGTGTCCACAGTACGTAGTTGTAACTACGTTCCTATCTACGTATCTATCCGACCTGTCAGTGTAATTGTGCTTAGTGACTGTGGATATCCATTTGAGCATCGATGCCAGCGAGAGGTAAACCTCGTTTTACCACAGGGAATTTCTTACTGACCCTTTGACTATTAATGCTAATGTTCGTTTCATGTTCTCGCCAATAGCCTAATCGTCTGGATATGGAATAGATAGTATAGGCATAGGTAATAGATAAGAAACTTCGTTACGCAAGGAACTATTAATTAAGATAAGATTAGGAATGGTCGTAATTCTTTGATGATGCTCAAAGACTAACGATAAAGACTAACTTAGGCAGAAGCGATGAAAGCTGGGTTATAAGGAGATTTCCGTCCCAATTTTTACCAGTGTCAAGTTATACCATGTTGAGCATGAATAAATGTTATGCTTGTCCTTGTTGCGGCTAATAAATAACCATAAATATGTATAGTAAGCTTTTATAGAACCAATTATTTCACTCAATACACTCATATTGCACGCTAGACAGTTACGTGTTACGCAGTTTAATTACTTTAATAATCATACAAATTTTGCTCGTCATATTTCATTGAATCAACCTATCTTATACGGTATATTTTATTCAACTAAATCTCATATATAGGTCAAGACATATTCCCTTTTCAGGACAAGGTAAGTATGGTAACGTCCCATCGGATCAGATACAAACACGTGCGTCCCTCAGCGGCGATATGCCCCAATAAAAACACGGACAAAAGATGACACTGCCAACGTACCCTGAAAAACAAATCTGTTTTCCCTTTTGATTATACTTTCCCCTCACACATACTCGAACCACCTTTTCCAGCGTTCAAAATATGAATTTTACTCTTCTCTCTTTTTATCAGCTGAAGATAAGTTTTATGTAAAAGAAACTGCTGACAACTGTTAGTTCTTTTATGAAATTTGCCTTAAATGTTGTCCGAGATTTTTTAGTAAAACCTTACTGTTTACCAGAAAGGTTAGGGTAAAGCTATGTCTTCTCTGAGTTAATAATACCGTTCTACAGTAAAATCCTTTTAATTTAAGTGTAATATTAAATATAGATAAAATAAATTTCAGTTAACAATAAAACAAGGTTATTCAGTTATATAGTCAACATATAGTTTTTAATGGAATTGATTGGCCGAATAACTTTTTTTTATCGTAAGGCGTTTAAGTAACGGCTCGAAATATAAGTTTGATAATATATTATAAATTAAAATGCTCTCCTGTAAATTAGCGTAGAACACCGATGTAACGTTATTATTCAGGTAAATTTCGTACCTAACATTTGTCATTTCAAATTCTTATGACGCTAGATCACAGTTAATAAAAGGGAACACTAAACGTACATAAGTAAAAGTTCTTAGTACAGCAATTAGACTTAGACGGTACTCTGACTTAAACACTCAACGTAATTACTAAATATAAACTAGGCTTAATCACCAAACTTATCTCAATCCAAGTAAACGTGAAAGGTGAAAAAGATTCCTCTTACTTCGTTTTTCGTAGAAATAAAAAACTTGCTCATTGTGTACAATATACTTAGTAGTAACTTTGTTTCTTTTTACCTAAGCTTAAGCTTTTCCTTTTGTGTGTTCAACTGATAAAAACTACTTCGTTTACACGGATTCCTTGTTACAAGAACAATAAGAAATATTGAACTGAAAATAGGAATATTTTATTAAGAGCAAGCGGCGCCCCGCGGCGTTTCCCGCGTTAGTACGGAATGAAAACTAGCCTCTGTTTTTATCCCTAGTCCGTTTATAACTCTGCTGTTTGAGTATTAAGGAGTAACAATCACAAAACAAATTCGCAAACCTACGCGTTTGTTTAGTGAAGTTGATATCTTACGATGGCGAATTCGGCTGTTTCCTGGCGTGTGTATTGGTAACAAACCGATTTCCTCTCTTGAGTTGTATTTCCTCATGACTGAGGGTCGTAACTCCCCCGCAGAATAAACACATCGTGGTGGGCGCCCAAGTCTTTTCACGGAAGACAAATGTCCTCGGATATTGTGGTTAACCAACCGATTTACTTCTAAGTAAATAATTCTAACCATAAAAAAAACCATCATTATTCTAATTAAACAAATAGTTAACTATATAAATGATACTTACATATATATATATATAAGTACATATACGAGTACGTTATTTTATATTGAAACGGTTGTAGTAAAAGAGAGGCGTAATTGGCAAGTTCTCGCGTGGTCTACCTTTATGACAAGAATATTAAACCTATGGGTGGTCTCGAGGGCTTTCGGCAGTAAACATTATAGCGACCAATGCTTAATTTCGACACAAAAGAAAATAAAGGTTAAATAAAAATTGGACTTGTCAACATTTTTGTAAACAAGGTGTTATTTATTATTTATTTATTAGGTATATTTTAGTAAGCAAGTATGAGTTAGCGTGAATTCATTTGCCACCTAATCCTAATCCTAATTAGGCTCTAAATGAATGGCTTATTTTTCATGTGAAAAATAAAAATATTCACAACAAAAAACGAACTATTTACTTGTTTTAAAGTAAAAAGGTAGATATTAAACACAGTTTTAAAAATCTAGAAGAATGGTAAGTACTAAACTAAACAAATCTACGTCTTATTTAATTCACTGTTTGATACGTTTTTTACTCCAGCAACGTGGAAGCAAAAAGTTTCATTTGATAATAACTTTCATTTGTGAGGAAAAAAACGTCACAAGAAATATAAATTAAGAGTGGCGTGTATAAGACAATAAATACTACAACGACTAGCGGAGTTGTGGAAATAATATACTATATATCACTTAAGAACATACTCGTATAAAAGGACATCATAGTTTTAGGGTATTTTTATGAATTGTGCAGAATCCGAGCTTAAACAATATATCAATTATTATTTATTTTATTTCGTTATATTATTCAAAGTGTTTTTATTTTCTAATTTTGTTGTGTAATATTGAACCAGTGTAGATTAAAATATACCGTTTTTCTCTCATACTTAATTTTTCTAGCAAATAATAATAAGTAGCGTACTTTGTGTTTTACGATATATTGGAGTTATATCCAATATATCGTAAAACACAAAGTATTTATTTTGATAAAAAAATACACAAAATAGTTTTCAATTTCGTGAAAATACATACATAAACGGAATCATCACACTCGTACGAAAAAGCAAAATCGAAATAAGATTTGTAATCCTAAAACCGGACGACGCAACTCTGCACTATTGCTGTGAAATAGTCGCGAAAAACCTAAGAAATATGGCTGCACCCATCACAGCTTCATCGCAGCGAGGGCCGTTAATTTCTAGCCATAGACAATATATCCCAAAGATACCTTACTACACATCTAAAATACTATCAAATCGCATAACACTAACAATATATTCAAAAACAAATGTTTGCTTGTTTTTGAAATTTGTAGTTTTACTGATTTGATTTAAATTTGATAAGGATATTAGATTAGATAAAAAAATGCTATTTTTATGTTTTCATTTTTGTTCGTCATAAATACTGCTCAATGAATTAGCATAATTATCATAAAGTGTTACTGACAAAGAACTAATGCTTATTATATTAGCACGCTGATGAATCTCCTGATATTTAAGCTAACTTTACGCTTCTATTTATTTAAACTCGTATGTATATTTTTTATATTTTGTTTCTTCATATTAATAAGACATCTGCTGCGTGTGATATCTCGTAATTGCAGCAAACTTGTTAAAAACTGTGTTCATTCATAAAAGAGATAGATCCCTGCTATCCTAACAGGATATATCAGAGTATCTTTGAAGATTTACGACTATTGAAGTGCGAGGGACTGGCAAAAGCACTTGTGTAAGTTAATAGTTACTGAGACACTAAAACTTACTAAACAAAGTGTTACTAATAAATAAAGGAATGTATCTAACTATGACTTTAAAATTGTTTTACTCAAGTAAATGACGGTGTGATTGGATAACACATTATATAATTATATTCTACCGATAAAAGTCTAAAAACAAAAGAAATTCATCGCGCTTACTTATGATATAAAATGTAGAAATCACAAACAATCTCCTTATATCATACATATTATTGTTTATGCAGCAAAGCAAACACACGGTCAAATAAAATTATGTCAAAACCACACCATCAAAGCAATTTTATTTCCCGACGAATTGCTGAAAAGTTCGTCCTAAAAATGGTTGAAAATCCGCGTCGTCACAGTATATCCAGGAGTGCTTTCGCTAGTGATTTACGAGATCGCAGAGTGGCCGGTGACCGGGGACGGACAAAAATCCTTTTGCAGGTTTATCGCGTGTAAAATCGACCCTCCGCTATGGTTTGCTTGCGGATTATGTAAGGTTAAGGAGCTGCGTTTTATTTAAGGTTGCTCTCGTAAAAAGCAATGGATTACTTTTTGTGTTACGGCTCGAGACGATAAGTTATGCTTCAGTCGAGCACTGTTTATTATTCTGCGTTTCCGTGTCGTATCTTTTTATCGTCGAATTTCCTCTGAGGGTTAAAAAAGCTGCAAGAAATAATGCCCTACAGACGTTTGTTTGAGTTCCTTTTCATAACAGCTTTTGGGAGGGAAAACTTATCTATAATTTTGCTTAGCGAGGTTATGAAAACAAACTCAAAATGTTTGCTAAAATTCTTTATAAGGTATGACCGAACTCGTTATTCAAGTTGATATACGTTTTTAAACTGAACTTGACAAGTCGCAAAAGCAGCCGCAATAGTTAACTTCGATTTCTTACCTATATCTCGAGAATTTATCCTCAAATGGAAGTCTCTCAGCGTAATGGAAAAGTAAATAAAGAATGCTTTCACGCTAACATGTGGTTTTACTGACGTTATGTCTGCTAAGGGTTTTAGAGCAATTTCATTTTCAACTCAGTATTTGAACTTCACGACATATTGCTCAAAAAGTATCTGCGTGTTTTATACGAGCTAAAATTGTTATTGAATCTGCCAATAAGTTCGTCAAATTTAATTTCCCAAGCGCATGCAAGATCGTCTGAAAAGCGGTAAGAATAAAGTTGAAAATCGTTGTCTCGGGAGGATAGTCAGGGGAGGCGAATAAGGTTGGAGTTTCATAGTATCTGTGTAGTCTTGATAAGAAAATGTAACGGCGACTGGAGCCGGCCCAAAGGCGTAGGTGCGTAAGAAAGCCGCTGCCTGGAGACACTGTAATCTTCACTCCACTTTACTGCCGAACGATAATGTTTTAGTGGCTTTATTTTGTCAAATAAAAACAGGAAAGCAGAATTTGTTTTAGTTGTTGTTTTTTGGGAAATAACAATGTAACGGTTGAAACATTTTTAGATTTAGAGCGAAATTTAAACTGTGCGTTAATCATACTTGTGTCAGACAGCAAATATCTGATATTACTCACCTTAGACCTAGCTAACCTAACTTTAGACACTTAGCCTACTACATCGCTTAAAACTGCAGAAGTTACCTACTGTTTATAAACAACTCGTCATGGATAATATGACGTGTTGTTTATGGACAATGACTTTACAGTTTTTATGGATAAACATAATGTAACGTATCGTCTGGACATTAAAAAATAATGTCCTTCATTCACTTATAATATTATCCGGCTTACCGTTCATATTATCATTAAAAACATGATTGGATCAGAAAAGTGTGTAATACCCGTGAAATAATTTTTTCAACACACTTACTTGTAATCTGGCTCATACCGCACGCTAAATATAATCATAATAATTTGTATTATGCACTCGTAAATTTTGTTTTCATTACGGTACTCGTGCTGAAATGAACTTTTATGGAACATTTTTCGAAATCACCAGAGAGCTTCAGTACCAAGACGAATAACCTACATATTTGCATATAACCAAACAGCCGTAGTCAAACGTTAAAAAGAAGAAATAAAAAGTTAAATAATAGTCTCATAATTAATTTAAACCAGTTTAAAATAATTACAATATTAAATTGACATAATAAATATTAATATAATTTAAATTAAATAAATAGCTCTAGTAAATGCCAATCAATTAAACAATATATAATTTGGCGGGATGATTTGTGATGTAAGCTAAAATATTAGAAGTTACGTGTTGAAAAACGTTACACTATTGTAAAAAGGAGCTAAGCAGATATACTGATTTCTTAATATTGTTTTAAAAATATGTATTTTAAACCCATTTTTATATTTGTTGCAATATATGTTCTTTCAGTTATATGCTTGGTGAGTATATGTTTTATTTCTATTTTTTAAGCGTTATACTCGTATCGTTAGTTGAATATTTTTTTTTACAAATTCTCGGGCCTTACGCCCGGTATTTTTATGGTATTATCTAGTGGAACCGTAGCCAACACTAAGAGGCTTTTTACAATATACTTAATACTTAAAATTAAGTAAAAACAGTTACAGAGTGGATGTTAGGGTATAAAATAACCATTGTAGACTTGATATTAATGTTAAAGGCTATTGTTGAGTTGTTCATTGTCTTTATTAAACTGGTCTATTGTACGACGAATGGTAACCTCCTCCATTTTAAACGTTACGCCTCATTCGTAAAAAATATTTGTTGCTTGGTATACTTACTCCCACCACTAAATGGGCCCTCTAAAAAGGCAGCTTTAGATGGCACAGGAGTAGGTAAGAGTGGCTTAGGGTGTCGAGAGGTGTGCTGCGCGTACTCTGAAGCGGTACTAGCGGCGTTACGCTCTTTAACTCTTCCAACCTGGAGCTTAGGTACTTAGATCTTGCGTCTTCCACTCCTGGACGGCCAGTCAAGACAAGCCGGGACGCAGGGGGTCTCATTTTGCCCCCAGGGAATTGCATTCCGGGGTGACGCCACTCACCGACGACTCGCCACAAAGATGCCCTTGCGGTTTCTTTATTTATTATCTCTTTATTTAAATGTTATGTTTTTTTTTAATATTTACAGGAGTTTACGCAAGAACACGGCAGGGTTGATTACTTCAATCCAAAATATAGTAAAAATGTTACCCTTCTTACATTTAGAAAAGATCGTCATTCTCCTTATACGACATCTGGAAATGCTACCAACCTTGTGCCATTTGGTAATAACGTGACTGTAAGTAAAATAACTGTTAATATAAATTATGTACTTGATTAATTATTTATTATTTCAAAAAGAAGAAAAAAATCATTTTAAAATCCAATACCAAAATTCGATGTGTGTGCTTAGGAAAAATATTAATTATTTATTTATTTTTCCTAAGCACAATGGAACACTTTCTTTTTCTATAGGCTAATGTGCTAGAGGGAACCACATCAAGCATTCTGTCTGCATCTTCACAGTAATCTTTAAATGGTTTAATTTGCAGTTTCGAATGGAGTTTACCAGTTCACAGATGAATGCATATAATTTTCGCTTCGATTTTAAATGCGACGACATTATGAAATTAGACTGGTTAGCAACATTCATTACAGCACATTCTGACATGAATATGAAATGTCCGATAGAGCCTGTAAGTATGTTCTCAACAATTTTTTAACTTAAATAGTTTTGCAATTGATACAGTTTGTCTGATGGTAAGCAATAAGCAATACCCGTGATATTATCTGTTTATCAAACGACATAAAACCATCGAGTTAAGATTCTTGTTATTTGTTTTGATGAGTACTTAGCTTAGCTACGAGTAGATTTAGGGTTAGTAGATAAAAAATGAATATGACGAAAGAAACAGGAAATAAGTAATTTAACGCCTAACGAGTTTCAATTTTTTATTTATTTTTACAAGCAATTTGTTTTACATACAAGTTTTAATTTGTAATACGTTTATTTTTTAAGTGGTTTTTTATTATTTTATTTCAGGGCACCCATCATTTTTATGACATGGCGTTACCTCCAAAAAACTTACCCGTTCAACTTAGCGATGCGGATTACACGTTTTATTTTTACATGTTTTACAAAAAAACCAATGAAATGATTGTGAAATTATCAACTCGTATGAAATCGAAAGTAAAAGGATAAGTTTAGAGTTTTGTAACAATAAACAATAAAGAGATTTGTAAAAGAAATGTGTTTTATTTCTAAAATTTTCATTATCATCCCCTCTCGTCATTAATAAATTTGATATATTGGAATGTTTTATAGAATCCCCTGCATATATTTTTATGAGAAAAGGGTCAGTTGGGCAGTAATATGAGTGTGTATAGTATTTGTTAATTCTTCCTTTCATTTCAAATTCCTGGATGCGAGCAGCTACAGCAGATTGCACCGCTAGCCTCAGTCAATTTGATTACTTTTTTGTTATATTTCTATACATTTAATAAAACTGAGGAGGTCAACAATCTGAACATAGAAGATATTAGAAAAAATAATGTTTTGGTATACTTTGAATCCATAACAAGCGTTGCTTAGTGTGGGGCTAGATGGCGCTGTGTGCAATGTCCCGGAATATTTATTTTATTTTTTATTTTATTTATTTATAACAAAACACATTTCAGCAGTTTTTAGAACTTTTGTCTCTTTATCAGTTTTTTAAACGCCCATAACGCAAAAAATTGGCTGAACGGATCATCATGATTTTGGTATATAGGTAGTATGAGGTCTTAGAAGTGTCATAGGCTACTTTTTATAACAAAATAATGCGAGCGAAGCCCCGGAGGTGTCAACTAGCAATAATTATAATTGCATTGTATTGTTACAAGTTTTAACTATGTAAGCGTTTATCTAATTCGCCAAAAATCGCAGCAAAGCACTGATAGAAAATTCAAAAAGTGTGCCAGTCAGTATTCCGTTCATATGACACGACACGTTACCCTGGAGGATACCCATATCGGTTGTCAACACGCGTGCTATCATCGACCGGGTTGAATTGAAATAGATCCTGAGGGAGTACTTACACTTGCACTCTATTGTCCAGGTTGGAAAATAAATGTGTTGTGTTGTAAAGCTGCTGAAATAATAAATAACATCTTTTTACCGACGCGTATAATTTAGGTAGTAAATAATTTGACTGACATTGATTTTTGTTAAAGCTAATGATACAGATTACAAAACAATTATACACGTTATTTTGTTTCTGATTTTAATGAAAACTCTCTCAAAAATGTTGGACGGCTAATTTCTCGACCCAATGATCTGAGTTTCTTGATATTCTCTTCTATTATTTCAAAGAAGTTCCTCTTGACACAGCACTGAAGTTACAGACCTTTTCTGAATACTAACCAGCCGCCAAGACTCTAACTTTGAAGTTACAATAATTACAAAGAGAATCTACATTCATTGAAGTTAGTAACAAGAACTTAAGTATTTTCAAGGGCACATAAGTACCGTTTGTGTTAACGAACTCTCTACTTCACTGGACTAATAAATTAATCATAACTTGAGAAACTCTAACTGCAACCCACACGATTCAGCAGGGTGTTAAAGTCAAAACTTTGGACACACTTTGACATTGAATTTTGTGCTCTTGTGCGTTATTAACAGAACTCTAATTCGTCTGTGCATTATACGTCTTAATTATAGTCCTTACATGGGTACTTAAAGTTAAATGGTCTGTAACGGCATAAACACAGAGAGCAGTGAGTCATTCTGATATATGATGTTTGTGGCTTTAAGTAATAGAATTTTTAGGAGAAACCTGAGTTGCTCCATTACACCTTTCTGAATATTTGTTCCAGAAATATTTCTTTAATTCAATTCAGGTTTGGATAATATTTTAACGCTAAATTGAAAAAGTTGTGGTCTATAAATCGGCCCCGTTTACTTTTATCTCCGGGGGTTTCCTGTTAGTTCCTTCATACTAACATTATCTTTCCTCAGAAGCAGGAAAATGAGAGTCCCGTGGGAGCAACATAGCAAATTATAAGAAGACACAGTAATGTTTCTTAATGCAATGTTGGGCCGAAAAATATTATTTCTTCCTTCCAAGATATTTACTTATTTGGTTTAAGATCAAAGTAGCGGACTTAATTCAAATGCAGGACGTTCATCTTACCTTGAACTAATTTTTTCGATTACTTCCGTATAATAAATATTCAATTAAAATGTGCTGTTTGACATTGGTTTCCAGTAATTTTAATGTAAAGGTATAAAGTATAAGCTTAACGAGGCCATGATTGCATTAAATCTAACTAAACTAAAAACAAAGGCGCACTCTTTTATTTTCTTGGCGCGCCGTATGTAGAAATTGAGTTTACCATATTTGAATTTCAGTTAGGCCGCAGGATGTCCGCAGTAGAGCAAATTTTCTTCAAATATAAACGCATCTGTATAGATAAATATATATTTTATATGATGCCTAGCACGCGTTCAGAATGCGTAATAAGGGATCAGCAGATTCCCACGTATAACATGTGAATGGAAATGACGTCTTATATCAAGAGGCTCGACGCATACTGAGAGATAGTATACTTGAACATGTGATATCCTTTGGGATTGACTTTCGCGTTCATGAATTTTACAGTTATTAGGTAACGAGAAACCACGTAGTACGAAACTGTGGCGTGACGAGACACTGTAGTAATAAAACAAAATGATCAGATGCTCGCAAAAGTACCAAACACGCGTTTATGTCTTATATTTGTATTTTATTTCGGCCTCCAACGCACAGCCAAAACGGTTATGAATTTCGCGGAACAAATGTAGTCTTGTATTATTTCGCTGTTTGTATTCAATCACTTTTGTGTGATAGCACCGATTATAAATATTATTGTAATATTGTAATGCTGAAATCAGTTTCTATAAATGACGTGACATTAGGATAGTGGCACTAATGCATAACATTATCTATCTGTGAGTCGTATTTCCTCATGACTGAGGGTCGTGACTCCCCCGCAGAATTAATTAGGAGAGTTCTCTTGGGCTGATACATCGTGGTGGGTGTGTGCACATTACACATAAGCATAAATCGATTTAAAATAAAACCAGTAAACTTTTAAAGTTAATAAACACCTCTAAAAGATAACTTCCCATTTCTCTTCCTCGAAACGCCTTCCAATATTGTTAGCTATTATCCCCAATTATATGATGAAAAGGGAAAGGTGCAAAAATCCGTTAATGGTACATTTCGAACAAGCATCGTGACTTGGATCGGATCCAAAGTTGCTGGCTACTTGCCAGATAACTTTGAGCTTTGCTCGGCGACCGATCGACATTACTATTGTGCTATTTAAATGATTACTAAAGGAAATGCGTACGAAATCGGATATTTATGACCTTTGTTATTATATAACCTACATTCTTTAGGTTAAACTATGTTTAGCCAGTTACGGTGAACTAGGTTTTGTTAAGACAACTTTAACTGCATCAATCAAAATAGGTAGGTATATACCTAGTCAGGTCATAAGTATTGTCACACAGTAAAAACTTTTCTTTTAGAATGCTGGCCACAAAAAAGTTTATTGAGTTCGAATTTCGAATTGTTCATGAAAATAAAAATGTATACTTTTTAGAATTTTACTCATTTTTAAATATGGAGTGGACGCTTAAAGAAGACCGTGTTGCAGTTATTGCATTGCATCGTTGCGGTTACGCGCCAATTCAAATTTTTGACATACTGAAAAATTTGAATATATCCAAAAGATTCGTTTATCGTACCATCAAACGATACAATGAAGACTCTAGTGTAGATGACAGGTCAAGAAGTGGTCGCCCTCGGTCTGTTAGGACTCCAGCAGTGATAAAAGCTGCAAAGGCGCGAATTCAAAAAAATCCCAAACGTAAGCAGAAACTGTTGTCCCTTCAGATGGGGTTAAGCAGAACCACGGTGAAAAGGGTGTTAAATGAAGACTTAGGGCTTCGGGCATATCGAAGAAAAACAGAACATCGTTTGAATGCTCGTCTAATGGACCTGAGACTGAAGAGATGCCGCGCTTTGTTGAAGCGGTACGCGGGAAAAAAATATCGGGAAATTCTTTTTTCGGATGAAAAAGTTCTTACCGTAGAAGAGAGCTACAACAAACAAAATGATAAGGTGTACGCACACAGTAGTGAATAAGCGAGCAAACGTATTCCGCGTGTTCAACGAGGTCAGTTTCCATCCTCGCTCATGGTATGGTTGGGAGTTTCTTATTGGGGCTTAACAGAGGTACATTTTTGTGAGAAAAGTGTAAAAACGAATGCAGTTGTGTATCAAAATACAGTCCTGACGAACCTTGTGGAACCTGTTTCTCATATCATGTTCAATAACAAGCACTGGGTATTCCAACAAGATTCGGCGCCAGCTCATAGAGCGAAGAGCACACAAGACTGGCTGGCGGCGCGTGAAATCGACTTCATCCGGCACGAAGACTGGCCCTCCTCCAGTCCAGATTTGAATCCGTTAGATTACAAGATATGGCAACACTTGGAGGAAAAGGCGTGCTCAAAGCCTCATCCCAATTTGGAGTCACTCAAGACATCCTTGATTAAGGCAGCCGCCGATATTGACATGGACCTCGTTCGTGCAGCGATAGACGACTGGCTGCGCAGATTGAAGGCCTGTATTCAAAATCACGGAGGTCATTTTGAATAAACTTTATTGTCATAAGAATCTATGTTTTGTTAAGTTCATTTGGGTATATAAATGGTTACATAAAGAATAAAGTTGTTTCAATTATTTTATATTAAACATGTGACAGAATTTATGACCTGACTAGGTATATATACTACATATATGTATATACTTATTGGTTAAAATATACAAGTTATTCAAATATACAGGATTAGCAAATTTAGATTCAACGTGATATAGAGATGGATAAAATCCTGGATATAACACTTTAGGATGCCACTAAAGTATAATCAGACATTTTGTTTACATACAAAGGGTTTATTTATCGAGTTTTAATATTATGCTTAAAATTAATTTAAAAATAATAACTATCTAAATTTTATTGACTCTTACCCCATAACAAGCTTTACGAATCTAAGCCAATAATAGTTCCACAAACCCTCAAAGCAATAATACGGTAGGTCCCACAATCATAACAATAAAGGTAACGTTATTTTAAAATCCAGCGAAATACAAGTGTGCTCAAATAGAAAATACGATTTATACGGTGAGTCTATTTCTAGAGACTTCCTTCCGCCAGCGACGTTCCTAAGGGTAATTGGTTTGTGCATTTTCAAAGCATACTTTGAGTGCAGCAGTGGACGGCTAATAAAGACTTCTTTTTAGTTTATTAATAATCTTCGTTCTACAAATCAGGTTGAAATGTTTTGAAGTAGCTGCTGTAGGATTTCAAACAATGGTTATTGGAAAATACGTCATTTAATAATAATAATAATAATAATAATAATAATTTATTGATTCAAATAATAATGGCAATTATTACAATTTCACAATTTCATTGTCTTATTCTAAAAATTTTTTTTTTTTAATGACTTGCTCCCTGGCTGCCGCTGTAGGATTCCCTGTGTCGCGGAGCTCAGGGTTCTTCCGATTGTTACCAATTTATAATGACAATTAAAGTACTAAACATTCGTGACGTGATTTATATACGTGGAAACCATTTCTAAATCAGTTCGTTATCGGTATTTCTTTGTTCACCTTACTTTGGAATACAATGCTTGTGCGAATGTAGGTTCAATCGACCTAGTAGTTAAGTCTAATAAATAACTTTTTTTTTGTATGTTCGTCGATCAATCCACCAACATCAAGTCGGAGATGTGGTCAAACAAACACTAACCACATCAGAAAAAAAGTTTTGAAGCGAAGTTTGATCTATAAGTTAATAACTTACAATTGCTATTCGTTGACAACAGCTAGCTCGGTGTTCACGAGCTGTGACCGTTGATCACTAGATGGCGTATTATACTAGTTAGGCGTCAAGCGCTCAAGGTCATTGACGAATCGTAAACTCTTAAGCAGTTCGACTCACTATTTTATTTTTCCTAATAATCAATTAACGATTTGCTTGCATTGTTTCAGGATAAAAAGTGGCCTATATTACAATCAACCGGGTAACCTACATATATAAAAGGAGTATTTATAAAACGTTCACATATCCAACTACTATTCTAAATTCCATGGCCAGAGAATGCAGGCTCCGAACGGCCACACGATAAAGTTTAAAAATGAAGACTTACATCCGTAACTAAAGCCGTAACTCCGTTGGACGATGAAAGCGAAACAAGGCGCACTTTATTGGATTCTTTGAGTTCGTGCATCGTACAAAGGCAATGAGTAAAGCGAGTTATTGTAGCTTTGTTTCTACCGACTGCCGACATAGAAAGCATGAAACCTGTGCTCGGAATGCACGAACTTCTATGAGAAAACAATAGCCAATCGTTTTTAGACTTCGATTATTGATTATAAGTTGCTGTTGCCAGACCGCCTTTCTGTATTAACTGTTATATAGTTATCAAAAAATTATAGTGATAAAGTACATGTCAAACTTATTTTTCGGCAAATACGTGGTGGGTGGTGCCCGGATTGTTTCCCGGGTGACATGCAACCTCGTATATTAGGGTCCTCAAGGGTGGTTACCTCGTGATGTTTTTTTCACCACTCATTCAGAAAACAGAAGTACAGCCACTAAACGTGTGCATAATTTGACACATTGGTGTAGGGTTAAGTTTGAACCTAGGTTGCTAGATTGTAAGGCGCACGCTTCGACCAAGACACACTCGCTTAAACCTAGCATGCTGGTCTTAGCGGACGCCCGCGGCTGCGCTCGCATATTTTGAGATGTATAAAAAGTAACCTATGACACTTGTAAGACCTCATACTACCTACATACCAAAAATCATGATAATCCGTTCAGCCGTTTTTGCGTTATGGGCGTTTAAATAAACAGACAGAAATTCTAAAAACTGCTGAAACCTGGTCTGTAATGGATTTTTATTTTATTTTATATATATGTATAGTATACCCGTTTTCAAATATCATTTATGCTTAGATTTTTGACCCTCTTCAGCTTTATTATATGTATAAATAGATAACAGCTATTTTATGTATTATTAAAAGTACCTACCTACCAACTGTGATAAATTTATCTGATTTGATAAACGCTGGTCGGTAGCTTGTATTATAATTAAGTTAAAATCTAAATTGAATCATTAACGTAAGTACATACATCACGCGTTAAATTATTTTTATGTGACCGCTTGTAGAGGAAATTTAGTTGCTAAATATATCGGATTCTATGCTTTATACTCCAACATAACATAACCTCTATATTTACTAAATGATTTTTCCTTCTAAAATATGTATTTTATAGAGATTGTTATATCAGTACAAATTCTTCAAGTTTTAAGTGTTGGGAGTAAAGTTTCTTTTAGTTCTTTATGCAACTAATTTAGTGTATACTTGTGTAAGTCGTGGTTTAAGAAATAGATTACCTTAAAAGACCTTTCACTGTTTACAAAGGTTACATTAAATTTTTTGAGATGATTAATACAGTGCCAATTTAATAATTACAGGTATTTTAATAATGTAATTTGACATTTAAAAACACTTTCGTAATAGTAAGTTATGTTCGTTGGTTTGTCTATTTGTTTGTGTATTTTATTTTTATTTAGACTCATAATTAATTTGACATAATGTTTGACATGTTGGTATTATGAATAAATAAACTTAGTAGACTTTAGAAATGTCATGTTTTAATCCTGTTTTTTACAGGAGTAAATACAAGAGCATGGAAGGGTTGATTATTTTAATCGTCAATACTGTGGGAATATCACCGCTCTTACGGTCAGGAAAAGTCGGAATTCACCTTATTTAACTTTCGTAAATGCTACCAACCTAGTACCATTTGGAAATAATGTAACTGTAAGTAACAATATTTAATTTTTTGTGTTCATAAGATTTTAAATATTAATTAAATAAATAAAAATTATTTAAAAAGGTGTGTACGAACAGTAAATGCGGTAAGTTACTATAAAATTTTTGAATGTTATATATTATATATACCTATATATAATGCATACATTGTTATTTTCCAATAAATCTCAAATTAATCAGTAAATTCAAATCAAATATTATGAATAAATATATCTAAATATATAAAACTCAAAGGTGACTGACTGACTGATATAGCATAGAATAGAATATCACTTTAATGTAAGTACACCAAAAGACAGAAATTTCACAATAGAAAATAGACCAAATTTTTTTAAAGTGCTGGGCATTATTGATCTATCAACGCACAGCTCAAACCACTGGACGGATTGGGCTGAAATTTGGAATGAAGGTTATGACGTAGGCATCCGCTATGAAAGAATTTTAGGAAATGCCACTTTTAAAGGGGGGCAAGAGTTACTTCTTAATGCGAGCGAAGCCGCGAGCACCCACTAGTAAACATTACATATTTAGGAACTCACGTCCTAAAAATGTCTGTCATTTACTAATTCAATTAGCATGTTTTCTACTCAATTATATTAGATATATACATTGTAAAAATGTCTCTCAGGAACTTATATACTCGTATAGTGATTACTAGTATAGAAGGTGTTAGAGATTTTAGTGAAAAAGTAGATCAGCAATGTAGTGATTAATGTTACCTATTCGAGGAAACCGTATATTGGGACCTATTCATGGCTAATTAAATTAATTACCGAGTATATAGATTAGGAGAAACAATACTTATAGGTTGCTGCCCCTGGTTAATAGAAACTTAGGCCCCTATTAAAGTAATTGGTTTGGATAGCTGAAAGTGCTATTGATGAAGTATTATTGGTATTGAATCAATTTGGACCACTGTTTGGTCCAAACTGATTTAATATTGAGGAAAAGGGTATTTTGCAGTAGCTTGTGAAATTGAACCGGATACGTTTTGTTCATGCGAAACCTAAATATTCATAAGACATCGTGTTTATATAATAAAGATAAGAGATATGATAAAAAATCTTTAGATGATATTGTAAAAAATTATGGTTGTATGTAGTTAGTATTTTATTTCTTTCCGTTGGTTTAAATTAATGCTACGATTCCAATCTCGTAATTTACTGATAATATTTTACTACCACACAAACAACTTAATTTAAATCCACTTAAAACCGTTTTCGAATGCCGTGTTCATTGTATCAAGATTACATTTTAATGTGTCTAAATTATTTTATGGCTGTACTTTATTCATGAAAATTGTATTATTTGCATTGCCGTGTTTTTGAATACCCGTATTCATAGATTTCAGTAAGGATATCGTATAACGAACACCTCTTTTTGGATTCTCTTGAATTAACAAAATAAAAATTTAGTTTGATTGTGTATATCATAAATATATTATTATCTACGGTGTGCATAGCCAGGATGTTGTGTAAAATAATTTTAGTGTTTTTCGTGCTTGTGATTAGTTATATGAAGTGTTCGGTGAGTTATCCATAAAATTCTCTAGTTTTATAAAGCTGTATGTAGGTATATGTGTTTATATGAAAAGGTTTTATTAATGGTGTTTTATTTTTGTTGATTTTAATGTGTATAGTTTTGTCATCATAAACAGCAGATTTTGTATCAAAACCTCTTTTTGTATGTCACTTTAAAAATGGGCTTTCAGTTTTAACTGATTTTAATTTAACAGAATGTAAATACTAAATTGGGTGCTGAAAAATCTAATCGTTTGTAATTCGTTTCATATGTAAACATACGTTTCAGTTTCGTATAGTCTATTTTTTATGTGCAGGATGAAAACTTCAAGCAAGAGAGAGCAAAACTTCTTTATTATAACCCCAAATATATGGAAAATGTATCAATATTGACTGTGCGTAAAGACAGACACTCCCCGTATAGAACGACTATCAAAGCAACTACGTTATACACTATTGGAAACAATGTATCAGTAAGTGTCCTCCTTGTATCTTATTTCCTCAAGACTGAGGATCGTGAGATTTTGCTATGAATTTTTTTTTTTTTTATATTAAAATTAAAGTCTATTTTACTTACCGTTAATAGATTTAATTAATACCTTTTCAGTGGGGTTTCGAATTTTCTACTGCGAAGATTTCTGCATTTCCTTTGAAAGTGGAATTCAAATCATGCGACGGAGTAGCTCGGCTTGGATGGCTCAAGGAGTGGCTTGAAATGTATTCTAACATTCCCATCCGTAACTGTCCAGTTATAGCTGTAAGTACATCTATCTGTTTATAATATTTTGTGTTTATATAAAATGCAGAGTAGCGGGAGCGTAGATTCGGTTTTTTTTCATGTATGTTCGTCGATCAATCCACCAACATAGAAAAGCCATTTGAAGTTGTTTTCAATTAAAATAGATCACATCAAATCCATTTTGAAGCAAAGTTTGAGTAAAAGCATAATAAATTTAATACAGTCCTGATTAAAACGTAGCCTATGTGTGCCTATGTTAGCCCAGGGTCATCTCTTTTGCTATACCAAGTGCCAACCAAACTGCTAAATCGATCTGAATTGAACAAACTTACACACTCACAATCACTTTTTATAATTTAAGTGTGATAAAAACCAGACTAGAAAATGAAATAAAATCCGTTGACAAGAAGCGGTCAATGTTAAATATACCTACGATTTAGAAATACGGGCCATACCACGAGGCACTGCTAGTACAAATCCAATATGTAGCCTTTATATTATGTTATTTTTTTACAGGGTGAATATTATTTACGAGACTTAGAATTCCCGCCGAAGAATTTTCCATTGCAGTTTAATAATGCCGACTATTCAGGGAAAATTTTCATATTTGCCACCGCCACAAAAGAGAGAATAGCAGAGATTTCTTTTGTACTAAAAACAAGTAAATGAAGTAAATGTAAAGGTTATTTTCGCAAAGTTCTGTATATACCTACGCTATAAAACAATACGCAATGTACATCCTAATCTGCCTTATGTCTCTTCTATATACTATGTGCCAGGTTTTTTTTTTAATTTAATGCATACCAATATATCCGATCAACCCATGTTAAAAAGTATATTTGTGTAAATCTTACATGGTGAATAGTCCACAAAAGTCTTCAAAATATGTCTAAAATGCAAAGCTTCAAGAAAGTAATGATATAACACTTTGTTAGTATAGTAGGTACTGCATAATCCTTCTCTTATGTTACCGTCATGAAATATTGTAAATGATCAATTTGACTTTGAACTAGGTTTAAACTAGAATACACACATGCGCGTTATATCCCGGATTAACAGCAAAGCGTTGCTAGTGACTTCATAAAACAGTTATTGTTCGCATAATAATGGTGGCAAATCTAAAATGACACGCCTCGCAGCCGACAGCGTTTTGGATCCAGTCATGTGTGGAATGACCCTGGATGGACAGCAAATCGTTTTAATAATTGAGGCATGCCACTGGGCTGTTCCGCAAACCTGCTGCCGAATAAAACTATTTTGGCCAATCGTTTTATGTGTTTCCATTTTTGTATTCAGTTTAGCTTCAAACTATGGTTAAGTGCATACCTGTTTTAGTTAAAAAAAAAGGTTGAAGTGTAAAAGGTTTGATTAGAGATTTTTGTAAGTTTTTGCTTTTTATCAATAAGTTATATAGAATGAAAAGCACTTAATAAACTATGAATTGGGTTATGATAAAAAATGGAAGAAGTTCATGTTAGCTTATTTTTTATACTATCGAATTGTTGTAGTAATAAGCAGGTACATTATTGATTGATATAATAAAAATATCAATCAGTTAGTAAGTTTTTCTGATTCAGTAACTGACTTACTTCTTTGTGTACTTTTTTGTTATTATTTTACCTACATCATTACTGGGCGTAAGTAGTAACACTTACAGTGATTTATTGAAGTAAGTGTGACCGTTCCTGCTCCTTAATTATAACTTTGTTATCTATTACTATTATAGTATACGAGGTAGTGACTATTTTTTTTTGTTAGATTGTAACTATTTGTATTTGATTTCAAAATCAGTACATTAATTCAAGGAGTGAGCTAACGAGGGATGCCTATCGCAAAGTCGAGCACAAAGATATTATTTCCATAAAGGAAGTGTACTCAGAGACGAAGTGGGGCGTGCTACGTAGTTTAGAATAGATATGCTGGATAAGTGTATTACTGAAACACATAAAAAGAAAATAAAACGCTATATCAATATGTAATTTAATATCAGTATGTAATGGATTCTGGTTAAATTGTAGTTCTTTTAATATATTTATCTACACTAATGTTGTAACATTCTACTTATGTTTCCAATACTTGACTTATAATTACTACTGTTATAGCGCAGACAACAAAACACTCAATTTAAGCATTTAACTCGCTACGCTCGTTTCATAAACTCACACTCGTGTTTTAATACCCTTCATTACAGTTGCATAAACTACTATTTTTGTTGACATGTAATACTTCAATATATTAACTAAACGGTTTTCACTCACGTGTAAATCGCGTAAGTTCCCCGCGCTCGTGTCCCGGCGGGCCGCTCGCGCGGCGGCGCGCAGTCTGCGTGCTGCCGCGGTCCCAGAACATACGTTCTGAAGATGGATGTCATAACATCCGAAACGCGTAAACAACTTACGCGATTTACACGTGAGTGAAAACCGTTTAGTTAATATATTGATAAAATGTCTCACGAAAGTTTTAATATGTAATACTTATTTATGAATAAAGATGATTATGATTATGATTCTTCTCATTGAGTCGAATGACATCCGGCTAATGTAATTATGTATAAACAAGTTCGTATGTATGTCCATTGTACTTATTGTTATATACATCCATAATGCCATCCACACGGCAAATGACCGCAGTCGATGGCGCAAGATCGTGCGGGAGAAGATGATCCGTGGCGGGGGTCACAACCCTCAGCAGTGAGGAAAACGACGCGAGGAGGAGGAGGACATCCATAATGTATTACGTTTGATAAAAAGTCTTAAGTAGCAGTTTTTGGTAGGTAATCATAAATACTTCTAGATGTACTAATGGCATGGTCAATTAGATTAGATAAATTGGTACGGTTTAGGTAGGTAGGAAATATACAAGCACCATCTGTAAAAGCTCACATCCATATTGGAGTAACTTCACTGGCTCCAAAAACAGCGCATTTGAACAATCGTAGTGATGATCATTATGATAAGTTAGTAGTAAATTATATTTTTAAGATTTAGATAGATAGATAGATAAAACCCTTTATTGTAACACACACAGAAAAAAACAAACAGAAACACAAGAGACTTTAACAATAGTGCCACAACTGGCGGCCTAATCGCTAACAGCTATTTCTTCCAGGCAACCGAAGGATGGAGAGGAGTCGATAGAAAAATAAAGGACGAGGTGTACAGAAAAAAAAAAATATATAGGTAGATTTAGGATTACAAAAAAAAATTACTATCAGTAATCATATTCTCCCATATTTCCCAGTCTAAGTATTATATTGCTCCAGCTCTCGCCGCAATGACACCGGCCAGACTGGAATGCACAAACTATGTCCGGATGCTTGCAGGAATTTCTACGGCGGATGATATTTTATGCATAAAATACTTCGGCAGTTTCTCACTGCTAAGATATACTTGTGTTCATTTGGTATGCGAGACAATGTTATAGTTTGCAAATGTTATAATTTAGTTATACATAGTACACTGTTATCATTCACATTATGTTATTGTAAAAAAATGTATTTCTATGTGGTTTCTTGTAGGTAAACTTATCAAGATATTCATTCTGAATCAAGGATGGTCGTACTAGTCCTTGTAAATATATGCATTAAATAAAACTAAAAAAAACTTACAACATAGGGAAATAATAAATTAAAAACGAAACCTTATAATAAACTTAAAAATAATAAATTAACAACTATATAATCTAAAATATATACAACCTAACAAATAATATAAATCTACGGCATTATGAGGAATTTTCTTAATGTCAAGTTAACTAAATAACCCGCCCCTAATCGTTGCCGGCGCAAATGTGCCCATCAAGCTCGCTGCGTTTCCGCGCTGGATGGCAATAGATAGCCGTTGCACCAGAAACGATCCAGTGCAGGGGTCACCGGTCGTAACTCTAAGTTTATGCCCAATTTCCCCGATGAATGCCTTCGCAACCTTACTCCAACAGCCCATCGTTTCCACTGCCAGGGGAACAAAGATGTAATGCAGCTCCAGGGCAGCATACTTGAGCCTCTTCTTGATACAGGCATCTTCTGCTGCGGCTGACGAGGAGAGGACTGTGCGACTCAGGTGGCTGGGGGCTACTGTGCTGACACACGTGGCGTCCCAAATGAGGCACTTGGCATTTTTCCACGGCACCAGAGTCAGCCCGTCCGGTCTCTTACCAAATCTCTTACCAATTGTCCGTCTCTTGCATTAAATTAGTAATATATAGGAGAGAAAGAAGAAAAAGAAAAATACAAATACAAACTCAAAAATTTCTAGTACCACTAATTTACATAAAAACCCTTATTTCATTCAAACGGGAAACAAGCTACATGATTGACGGCGTCACTGGTCATTACCATACTTGGAAAAGCATCACTCGATCCCACCAAAGTCATTTGATCCTTAATTAATGGATATTTCATGAAACGGACGATTTGCAAGTCAAAATGGAACTCGAAGTGGCTCTGAAAGCAATCAGCGTGGTTAATTTATGACGTAAAGAGTCACGATTTCCAGCGCGTTTCGCCAGTTTTGTAAAACAAAAGCCATAAATTGGTACGACAACAAACTGTGGCGTACACAAATATGGCTGCACAGGTCAGGTCAGATTCTTCGGGAGATATTTAGATTTTCATCGAAAAAAAAACGACTGCACTTTACGATTATCGATAAATAATTAAGATAATTATCATATTTTTACGGTAGTTTTGTATACGATTTTTGCATAACGTACTTTCCGAGCAGTGAGGCGTATCGTATTCCATTTCAGAACCGAGATACAGAAAGTTTCACGCAGCGAAAAACTCTGTAAAACTCGAAAGAAAACCTCAAGGCAGACACGTATTTTTCTACGTACAGATAGAAACTTTATACTCCTTTTCTGTGTTTCGAAAGTTGCGGGAGCATAAACCAAAGCAATTTTATATCATAACAAGTTTCAATGGCACGGCCCGCGGGAGGCGCGCGCATAAACTTGCGAGACTCAGTTTGGAGCCTAGGGAATAAACTCATCTTTTAGCGGGAAAATTCCAAAAACCACCAGCTGTGGAAAATCTGGCGCAGTTTGGATATAAGCGAGAAAAGTTGTGTTTTGCTTTCAGATTGACGAGGCTGAATTTTTACATCAGCTGCCGATGCACTGCAGAGCTTCTTCGTTCGGGTTGCTTTTATTCAAACAATGAATAAAGACAAAATAAAGACTCTTTATTGATTACTGTAAAGTTGCAACATACATATATATAATATTGAAGTATAATCATAGAATATGCTACACGAATTACAATATCTTGTCAAATTGAATTTGTATCAATACATTTTATCCCAATAAATTAAATTTAAAATTTATATAAATTTAAATTTAAATATAGCATATAACTCAAGTTTTTTGCATTTAATCTTAACAGACAGATTTTCACACACATGGGATTTCTGTACAGTCCACAAGTAACGTAACAAGAGAGGACAAGATATACCTACTTAAATAAAATCAGCTCACAAACGAGTATTTTCAAATACTTATATTAAAAAGTAACACCACATTTCCTCATTATACCTATCATGACCTGACATAATGAAAGTGTGTTCACGCATTGTTTTTCTTCAACAAAGTTAAAACCTCGCTTCGTAAAGTAAACAGAATATTGCAGTTTAATTCCGTTTGTGTCATACGTTCCCCCAATTACATGAGCAAATGAACGTGGTTACAACTTTATTACGCTTTTGGAATTGCCTCTGTAATAATAAGCCGAAAGCGTAAATAATGATGCTGTTGCAACGACTTCATACTGGACAAACACCTCATTATCAAGAATAAATTTTAGGCAGGCATATGTCAATTATCAAGACATAATCCAGTAACAAAATATCGCTATAGATAATTAAATTAAAACGATAAAACAGCTATAGTTATCACGCAACATGTACAGTCTTAAGATAATTCTATTGTGGCTATACATATGTAAAGCTAATTACATAGAAGGTAAAAAGCAAAAATACAATGATAAGCTCATGTTTAGGACACACAATTTTTACGATCCGAAAAATCCAACTGTAAATTGTATTTACAATTTGTCCATCATGTACCTACAATATCTGGAATATATACATATATATACACAATCTGAATCAAGATCACAGTGGCCGGACCATCTGTCGATGATAATAAAAAAAATATATATATTCCGTGATATTGCACACAGCGCCATCTAGGCCCACTCAAAGCAAACGCTTGTGTCGTGGGTACTAGATAACGAATATACGCCCGAAAAATGTGAAGGCCAACGTCTGGTAGGTATGGCATGGTTCAGGTGGGTGACCAACGTTGTAAGCAAGCTTTTAGGGGTCTGAGTTATATAGTCTATGTAGTTGATAATAAACCGGCAGTGGGAGTGCAGCGGGTACCGGACTCACAGCGGACGCAGCAGTTCATTTGCTGAATTAACGCTGCATGCTTCCTTTGCTCGCCATTGTGTGCTTGTATAGAGCTTGTTGCGAAACGGGATTTGAAAGGCCTAAAGAGATGGAGATACATGTTTCATAATGTTAAAAGAGTGACAGACTAAAGTGTCCATTCGTCACTCATGATTTCTTTATATGTAGTTTTCGTGATAAAGTAATTTGATTGTTTAGCTGTTGCTGTTTTAGTTGGTTGTAGTTAATGATGAAGTGTATATTCATGGGTTTAATAGCATAATTTTACGTTAAATATTTATTGTAATATAATTTACAAGCAAGTCTTACAAATGTAGATTTTATTCAATAATATACAATATATACACATACCTATATATACACTAATAAAACTAAATAAGAGTTGATAATAATAATGATGAAGTAGTTTACGTCTTATATCGTTGTGCCTTAAAGATATACTCGTATCTACTATTTATGTTGTAAATATAATCAAAAACGGTATTCCTAAATTTAGTAGAGATTAATTTAATTTATTTGTTTACACAAGCGTTTGCTTAGTAGGGGGCGAGCGCCATCTCTGGCGCTGTGTGTGATGTTTCGGAATATTTATTTATTTAATTTACTTACTAATATAATAGAAAGAAATAATAATTTGTAGAACTCATTTGTATTCAGTTCATGGCAATTAATGTGCAAAAAAAACAATCAAGCCTCTCAACCCAAATTAAATACACACACAACTTCAAGTAAGACACAAACAAAGCTTATCAGAGCATACTGTATAGCTTATCTGCAAAGCAAATACCCGCATCTTACCACTCTGCAAACAGGGACGGCTCTTCATTATACAATAGCATAGCAAAGGAAATGCCGACTGGTGGTCTGCAAGATATTTAGACTTGGATAAAATTGGAACTAAAAAGAGACAAATAGACAAAATATACCTAAGTAAACACGTCAATTGTTAAATGTACCGCCATAGCGGCGTGTGGGTCAAGTATTTGTTGGTTAAAATAAGCCAAGATTATAATGCCTTGGACAACGTCCGAGATAAAGAACATTTAATAATAAATAAAAAACTATAAAGAGACTACCAGTCCTATTGACCCGAATCCATACCAGACTAATTGATTACTTAGTCATTTTAATACATTGTTTTGTAGGATTAAACAACAAACGACCATATATTAAAAGATTTAGCTAATGTGGATCTGGACTAAATATAATAAAATCTTTGATAGACCTTTACTTCATGGGACCATTTCTATAGTAAGTTCTTTCCTGAGACAAACACACATTGATGGCTGATCTAGACGATTTCTCATAGTAAAACGTTTCACAATGGATTACTAATATAACCACAGAATGCATAATAAAAATATAACTCATGATATGATATTTATATGTAATTTTTAACTTGGCCTTTACAATGTCCAAATTAGTTTTAGTAACTATGGGTTAAGCTTGAAATAAATGTATGTAATAAATATTTTATTTATAACTAGCGCGCACCAGGCGCGCGACTTCGTCCGCGTGGAATAGTTATTACCATAAAAACGGTTCTAGTGAGTTAACCTTAAAAGATAGACATATATATACTGTTGCGGACATTTTGTTAGATCATTTCAAGAAAAGTAATTCTTTCATGCACATTTTTTTGATATCTTGAACCGTTTTCGCAGCGCACGCAACGGAAGCCCGCAAGGATGAATAATTTTTCCCGTTTTATTCACATTTTCCATTGTTTCTTCGCTCATATTAGTTGCAGCGTAATGTTATATAGCCTAAAGCCTTCCTCGATAAATGGTCTATCTAACACAAAAAGAATTTTTCAATTCGCACCAGTAGTTCCTGAGATTAGCGCGTTCAAACAAATAAACAAACAAACAAACAAACTCTTCAGCTTTATAATATTAGTATAGATGAACGCTACTAGTGTTAATAATTCACGCAATTTAAAAAACAGTAAGAGCTGGATGGATATAATATCAGTGATGAAAGTTACATTTGTGTATATTTCACGGGAGTTATAAAACTATGCACCACCGAGTTGTAGCCCATCTTGGCATAAGTGCTTTCGCACTTAGATTGCGAGATAAATGACGCAGACTAATTCTCTAATGTACTATAATAGCTATAAGTATTGTTAGCAGCCTTGTAGATCTAGTTGGTTGCGGCTGGAATTTGGCACGTTTCTCTTAACTAGGTACTTGTAGCATGAATCTTGGAGCAGAGAATAATGTAGTGTCTTTAGCTGTTAAAATGCCATTTATAACGATATTAAATCGTACCTAGTAATAAGTTAAGATATTAGATAATTTAAGCAAGTAACTTGTGCGTGCTTAAGGTTGCCTGAAAGAGATCGCTCTATGTGATAAAGCCGACCAATGTACCAAGGACAAGTAATATTGCTATAAAATGTTTTGTATTTTTGGTTTTCTGGTATACAATAAAGCTACTTAATAATATATTGATTGATTGTGCGTCTATATCTTTTTAAATTCATAGAAATATATTAAAATTAAATCTTCGATATCAAATTCAAGTAACTGTAAAATATCAATCTAGACCAAAACATTGGCAATGAATTTATAATGAATATGGATGGCCAGAATTGGTTGAAATGAAATTGAGTTTGAAACTTTTGAAAACCTGATGTGCGCTTAGTAATGGGTTTGGACGGGAATCGGGACGGTAACATAATATCTACTACTAATATATACTACATATAATAAAAAGCTGAAACGGATAAAAATCTGAAAAATGGTTTGCATACACTTTAGATCCATAACAAAACGCGTTTCATATTCAAATGGTACTTTGCGTTTATTTATCGGTTATTTTGGTTTAGGCAGCTAATCTATTTTCTTCTTAATTCAGAAGAACACTACGTGCAAAGTACGAGATATCATGCTGACAACAATCATTATGATTTTGTGTTTTAAATCTGTGTTTAAAAAAATCTAAAGAAAATGCTAAAGAACAATTCTACAAATTTTCAGGTACAAAATAATTTGTTTAATTCATCTTTGATGACGACAGGTAAAAAATATCTGTGCTTAATAAATCTATAATTTAGCAAAACTAATCAGCGGGAGCTTAAAGCTGACGCAGCTTTCAAAGCTCCGCGATTAAAAAAGTTTTCAAATGAAAGTGCGCTGTGATCAGTTTCTCAAATAAGGCCGGCATGATTGATTACCTACTTCAATACGTGCGTTTATCGGTATCAGCGCTTTTACCCAGAATCTTCGGATATAAGGTGACTCTTAGATAGTCACCTGGCCGTATAAATGTATACATATAATTGTATATAGGTAGCGTCATTATGCTCATACATTAGCTTATGTTTATCATACTACACATACAGTCTAACACCGAGTTGTACAAGATTTATTAATATTTTAAAACCATATTTAAAAAATGCAACAAAAAGAAGCCAGGAAAAGAACGAGTGTTTTCATTAACTTTAATAATTCCTGTAATTCATTGTAATAGATAGTTCTTGAAAATATTTGCGACATTTTATTCTAAAGGTCATAAAAGAGCACCTAACGTAACACGCGAGCCTACATACTTCTGACATGGCTTCTCAGTACAATTAGTAGGTCCAGAGAAACTTTATTCCTCGTTTACCTTCCTCGTATAACTTCCTCGTTTTACCTACTTTGATAAAAAGATAGGCCATTAACAGTCAAAGCAGACTGATTCATCAATTTGTTTGCCAACTTCGCTTCAGCAGTACGATGAACTTTTGATAATTTAACTCTTTTGTTATGATTGTTTTTGAAAGTCAATGTTGTGACTTATTTTATACACCCCGTGTATGGAAAAGTTAAAAGTAATTTTAGTCATCTGTCCTTTCAATACTATTTTGCAGTAAAGTGATGACTTGAAAAAACAAACGAATGAGCTATACAATTATATATGGAAGTACGTTTATACAGGTCAGTCTCAAAATAATTTCCTAACCTTCCTCTAAAAGGAACCATAGAGAGAATGTAATGAATAAATAAATAATAAATATTACAATAATGTATAATGAATTAAAATTAATGAATTTGGTTTCCATAAAAAATCTATTAGCAAATTGCTGCTACAAATAATAATTTGATGAATATTCATTTTTAAAATGGAATGAATTTCCGCGTCAAAAATTGGGAAAAAGCTTTTGTTTTTTTGCTGATGAATAATTCTAATTTAAATGCCGTTTTGTCGAGGAAACTGATGAAAGAATAAATTATTCACTTAGTAACAACGATAAACGGTTTGTATTTTACTTGCGTTTGATACAGACTGCCGCTTGAGATAAGGGACGCGACCTTGAGATCTATCTACAAAAGAAAACTAAAGTATTTTTTAATTTTATAATTTTGATGACTTCATTAAATTGAAGTTGGTCTTAAATACATAGACCAAATGTATATGTAAATATACCGGCTACTTTTGATGTAGAAGTTAGTTTAGCATGTGATTTTTAATTTATTGAATTGTATAATGTTTTATTTAATAATTTGAGTAATTTTTATTTGTTGTTTTGTTGTCTTATGATGTGTATGAAATATCTGATATGAATAAACTACTATGAGTAAATTATGAAAATCAACAACATTTTTTACAAAAAATTTCCAATATACATGTAATAAATGAATTTCTAAAAACTTTACGAGCTTTTTCTTATAAACGTTCGAAAATTCAATAATCTGTAAAATCCTGTGAACAATGTCGACGAGAATGCAGCAGTATTCGCTAACATTGAACTCGTGTTCAGCAAAGAGTTATCGATTTGTTCCAGCTAGAGCTAGCGATACACAATTAAAAATTTAAAAGCTTCGGCCATTAAGGGAGAGCAATTTTAAAACTTTAACGCTGATTTATAGAGCGGGGCCACAGCAAATTCATTTTCCGCTGACCTCCCAAGAAAATCTGGTTAAAGTACTTAAACAATTGCTAAAGCCAGAAATTTTTAATCTTCTCATTATGAATAAAGGCTGGTTGAGATTATGCGGGAAATTACGAGATTAGGTGCAAGGATACGGATGATTATAAGCGGCCGGTGAAATTAACGTCATGAATTTATTGTGGGCGCCCAGGTTTATAATTATTACGGTAAAAGGAAAACATAATATTTTACAACGATTGTTGAACACGGCTGAATAAATATAAATTAGTCTGTTTATATTTTCTTCTTAAGTAATGAACAAATATAAAACACGTGGGTACAGACAAAGGCATGTTAGACATGTTTACAACGTTTTTTCATAAACAGCTAAATCTGGTGTCATAAATATTTAAGAAAATTGCCTTAAACGTGGAGCCTATTTGCTTGCTCTAGCAGTGTGCATTTCCAAGGATGATCCGACTATCATTTAATATTAACCGCGACACGGCAAGAGATTTTCTCTCGGGCAAAATTCGGCTTACTCTAGTGTACACATTTTAACTTATTCAGGAGGTGGTGATAGCATTTACTTCGGGCCATAGGCCCCAAAACTGCGGTACATTCGCCTCACGGAATACACATAAAGTTTCATGGTTAAGTTATTGCGTATTTGTGTCGAAAACCAATTACCTACAGATCCGCATGCCCTTTTTTCGCTTTCTTTTAACGAAAATAAAAAAAGGGACGGCGGTTTTAATTTGGAAATAATACCGGCCGATACATTTTGGACGATGTATTACTTTAGGTACATGCAATAAAGAACGGTGATTTCCGAGTTTATTAAAAGCTTATTTTATTTCTGTACTGTTTGCCTCATTTTACGAGAATAACAGGGAGTGTGATATGGTAGGTCAATCTTATAATCTTCATTTAAGATTTAATTATTTTTTAAATTATGAGTTAATTCACATAGCAAAATGAACATTTCGAGGACCACGTCACATTTCTAAGACCATCTATTTCATCTTTCAAGAGATTAAGGCCATGTATGTACTTGCCAAACCACGTTTTATTTGCTCTAGAAACCTTCTCAATCAAAGATTCTGCGGACAATCCCAACCTTAAATAATAAAGAATACAACTCGTGGTAGGTTATGGTTCTATACGAATCCAACGATCATTTTAATCCAATTACATAGTTCAACAAGAGCAAAATCAACGTCATGTAGAGAGTAAATAGGTAGGTACTTGTATCGTTCATCGCTCTGTTTACGATATGTATTTACAATAATTACGCGCATGTTACTGATACAAACACGATACTCGTATAAACACAAGAAGTTTAATGGAACGCAAACCCCATTACCCTTCGGAACTAAATGTCTTATTTATCAAAACCTACCTAGAAGGAGAAGTGTTTCATTCACAGATGATGTACAGTTATTGATAGCTCAGATAAAAGTTTACTAGCCAAACCAAATTCAATGTAGTTTTAGTTAATGATGTAGATTTGAGTTAATTTCAAGATTGCTTTACTTACTATGTTTTGCCTACTATGAATACTGTGATTATTTAGAGTTCGTTTTTAGACAAAAAATAGAACCAACATATAATATATGTTTGTTCTATTTTTTGTCTATCTTATTATGTAATAGACAAAGAATATAATAAGTAGTTTAAAATCGCTAAAATTCGAAATGAATTATAATTTTCTTTAAGTTTTCAATTAGTTCTCTTTTAGAATGGTGTAGTTATGTTTTTTGACTATACAATAAATATATTATGTAAGTTATAGTTTTATATCATCTTCGGTTTTACCCACTCTTGGAAGCACAGTATTGACGCTATTAACTGTGAGTATTGATCTAATGTTGTAGTGAGTGGTTCATACATTACGCTTATGTGATATATTAACAACAATCGATTATGACATGATCGTGTTATCAAAAAATTATATCTATTTGCTTTCGTTTTCTTTAGTAGTAAGAACACTGTGAAATGTATAAAAATGTGATTGGACTACTGCATCCTATTAGTGTTCGTGATTTTGATTGATTTGAAATAAAAAGCGCAATTTATAATTGATTGTGTTAAGAAGACCTAAAATTAGTTTAGGTGTAAATTTTATTTTATAGCAATTTCTATATATAAATACAAAATCTCAGTAAAAAAAGAAATCAGTCTGGTCAAATAGTCACCTCTTGTTTTAAGAAATAAAATAAAGTCAATTTGTCTGCTATATCACCTAATTAGCCAATCACAACGTGGATAAATTGATTAGATGTAACTCTGAATGTCTACACATTCACAACCACACTATACTCGATTGTCAAAGTTAGTCGCTTGCATGCTCTGCTGAGTCTCAGCTACAGAGTAGCACATGAACACTCACATCCTTCTACAATAATACCTATATATATACACATCCACTCGCTCAAATTCAGGATTTAATGTATAAGGTATCATAAAGCTCCAAATTTGTGAATGTCGCAATTTAGCCGCTTAATAAGCTTCTTGACGTAAATGACGGGCTTTGACTGCGATGCCTGATGTTCGCTTGTGTAGACTTTGCTTGATTAAGTCGCAATTTTAGAACTCTGGCCCAATTTCCGGGAGTTTTAGATTTAATTTCAGCACCTAGGACTTTAGTGATATTGCTTAGAAATATATACTTTGATCTAAGTTTGTACTGTGTTTTTTACCATTGTCATTTAAGGAAACGATATAAATTATGTAGTTAGATAAATCATCTATTTATTTCAAATGTAAAACTAAATATTTTTGGCCTAGCAGTCAATAACAGGTTGAAAACATAAAATTCACTAAATAAATATAAAGTAACAATAATTTAGGAAATAATCTGCTAGCAAAAAAGTCACTGCAACACTAAAATCACTACAAATGTCACCTCCATGAATACCGAAACAACTTGCTAAATTCGGTTATCTCTAAATGCACCCTTTCTGCAAAAACTACCTGCAAAGAGAAGATGCTTCTTATACAAACGACTCTGAATTAATTGCTTTAACTCGCCAGCGGAAGATTTAACTTTAGTTCTAAACGCTTTTATTGTATCTACACTCGATTTCAGAGTAAAGTCCGCGAGTGCAAATTGGATATTCTGATTTAAGAGCAATTGCGATGCAAGAACAATCGGATTTATCGTTGAATTTATCACTGTAATGGTTATCAGTTTAGAGTTGAATTTATTCCGATAGTATTTCATTTCGAACTGAGATCTTTAGTTTGTTTGCAATTTCATTGATTAATAACAAATAATATTTCTCTAATTACGTCTAAACTGTGTAATACGATTTAATTCCAACAAATTGTTGCAAAATCCTTGAGTAGGTACAAGTAAAATATTGCGCCTTAGACTATTTAAATTTAGTTAGTTTCCATAATAAGCGATAAAAATATTAACCCTCATTTATACATATCAACTATCCAAATTAGTATTTAAGTGTTTTCCCAATATTTTTTTATGTGTTTCCTTGTATGTTTTCTTGATTTGTTTTTGGTTCGTATCGATCTGTTTGCTCACACAATCACGACAGGAGTTTCCCATTCAGTAATGCTGTTCTGAATATGCCATTATCAGGTTATTTATGCGAAGAATTTCCAGGA
The DNA here is from genome assembly GCA_964023185.1 of Macaria liturata. NCBI lineage: Eukaryota > Metazoa > Arthropoda > Insecta > Lepidoptera > Geometridae > Macaria > Macaria liturata. Next base: position 6,231,567 of record OZ026821.1, on the reverse strand, counting down.
AAATTGTACAGTTATTATAATGGCCTCGATCGTTTGCTTTAACAACACTGTACCGCGCAATCGGAGATATTTCTTAACTTATTTTTGGTAAAAATAAATTGCCTCTTATACACATTATTATAGCCAAAAATATTACGGCACAAACGAAACTTCAAGGATTTGAATTTCATGCATGTATTAGTGTATTAAAGCGTATTCAAATAAAGGTAAGCGTTCAAAAAAAGTACCACACAAGTTTTGTATAAAGTAGGTAATAGAAGTTCAAATCTTTTTTTAATATCAATTAAGTAAGTCAGTCTATTAGTAGATCGTGTAATTGGATTTCAAATGTGGTTTCTTTTGTTTGTACTTTGCAATTAATTTTTTTGTACTTTCTAAACTTCTGTGACTACTAAAATACTACAATACATCTAAACTAAATGCCTTACTCACAAATAATAAACTATTAATCTACTACACCGTACCACGACTTTCTCCAAAAATATCCCCAACATATTGTTATTATGACAAGTAGCGCTTAGCATCGATCCGTCAACTGCCTCTTGACACGGGATCCACATTCGAGCGATGGTTTATTCATGACGCTGCGACTCCAAGTGCTGGAGGATTGTTCACTTCAAGTCTGCCTGCTAAATATATTGGAAATGCTTGGATGCTTAGCTTTGAAATTTTTGGCACGGACGCGTTAATTTTGGTAGGAAACCGTATGCATATACTCGTATGTCTGAAAGATCTGATAATAACAAATGTCTGAAAATAAATTTTAACTATCAATAAAATTAATGTACTTACCCATGAAATGATCATGATGAATGCTTACCATCAGCCAGATCATCTGCCGTTTTACCACTTTTTTTATATAAAAAAACATATGTTTATAAAATACTAGGTCTTCCATGATTTTATTTGTGGGTGATATGTAGAAGGTAAAATACTTTAAAAACCGTTCGTTTGGCTAATAATTTCTACCTCTTGACATACAAGTGTTGCTGTTATTATATTGGTTTTAATTGAATAAATCTTGTCGATCAGCATGCATTACCATTAAGTTTAAAAACATAACATTAATGCACCTTCTTCATCAATCATCCTTATCAATCAGCTCCCAAGTTACTATCGCAACTAATCGTCTCTAAAGTTACTTCGATAACTGTTTATTAGCGAGCAAGTTGTTTGGCAAATGTGTGTCACGTGTCCAAAGCCCTCCCTTTGCGGTGAGCGAACACAGAAATCAAATTAGGCGAATCCCTTTGACCCAAGTTAGAGTTTGTTCAGCTACGCTAACTGTGAAATTTATTAACTAGTTTAGGTGGAAGATGCAAGCGCTTGAACAGGTGAATAGTTCCATGTATTACGGGCTTTAATAATCGGTGATTATAAAACAATACAACGTGTGAAGCTTGGTGGGAATATGTCCTCATTTCCTGTTGAATGGATAGAATTAAGGGTGTCATTTTCAATTCACATATACATGACCACAACATATGTGTTTAAAGGGAACTTTTATTTCAGCAATGAGAACAAACGTTCGTAATTTATAATTGATAGTATACACATCTAAAGAGATCAATTTCAGCAATAAAACAGTGCTTATTGAAAAAAAAATTAAAACTTCGTCGTCAGTAGATTTTTAATTTGTATGAACAACATTCATCTCGATATTTTAACAGTTTTACTGAATAACAGGAATTATAAGAATAAAATAAATACATATTTCGGGACATTGCACACAGCGCTATCTAGCTCCACACTAAACAAACGCTTGTGTTGTGGTACGCCATTCAACATTATTGATTGCTTACGTAAAGTAATATCTTTTAAATTAATTTAATGAGGCCTGATGAACCGGAAGTTACGAGCAATTAATAGAAAGCATGAAAAAATAAGATTCGAACAACCTTAAAAAGTAAAGTGTAACATCTTTTTATAATATAATTTAACCTTTACAAAATATTCTTGTGAAATTATGTTAAGGAGCGAAAATTTTAAATGCTTTGTAAAGAAAAACGTTTAAGTGGTTTTACAAATTTCTTAACAATAATTGGGTTTTTGATTACGGAAAGCCGCAATTTTTTTTAAATTTGAACATGTCTTAAAAAAATTAACTACAAAGAAATGAATAAATCTGACACCAAATTTTGCCAGTCCTATGAGAAATTACTTTTTTACCACGGTACGTGATTTTGGCTCTATTTAACAAAAACATAGTTAGTTTAGTTACTACTACTGTTTGAGTACGGAATATTATTTAAAATCTGAGACGAGAAAAAATACGACCTCATCATAATAAAGTTTGGGAGCGATCCAGTTAAGTTCAGAACTACTAACAACAGTTTGTGAATTAATTAAAAACTGTCAAGCAGCCACAGCGGGTACCTAATTTCTTTTTAATTAACTAGTTTTAATCTTGTTTCCCGCCTTCCTCTTGTGGTAGCGCTTTGTTATTTTATCAGTTCTTAATTTGTTGTATTCCAATTATACGGTAAAGTGAAAAACAATAACAATAATAAGCCAAGATATACAAATACAATTATTGTAGCTATGCTCTACGTACATAGCTCTACGTCGTAGCGATTCGCGTAGTGCGTAGCCGGTGGCGTAGCAATGCGTAAGCTACGTAGCACGCTTACCCGGTGTTTTGATGCCAAAGTAATTTAGATCATGTAACTATGACTACGAACAATTTAACATTTCTTAAGTTTAAGAATTTCGCCACAAATATTTATGTGTCAACATTGTACCAGCAGGCGATGATTTTTTTCTATAAAACGGTTGATTTTTTAGAACCAATTTAAGTTTTCTCTTTTCTTGCTGGTGTTTTCAAGTAACCATGTATTTACAATATACAGTCCTCACATTCTCACGTATAGTATTCACACATAAAGTCCCAAGTCTCGACTAGTTCCTCGCGACTTGTTACAGCAAACTCCCAGCAACTGTAAATTAAGATTAGAACCAACCGCCTGCGCGCGAACTTGGGCAAAAATATTTGTCGTCGTACTGCAGCTGAGGTATTGCGTTCTATTCGCTGAAGTGCTATGAATTATTAATACCATAGAAACATCATCATCATTTGACTACTCTGTTAGCTTAGTTGGTAGTGGCTCTGCCTTCTAATGTAGGGGCGCGGTTTCGATTCCCATAAAACACAAGTAATTATGTATATTAAAATTTGTAATTACTAGTGTTAAGCCTGGTCGTTTTTATGTATAATAAGTATTTATTTACAAAAAAAGTATATATGTATTATATACGTTATGTAGTCCCCATGATACAAGCGTAAGCTTAGTGTGGGGCTAGATGGCGCATATCTATAAATATTTCAGGACACATCACATGGCCTGAAATATTTATAGATAGAGACATTATATACATCAGCTCATTAGAGCACGCTGCGGGGCAAGCCTCTTCCGTTGTACGCCAATAATCCTTTCATGCTCAGATTTACTTCAAATATAGCTGAGATAAAAAAATAATTCTAAGAGTTTGACTCACCTTACCGCCATTGCCACATTGGATTTGGTGAGCGAGGCTTAATCCTTAAGCCACTGACGGCGTTCAAGTAGCATTTGGCTATTTTCGTAACCAATCACGAGCAATCTTTGAGAATGAGTGGTAAAGAGAGATAAAATGTGAAAGTATTTTTGGCGCGACGTTTGTGAGGAGTTCCAATTCTATACCAATTATTCGCAGGTTGAAGTGCTAAAGTTTCGTTTACTATCGGGGACATGTGTAGGAGTTTTAAATGAAAATGGCAGATAGCAGTGTTTAGGGGTATGACTTGGAACTGGTTTATACTTGCTTTGCACGTGAGTGATAAAAATGTGGTTTCTTATATCACACATAAATAGGTTACCTAAATTGATATATGAGAAAACAAATATATGATTTTAGTGCCATAGTTTGTACAAGTCCTTTTGGAGATATTTAGGACTGTATTGTAATCAAAAAATAATACCTATATTGATTTTGGCTATCTTGTATAACTACTTCAGTCAGCTGATATGATTACTTTAATATTCAAATTAATAAGTTTGAATCTAATCAGACCACCTAAGTGAATTATTAAAGATTAAAAAAAAATACATAAAAAATGTTATCACAAAAGCAATCTGGAAACTGTCGCGAGGTTCGCACCGTCGTCACATTTCAAATATTTTTATTCAATGAAAGGCAAAGTTGTAGTTTGCATAAGGCCATACATATGCATGAGGTGCCGGCCATTGCAGCGACCGGCGCATGTAAATTCAATAGACTATGCCTGACGAAAATAACACGCGGAAAACAGTGCGACAAATCCCCTTTATATTTTGTATTAAACAAGTGAATGAGTCCGCCAAAATTCACGCCACGCCACCAAAGTAATTCATGTGTGAAATAAAATCCTCGCATTAAATTGTTTTAAAATTTAATTACGGAGCATTACAAACAGATGGCGGGATCGGAAACTTTACACTTGAAACAACGCACCGGGGATTGTGTCGGCAATCGGTTAAACGCAGTGTTTATACGGAACTCGACCCGCATGTGTGAGTTTATGTAAATTTAATGAAGTATTTTATTTATTAAAGCGATTAATGGTAAGAAGAAGAAGTCAAAAAGCATCACAATATTTTTTTAGCATATCTACAAATACAAAAGTACTTATAGGTTACGTTTATTTTTGAAGTGACATTTATGGGTTTTTTAATAAATAAACTTCATTCATCAGTATCGCCCAAAAGTTCAAAAAGATTATAAGATAAGACTTCTCTTAAAAAAATAACACAAGTAAACGGTAGCCTTGTTTATTGCGAATACAAATTTAAATTATCTTATGATGTGTAATATTACGTGCGGTGACCCGATAAATTTACTCGACCCAATTACTTTGGTGCCAAAGAACAATTAAAATGATTGCCACTTTTTGAGAGCTAACAAGATTTTTGCCGCGGAGCTGTTTTTATTTTCTGAACGAGATCAATCGATGTTATTGCAGCGCTTGGCCTTTTTTGTCCCTGTTTTACAGCCTGAATGAACTATACGGTTGTATCATTTGATACCTCGATATTACCTGTGGATATTTGTTCACAAACAGTTTGTATACCGAGACAAGTTTTCCCTCATATTTTTTTTAGAAATTCATCCGAAATCCCGAACGTACTCGTAACACGTCCCTTTGTAGCTCATACGATGCCGTCAGCGTGTTTTTTCTCAAAGAAAATGGTCAATTTCGGAGGTTTATTTTGTGAGCAATGCGACGTTTGAAGTCTACGCGGAAGACCTTTTAGTAAACCACTCTATGACACTGATCCTGAAAAATTATACGGGGCCAGATAAACCGATTGTTGACATGTAAGCCCTTTTAAAATAGGTGTTTATCTCCACTGTTCAAGTTTTTAATGTTATATCTTTTTACGCTGCAACATTCTCTTCAATACAATGCAATATAGCACATATCATCATTGTCATGTTTGCTTTAGAGGTAGTTTAGAAGCTTAATAGTGACAGGTTAGAATATCTTTAAATGGAATGTTTTATATTTTCCTTGACCATATTTCTACAAATTTTTTGGATTCAGCACATTTTTAGACCATAGCCAAGTTTAAGAATGTACTGAACCCAGTAAAAACCGATAGCAATCTTCAAAGCAAGTGTGGATTCACTTCCTTTCATTTTGTTGTACGCAGAAAGAAAACGGGAAGTAAATCACTTCATCCGGTTCTTAGGAACTTTGACAAAAAACAGTAAAGTCCCGAAACAATATTAGCCAAGCCACAGACATCGAGAAGTACCTACACCTATAAATCTATCACTATCGACATTCATACATCAATGTGTCTAACTTTTAAACAAGCCGGTTTAACTCGGTTTATAGTTATATTTTATATATTGGCAGGTTCTATCGAAACGGAGCGAATGAGGCAAACAAAGCCATCGATCACGCAGTTTCGTTGTTTGGTTTTTAGTTGGAACTGTTTTTGTTAGTATTTCTCTACTAAACGCCGTATCCATGCGTGATATGTGCGTTAAAAGCTTTCCGTCCTTCCTGCTGCCACTCATTCAACACGTCATGGTACAAGCTACATGGAAATCAATCCTGCTCTCTTTCCGACTCTTTTGTTGCTTTGTTTGGTACAAAGTGGCTCAGATAAATTATGGCTATATTAAGTACTTACTGATTTTATGTTAGTCGTAAGATGTCTAGATATCTAGACATCCTACGCGCGCTAGATCGTAGATTATAAAGTTGCTTAACACCAGGCGAGTTGTAGTTAAGCGTGAGCGTATAAAATTTAAGAAACAAACTGTCGAAATTGCGTTCCTGAAATTTATGCTTACGCAATACATACGCATTATATATTTTTTTTAATGATTTAGCTATTAAATCTTCTTATCGTCATAGCATACCAGTTTTAAATTTATTTTGAGTTTGATTTTCAAATGCACAAATTGCATTTTTTAAATCGAACAAATGACAGGACATATAAGCCTTCTACTTAAACCAGACAGATAGAAACACAGAGTCATATGATAGTAGTCGTACGTGGGTAATTGTCATGCCTTCCCCATTCGGCGCTAACTCAGTAACGTGCATGCAAATGGCAACCAATGATATTGAACCTAACTGACATCTCTTTAGGGTGAAAATCATCCGACATACATATGTCATTTAAATAATAAAAAATATGTTAATAAAGTCAGTTACAGAAATGATACAAGTGCAAAAATGCGTATGTGTATTAATGTACAGTAAAGTAAACTATGCGTAGTTCGATGCCATCAGAATGTGATAAGACAACCAACTGCAGAACAAATAAGACACCAACGAAAATATAAATAGGTACGTAATTATATAAGCCTATTTGAGTATGGAAAACGACGTAAGTTAGCTCAATCGACAGGGATCTAAAATTGAATGTGGACTTACCTAAAAACCAATTCACGTAACCGTCAAACTAAAATTATCATTTGTTTTTTAAAACCTGTATTATTCAAACGTCGTCAGTTAGATTACTTTTCACCAAAAATATTGTTACCACATTTTTATTCACAGTTACACTTAGATTTAAATTATCAAATCAAATTTTGACTGCTCCGTTAGCTTAGTTGGTAGTGGCTCTGCCTTCTAATCTAGGGGTGCGGGTTCGATTCCCGCATAACACAAGTAATTATGAATATTAAAATTTGTAATTACTTGTGTTGAGTCTGGTCGTTTCTATGTATAATAAGTATGTATTTACAAAAGAAAAGTATATATGTATTATATCCGTTATCTAGTACCCATGATACAAGCGTTAGCTTAGTATGGGGCTAGATGGCGCTGTGTGATATGTCCTGAAATATTTATAAATTATTTATTTATTTATTTATAAATCAAAATACTTTATTGTACACCAATAACAAAAGAACACAAGTATAAAGAATTTAGAACATACAATTGGTATTGGGCCTTAAAACTTTGGCAATTATAACATTGTTATTTTATATTGCACCATTGTTATACTTTTTGGGCATTTGTTGAGTGAAAAGTATTAGGTGTGTCTGATCTGTATGACTTACGTGATCCACTATCCTGTTATACCGCTGTTGACAAATGAGCGCGATGCTGCGGCCGACAGTAGAGACCGCTCGCTTTAAATTATGTATCGAAGTTGGACCGTGGAACGAAAGAGTACCGGCTACATAAATTATAGTGCAGTGGATACGATACAGGGATTCAGCAAGTCATATGTTACGTATCGAAGCTAGTAAGTGTCAATTTTGATAGAAAATGTTCAAAGTATTTCTTTTTTTAGATTAGATGTACAAGAGAGGGATGAAATGAAAATCCTTGAGATGTACAAATATTTGACAACTTGGTAGGCTTATAAACAAAAATAAAATTAAATTAATTAATTAATTAATAAAAAAATTAATTAAATTAAAAATAAAATAAATAATTAATAAATAATATTTATTTTTTTAATAAATTAAAAATTAATTAATTTTTAAATTAATTTTAAATTAAATTTCTCGTGATTTTTGCCGACAATTATCGAAATATTTTTATACTTCTACCAGAGCTAACATGCGCGCCCTTTGCTTTTTGTTATCTGTGTCGACATGGAGCTAATATGACAAATTTATACGTAGTTTGACCGTCGAAATAGACAAATCACCGGCGAAATTTTGCGAAATTAATTCGATGTTGTGCATTACTAGCCTACCCGATCATCTGAAGCAACATCTATACTTAATAACCAAAAACCCCTATATCACCTTTTGTACCTTTTTATCATGAGTAAAATAAATACGGAAATGTGTATATAAATGTGTACTTATGTGTTTATCTGTATGAACATTATTCGTTTCTTCCCCCATACTTATTATTCTGACTTAACCCTTGGAGCTAATCAATCCACATCAGCAAGGCCAAACGGTTTCCGATTACGTGACACAATGTCCATGTAAAAATAAACACAACCGGAAACCTATATGAAGAACAGAAAATCACCGTTTTTGTTAGTTGATTTACAAGCTTTAACGAAAAAAAATGTATTTTTGTCTCTCAAAAATAAATAACTTCTATTTTGTAATAAATTTAGTTTAAATCATAGACATTACGCTGAAGTGTTGTATGTAAAAGCAAGACACAGACAACATTAGTATTAAAAAAAACTCAACATAGAAGATTTTGGGTCAAAAATTGTTTGGGTATACTTGAAATCTATAACAAAACACGTTTCAGCAGTTTTTAGAAATTATGTCTTTTTATCTGTTTATTAAAAAGTTGATAACGCAAACACGGCTTAACGGATCATCAGGATTTTTGGTATGTACATATGTAGTATGGGGTCTTTGCAGTCTTCTTTGCAGTTATCTCAAAATAAGGCAAGGGAAGACGCGGGCGTCCACTAGTATGCAATGTGCATTTATACTTTGGTGACTATTCGCCCATCGTGTCTAGTAATTTGAATGTCATTAGACTGGCTCAGTAATACCGAGTAACAAGCGCAGAGTTTAGGTTAATTAAACGAGGTTATCCAAACAGGTTACATGTCAGTGGAAACTAAATTATTGCGGCCTATTTTGCTCCCTGTTTGGTAGTCAGTACCAACACTGTGTAAGATTGAATTGGGCGGGTGTATATTTTATTTAAATTCGCTGGTACAGAGTTTTGTCTAGTTCTTTTCTCGAGTGTTGTATTTTTGTGAACGATTTGTAAGACTATAAGCGTAATATTGCGATACATAACATAAATCTATACTAATATTATAAAGCTGAAGAGTTTGTTTGTTTGAACGCGCTAATCTCAGGAACTACTGGTGCGAATTGAAAAATTATTTTTGTGTTGTATAGACCATTTATCGAGGAAGGCTTTAGGCTATACAACATCACGCTGCAACTAATAGGAGCGAAGAAATAATCGAAAATGTGGAAAAAACGGGGATAATTATTCATCATTGAGGGCTTCCGGTACGTGCGCTGTGAAAACAAGTCGTGGGTAACAGCTATAATTTATAAAGTTGAAAAGGTAATTTGCAAAAATAAATATGATACCTAAAATAACTATTCCACGCGGACGAAGTCGCGCGCACAGCTAGTAATGAATAAAAATAATACATCCTGAATAATTAATTTATTTACATAAAGATTCAAGAAATTCTTGATATATAGCTGATAAATAAATTTGTAACAACAAAGAGAGGCGTTTCACTTCATGACAATTTAATAAGTACGAATAGGTTTGGAATGCCAAAATGATATTATAAGCTTTTCAGAGCTAATATTTATTAAAATAAATTAGGAACTAAAATGAAGTACAACTACTAACATTGCAATTTATATACACATTATATAAAAAAGAGTAAATCCTAAGAATCTTCTCAAATATGGTATTAAAATAATATTCTGTAAATTTATTTTTAGATACAAAAGTCTTTAAATCCTAGAATATGTCGCTTCACACTCACACCGTTCAAACTATTTGAAAAGGCTATCTCCTTTTACAGATGAATTAAAAATTCTTTTCTATCCCGTTCCATTGAAATGTGCGAGAAAATCTTATGTATTTTTTACAAAATTCTCCAGCGTCTCATATCAGCACGTTTCACTGCGCAAAGCCGTTTGCAGTAAGAAACTCAGTGCAGTTTTTAAACCGAGGGATAATCCTTTTAGTTGTTACCCGAACAAACCTGACTTGTGCCGGGAAGTTAGTTTCTATTTGGTTTTAGTTTTAGCGTCGCCTTTGGAAAGTTAACGATCATCGAGCAATTAATAGCGTAACTTGGTCATGTGTGCTGTTTGATATATTTTTTTGCTGAATCGTATCGCATCGATTTGGTTGAGAGCACATATATCTGGCAAATAAATTACTTTGATTTATTGAAAACGATAAATAAAACTCATGTCATTATCTACTTTTTGTTTGTAACTAGCGCAATTGATTTGAACAAAAAAATCGAATAATGTGTAGGTAGAAAACGTAGACAACTATGAAAAAAAATCTGTCATGAATTTACTCTTAATCTTCTATTGGACATCATTGTGCCATTTATGCCCACTTCAATATTATGGTCCAGACTGTCTGAGTGTCTTTTCGCGTCTCTCAGAGATTCAAGTGTACTTTCAGTTGAGATACCTACTTAGAACCTACTTGAAATACTTAACACGGGGTGGTCATTTACAGTAGTAACAAGATAACTGGAAATAGTCCACTTACCTACTCAATATTTGTTTAAATGTCACTGGACTGCTCTGTTAGCTTAGTTCGTAGCGGCTCTGTCAACTACATAATCTAGGGGTGTGTGTTCGATTCCAGCACAACACAAGTAATTAAAAAATATTAAACTTTGTAATTCATTGTGCTCAGTCCAGTCGTGTCTATGTATAATAAGTATGTATTTACAAATTAAAAAGTATATATTTATATGTATTATATCCGTTATCTAGTACCCATGATACAAGCGTAAGCTTAGTATGGCACTAGATTGCGTTGTGTGTTATGTCCTGAAATATGAAAATACTTATCCGGAAGCCATTAGCACTAGCTATGCTTTGGTGTAATGTAACTATCACTTTTTGTAGCAAATCTATGCTGGAATGAAATAAGCTCTCAAATAAAGTTGCCAATACACACTACTAGGTGCTTAAAGACTATAATTTAAATTTTAGGTGGTAGCAAACTGGTAGCCGTTTAAAGAAAGTACCCGCTACTAATTATTATCTACGTAGTAAAATTTCATTAATTAAAAATTTTATACGGATTTATTAACTTCTGTTTTATGTATATTCATACGAACATTTACCTTCGAAGCCTAATAACACAAGGCGCCAAGCTCTTTAATCATTTATTATACTAACGCTTAATTACATTAATTAAATAAAGGCACATTTCGTCTGTTACAAAGAGGTTTCTCGGGGACTTAAATATTTAACACCCAGTATAATATTCGAGTTATTATTGTATGAAAATAAAAGTTTTTTTTTTTTATAATTATACGATTTATTATTAAAAACTAAGGCTATCAATTTAATTGGAACCTTCGTCCATCCAGCAACGTTGGTTTTAATGACCTAGAATATCTGCTTTCAACTTGAGGTTATTTGGCTCTACCTTTAGTCGTTATAGGTGCGATAAACTAAAATAAATAATAGTTCCAAATGAAAACTTGAGGCATTAATTGTAAATATTCATCTTTTGTAGGTAATAGTACCTATATTGATGTCAACAAATTAAACTTTTATTAAAGAATCATTATTATTAATTTTTACAGCATCGCCATGTGAAATAACGAATTTTAAGTTTTTTATAAGACAAGTGTTATACCTAGTTTTCTGTTACATGGCGTTTTTTTTATATAAAGCGATAATAAATACCCATCTTCTCCAACAACATTTTTTTTTGTTGATTCGGCAGAGGTGCCTTGGTCACATTTTGTTAGTAGATTGAATAAAACGTAGCAGCGATTTTCTGTCTGTTAGTCCCAATATAGCTTGTGAAAAGCCACGGAGGCAATTTGAACACTATCAAACACCAGAACATCTCACAATTTTTCAAACCCACTTTCTTGCTAGTGTAATATCAATCTACTTGGCTAGGAAGATTGAAAACCATTTTGATTCCGTTTGTTTGCTCTCTCAACACCTATAGATAACGTTTGCGTCGAGGACCGACCCTATAAATCTTGTTCGATCTGTCTTGTTTACGAGATCATTAGTTACCAAGTATAAAACTTTCCTACGCGGCTCTCCGTATTATGTTACCTTTAGGGAAAATGCGAAAAAACGACGACCTTCCTTTTTCTCCGGAATGAGACGTGAGCCTTCTTAGAAGCGATGCTACTATCCGTTTGTTAACTTTCTTTCTGTTTCAGTGAAGTCTTGAGTAGTTTTTATCATTTCAAAGAAAGTTGCCAAACAAGAAGAACGTGGAATAAAAGTTTAGATCTTCCCACACAAAAAAATAGTTTCTAATATTTTTGAAAGATTTATCTTTTTGTGATAGTGATGTTGACAGAGCACCTCGCCAGTAATGATCGCCGAATAATAGAATATTTTATGCGAAGATTATCCCGATTTTACAAAGGCCTAACTTGTTGCCGAAAATTTTCAGTGAAATGTGAGAAAGCTTAAGTAAACTGAAGGCAAAGATAACAACAACTGACTACCCGACCTTTTATCTCGCCCGGATGAAACAGGGAAATTACCATTTTTATTAAAATTAATTAAAACACCGTTCCCGTAATTAACCGCAAAGGTTCGGAAGCCGTCAAACTTTAACTCTGGCAACGGGACTATCTTAAGTTGAGATCTTGAGCATCAGCCGCAAGATTTGGGGAATTATGAAATTCCCTGAAGCGTGGCAACCTCAAGCCTCAAGCAGACGTGTAATTATTGTTAAACAGTACTATAGATAGGGAACTATTGGTTTTACTTCGTGAAACCATGTTCATTAGTAAGCTCGATTGTGGTTAACAAATGTATTCTGGGATATTTAAACAATGTTATGGTGTATATAGGTATGTATGTGATATAGTGATTTTGCTAGCCAACATCAACAGTGGTTTATTTGCCACCTAATATTAATGTATCCTGTATGAAAAACATTCATATCTGTAGGTATACCACCTACAGATATGAATGTTTTTCATAATCATTTTGTTTCGCATCCAATAAACTATCATATAAAATAACTGATTTCAAAATTAATTAGAACTATACTACCAACATAAGTACTTACTAGTAAAACTTTGGAACGTTTGATTCAAATCGAATTTAAGCCTTTCATTATTTAACTGATTAAAGATGCCATCAAAACATTATCTTAGAACTATCAGCGCAACACTAAAAAATAAATCTAAATTAAAATAGGTACATTAGTAACTGATCTTTTCTAGTATTGCCCGCAATCGAAACTCAACAAAAAGCTGGCAACAGTTCGGTAAAATATTACGACCATATCTTGAAGCCGCAAGAACAAAGGTAAGGGTTACCTTGCACTGCTCTGTTGATTGAGTAGCAGATTTCAAATACTAGAAAGTAGGTTGTAGCTTGAGATAATATAGCAAGAATTTTATGAAAACGTTAAACATACTTAAAAGAGTAACTTAAAAATAACTTCAAAATAAACCACCTAGTAAATAATACATTATAATTTTTAACACTGTGTGTGATATAAGCGTCTAATTTACTTAAATAAAAACGATTCAACAATAAAAAATCTAAAATCTAAAAATTTATTAATATTATTACTTATTATTATTTAAGATTTAAGAGCATATATATGCTCACCTTTATAATATGTCATTTTTGCACAAGATGTAGGTGTTAGAAAACGTGTAATCTTATAGTTACCGTTTCTTTCCCCAGACGCCGCGCGCCGTGTAACTTGAGTCGGTGAGAGTGAAAATAAGCTGAGAAAGGCTACACTAAGTTAGGCTACACAAAGTTAGGCTACAATCATGTAGTGTCTGGAAACAAGATGGGTAGATATTTTGTCTTGGGACTGAGCACAGGTAAAATAACCGCGTGTTTCGTTTATATTTATAAAGTGTATGGAGTCACTTTTTTGCTTCGCAATTTTTTCGCCAGAAAATATTTTTACATTATTGTTGGCATGTTACAATGTTCAGAATATATTGGCCGTCGATGTTGGATGAAATATTCATTGATCATTATGTAGTAAGATGTTGTATCCATTTATGAAATAACTCTTACAAATGAACCAGCTGAAGTGACGAGTGATTTTACAATGAATTAAGGTATTGTTGTTTTCGATGTCATTAAAATGTTATGAAACTACATGTAATCTAAGTTACTAACTGGGAAAAGTAAGCTCTTGAGCTTATGTACTTACCAATTACAGTCTATTGTAGGGCATACAATTATACTAAACAGCTATAGTGACAGTACCAAGATTTATTTAAGTTGACATATTGTATGATTACATACCTATTATTATGTTTGACATGATTTTAATAACAAAAAATTTCAATATTTTATTAATAAAACTAGACATATGTAACTTCTAAAATTTTAGAAAAACTAAATGTTTTAAATTCAATTTGACGAGATATTGTAATTTGTGTAGCATATTCTGTGATATTAGTACTTATACCTATACCTATGTATGTTACAACTTTACATTATCAATAAAGATTCTTTATCTTATCTTTATCTTTATGTAACCATCAGACTAAATACTATGCATGTAAAACCGATGCTCCTATCTATTTACAACCAATTTAAAGTACCTAATCAACTCCCATCGCCCGATCAAAGCTAATAACATCTGTTACTGAACCACAATAATAAAGTGATTAGCATCTGCAATTAGTAAATAGCCGCAAGTAACGACATCACACCCTCAAGACGTTTAATAATAGCGAAAAGTTCGACACACATATGCTTGCTCGTCAAAACATTGTCGCTGAAACATAAATAATGTTTTATAATTAAAAATTTCGTGTGACATTCGTATGATATGTGGTAAATAATGTTGTTAGTAGACTGTGGCGTTAGATGCCACTAATTCTATAATAACTCCTTCTTAATTGTATAATTGTCTCGCTTACTCAATCAACAGTAAATTGTAATAACTGGACAGAAATATTACAAGTGTCTCGTATTCGAAGTCGACGTAACACCGCGTAAAAAAATTGATGCAAATATCACGAAATAAATCTAGAAATCAACGCAAGTCCGTTCTGCCATGAATAAGTAATAAAAGCATAGGAATTAATTAATACGTACATATGTAAAATAACTTTATGTATAGTTATTGATTTCAGTGCCACAAACTGACTTTTTAATGACGTATGTGTGGTTGTGAAAACAGACTATGTGTGGTTGCCAAAACAGACTATGTGTGGTTGTGAAAACAGACTATGTGTGGTTGCCAAAACAGACTATGTGTGGTTGTGAAAACTGACTTTGTGTGGTAGTCAAAACATACTTGTGTGGTTGTGAAAACGGTCTCGTAAACAGACTAGTTAGTTGTCTATAAACCGTATTGTGTATGAAACAGCCTGCGGCCAGCAGACGGTCACGGACTGCACTACGTGAGGGAGCTATCGAACTGTTACATGTACTCGAATTACTCACTGGCAACCTCTATTACTTCGCTTTCACAATGAGCCACTAATTTACACTGGTGGAAGGTTTTGGTGACATACATAATTGGTCTAATTTAACACTGTTAAAGTATTTTTGTATTTAAAAGCAACCTCATAGTATAATTTACATGATTCTGTCTTGTCCTTCAGTTGGAACTGTGTTGCAAATGACACTTTTTCCAAGTGAATTAGATGTAACAAGCAGCAAGTAAGGAAACTCAACAACATTTTACAGATTCTGTTTATCGTCTCAAACCGATATGATAATAGTGTATTTGATGGTTTGTTATGTAGTTTGCTCTTTGCTTATTAAGTTCAGTTAATATCAGAATGTTACATGCACTAGAATTACTCACTAACGCCCTCTATTACTTAGCTTACACAATGTGGCACTAATTTATACTGGTGGTACTGACATAATTTGTGTGATTAGTCTCTCGACATAATTTAGGTAATCTCTGTGACTAATCTGATAAAAAAAACGTTGAAAAAGTATTGCGCAGTTTGTTTATCGTCTCATACTAATAAAAAAAGAAAGTGGATATTGTTAGTTTCCAAAAGTGTGTTTTATTCAAAAACATATAATAAACATATTATTGTTAGTTTTATAGTCTTATAGTGTGTTTTTCATGTTGCAATAGAATGACATATCATTGTGATTAGGCTTGATCGTAGGCGTGAGATCCAAAGATCTACATTTTATGAATAAAAGCCTGGAAGAAATCGCTGTTAACGATAAGGCCGCCAAATGTGGCACTATTTTTTAAGTCTTATGTATTTCTGTTCGTCTTTTTTTCTGTATGTGTGTTACTTACTATAAAGAGTTATACCTATCTTTTATACTGAACTACACGAATAAAGCCTCACACCTAACCTACAAAAAGATCTAAAAATCTTAAAAATATTAGTACTCATATCTCTCTTGAAATAGGATACAGGCATCATAAACATTTCGTCCAAAAACAGTACCGCGGCTGAGCCGAGGCGGCCGACCCCAGGCTTTCATTCGGCCATTTCATTGAGTAACAACCCTTTCCTCTCGTTGGACATGTGATTGATTTCATTTCCGAGTTCCGCTGGAGCTGGTGAGGTGTTGTACTGAGTTACTGATAAATAAATAACATAAGTGTGTGTTTAATGCACACCAAAGAAATTACATAATGAAAGAAATTAAAAAAAAACTGATTTAATGCAGGGCGGCCTTATCGCCTAAGGCGATTTCTTCCAGGCAACCTTAGGATGGACAGTTAATTTGGATGGATAGTTTAATTGTAAAAGGTGATTGTATGGGCAAGCGTAAGCATAATAATTAGTTTTTATAATTTCATTAAATGTTTTATTCAATTCCCACACACAGAGCCCTGTATAGGGAGGAAGTCGGGTGATTGAGCACAAACACCCTTCGTTTGGAGTAGTTGTATCCAGGGGCTTTACGGTAACAATTCCGAAGTTACGAGCAAACGCCGCTATGTAAACTTTTTAAGTAAAAGCTGGAATGTAATTAATAATATTGCTTAATTAATTTTTGAACGAATACGAGGAATTATTATGATGTAAAGTACAAGTGTAAAAACAATCTTTTGTGTATTTTTGTATGTACATATCTAGCACCCCTTTATTCCTATTTTATTAGAAACTAGCTGGTGCCGCGACTTCTTCCGCGTGGAATAGTTACTACCATAAAAACGGTTTTAGTGAGTTAACTTTAAAAGATAGACATATATTGTTCAGGACATTTTGTTAGATTATTTCAAGAGAAATATTTCTTTCATACATATTTTGTGATATCTTGAACCGGTTTCGCAGCGCACGCAACGGAAGCCCTCAGAGATGAATATTTTTCCCCGTTTTTTCTACATTTTCTATTGTTTCTTCGCTCCTATTAGTTGCAGCGTGATGTTATATAGCCTAAAGCCTTCTTCGATAAATGGTCTCTTCAACACAAAAATAATTTTTCAAATCGGACCAGTAGTTCTTGAGATTAGCGCGTTCAAACAAACAAACTCTTCAGCTTTATAATATTAGTATAGATTTAGTAGCCCTATCATGAATGTGTAATTATTACATTATATATATTTTTAAATAAAAGCTTACTTTTTACTATTCATCTATAAGGATGACTTATTTATTCTGAATGGTGTCTGTTAAACTTTTACGAAAAAAAACACGGTTTTTAATTATGCCTGTTGTAAAAACTCCAACTTATATGAATATTAATGAACCGATAAAACTCATGAATAGGTTTTTATTCATGAAAATATATTTGTACACAAATTTCATTCAATTCATGTAGGCATTCAGTAACTACATTGTTCAAACATATTTTTCGTTATCCCGAAGGTCGTTATACAAGAAGTATTTTCTTCACAAAGATTTTGCGTAAAAATGTTTTAAGCTGAACAAAAGAATGTTCTTATACTTAATGTCGAAAATGTGAAGGTTACATTGTTAAGATTCTTCTTTACGTTTGGAACTTCCCTCGATAGAAATGTTATGAATGTGAAAATAAATTTTGCCCGTAGGCGGTGTTGATTGTATGGAAAATTACCGATATTTTATAACTGTAATTTTGATATTTATTTGTGAATAGCAAATTATAAATACGAAACCTTACTTTATTCGTTGGCTTTTTCCAGTAAATAGAAATATCACAAAACCTACGGCAGTTAAATAACAGTTCAAGTTAAAGTAAATCCCTGAAAAAGGCTTTCACGAGAGTAAACATCTACATTATAAGGTGAGGATTTTCTGCAGCGTCTACACTAAGCTTCTATCGACATAAACTGGTAAATCTTCACGAGCGAGAGCATTTTAAAACAACTTCTACGATGTTTAAACACCAACGGCCCACTAAAAATGAAAGACCAAAACTAAGGCCACAGTCTATAAGTATAGTGTAAATAGTAAGAGCACTATTGTAGAACGGAGCGCGTAAACGTGGCACGTAGTCGCGCGAAAATGTGACTTTATGAGCCAGTGCACTTTCCAGAAAAGCATAAAGTGGTCTTACTGAGACCGCCTTCTTCTGTTTCTAGCGGCTGAATGGCTCACCGCGTCTGCTCAAACGTCAGTTGAGCGAAAAGATACTATCCAATAAAAATGAACTCGTTTAATAGTTAAAGCGTTTTGTGTTGTTTGATGCGCTATCAAAAATTTCACTGACTTTTTTTTTTTAATATTGGCGTCACTCTCTTCGCGTATTTGCCATTTCACTGACTTTGTGGTGACTTTTGAAATCCAGTCAAAATAAAATAAGTAGGTAAGTTGTTATTATGAATGTGATTATTTCTTATAATTTATTACTGAATTAATCTCGAAGTAATGAAATGGGGTGACCAAAGCTTTACAAGCAAGTATATTTTGAAAAACTAGTTTAACACCATGTTGTCAGACTTTACAATCTAACTTTTGTTCAAATCAATACACGCAATACCTAAAACAGAATGGAAATCAATCATTTACATTTTTTATTAATTTGTTGTGTCACTGAGTCGAAAATACTGGACATTTTTTTGTAGTAATTGATTAATGAATATTACAACAATCAATTAAATAGAATGAGCACAAAAGCTATATAAACTTTGAGTAGATTTTTATATTACTTTAAAATTAGTGAACATATTTTGTACCGCAAAGTAAAATATTTGCTCAAAAAACACTCGTAAGTTTCCAAAAGGTAATTGCCTAAGAATATAAAATAAACAAAATCAGATAAGGGAGGAAGGAAAAAAACCTTTTAACAAAAGCCTGAGACGTTTTTAAAATTAGCATACACTTAATTAGAAAAAGGTACTGCAAAGGGCCTACAGTTAATAAAACCTTAAAAAGGGACTGCTATTGTACTTTGCGGGTTTTTTCCTTTTCTAAGCAGATGTTGTTCATGTAGGGTTTCAATTTGAAGTCATTTATTGCGGACAATATTAAAAAAAAACTCGTTGAATCAGATAGATTGGTGGAAAAAATCACACATTTTCTAGTTTTACTATCTAAAAGCTTGTATAAAAAGTTACTTTCTCAATAGATAATTATACTTCGGGTCAACCGAAGACGATTATATTGTTTACTAAGCAGCAGTCTGTGGAATTGTGCTGCCACTGTCACACATTTAGATAGTTAACTACTTTAAAAAAGCAAAATTCAACTTCACTCGTTTCCGTATCCGCTCCACTCGGCTCACCACGTGGGAAGGCGCCTGCAACTCGCCATTACGTGATTTTGTGTCGCCGCTGTCGCACGCCTTAAACAATTTGTTTAAAAATCTATTTAATTTTAAATATTCTTTACGTGTTGTGTCCAGTGATTATTAAAGAACATTGTGAACCGTTCCAAATACCTATAACGTTCAAATGTATAAATTCGAAATGTGTTAATAACAAATAAACTAAATTAAACAATAATAACGAATATTTAACGTTTTTAAATCATTTAACCAAACATTACGACAAAACCCGTGAATATTAATTGCTTTTGTGAGACCAGGTTATTGGAATTCTGTCTATGACGGAATTTTATGGATAAATTATCTTTGGTGAGTGACTTATTTTATTAACATACGATCTTATTTTTGACCTACCATCGAATTTATGATAATGGTAGTTTTTGTTTTACTTGATTGTAATAACTACTCAAGTACCCACCTTTTGTACTTTTTCTTAAAAAAAAATAGTTTTTATAAGACTTTAATACTACATGTAACAAAATAATGTAAAAATAGAGAATGAACATGCAACATCGCGCCCTGGCGCAAATAAGATTTAATTGTTTTCTATCATTATTCACAACGATTCTCAATTTAACTGCTCAGATCAACCTTAACGGTTTATTATTCGATCGTAACTTTTTATATGATGATGCGTTTTACTCGCGTTAGTCGTAGTAAATTAGTGAAAATCCATGTAATTCCTGTGGAGTGTTAAGTAATTAATATGCATTAGTTTACAGCAAATCTCCATGTCAATCATGTTGAGAATATTTGAATGGTTTCACGTGTATCGTGTGTAGCAATGAATGTGGATTATTATCCACCAAAGTTTCATGTTTATCATGTTGTGTATATTTATGCTCCTTTACGTATATCGTGTTAAGTGATTAATGTGTATTAATTTCCACCATATCTCCATGTAAATCATGTTGAGAATATTTATGATCTTTCACGTATATCGTGAAAAGCAATTAATGTGTATTAGTGTCCACCATATCTCCATGTAAACCATGTTGAGAATATTTTATATAGCTTCACGTATATCGTGTAAAGCAATTAATGTGTATTAGTGTCCACCATATCTCTATGTGAATCATGTTAAGAATATTTATATAGCTTCACCTACATACATATATCGTGTAAAGCAATTAAAGTGTATTAGTGTCCACAGTATCTCCATGTTAATCTAATCTTTCACGTATATCGTGAAAAGTAATTAATACTAATTAGTGTACCTACATCAAATTTTGATGTGAATCATATTGAGAATATTAAGTAACTTCATGTATATCGTGTAAAGTAATAAATTGGGATTAATGTACAGCAAATATCAATGCTAATCATGTTGAGAAAATTTAAAATCCTTCACGTTTATCGTGCAAGGTAATAATTGTGGGTTGCTTATTTCTTTTTTCTCCGCTTGTGGCGCGTTGAGGTACCTACCAATTACCAACACTTATTTATGATTTATCTTTAATTACAAATATAAATCACAGAATGAAATAGCTCAATATAATAGCATGGTAATAATGCTTCCCTAGAAAAAGAGGCCTAACAAAGAAATACATTCGAAGCCTCATAATCAAAGGCAACCACAGATGTATTTTAAAATCTTGTTCCTGAAACCGTACGTTTACACAATCAGTATTCAGTACGGAGTACAAAGCACGGAAAAAACTAGGATAAGGATTTTGCTATCTGGTATTGGCTATACATGAAAAGCTTGCTTTACAAAAAAAAAAGATATTATGCAACTAAACGAAACAGTCTTGCTGTTAATCAGCTGTCAGAAGCGTTTGGCTGGGCTTTATCATCAAAATTTAGAAAGTGAAAGGCCTTCAATTAGTTATGGCCAACACATAATTAAATTATCACTTTCTTTATGGCATAGCATTATAGCATATAGCGTGGCAATGCACTCAATTTCAATATCCAATTTTTATCATAATATGGCTTAAATAAAATATGAAAGTCAATGTAGTTACATTCAAGTCACTGTACTAAATAAACATATTAAATATTATTATGCCGTAAAACTAGTAAAATTGGTAGCATTTAGTGCTATTCTAACTGAGCACATACTCATTGAATCTTTACAAGCAGACACAATATTGGGGGCAGAAATAAGATATACCTCGCATGCACCGCTGAGACCTCGTGTCCACAACTAGCCGAGGTGCTTTAAACTTGGGGGGATGTCACGGCCAGCCACGAACCCTGAAGCCAGTAGGCATGCGCCGGCCGCGGGGCCGCCGCCAGGAATTCTCAAACAGCCGCCAGAGCTACATGAAGTGAGGAGCCCGAGGATATTAATGCTAATACTGCAGGTACTTATTATAGAAAAACTTAATAGTTGTAGAATATTTCTATGAACAATGGTGTACCAAAATGGATGACTGTGTAACATTGTTAACATTGTGTTGGGACCTGGGTGACAGTTTCACCATTTAAAAAGAAAACCAATATAGTATATTACTACTATTGATACCGAACTTTTGTAAAACAATATTCAAAGTCACAAAATTGATAAATATATCGTAGATATAATTTTGTCGTATCTGAAGATGCAGATTAATTTCTATCACGACGTTTACCGTACAAAAACCTAATATCATGGTCACCATGATCATCATTTGATTGTTTACAAAAACTTATTAATTTAAAACATTTTCAAATAGTGAATATGGTATCTTCAAATTAGTGAACTACCATTATAACAGAAGAACTAAATTATATTTATGTACACGATGCTTACATTTACTTGGTACAAATGCAAATAAAATAGAAAGTGGTTACGTTTTACATAGAATACATATGTATATGTACAAATTTAATTTTCTAAATATTGATATGACTTCACTTGTGTTCACTAAGCTAAATGCAACCTTACGGTGTTATATCTATCTCATTAAAATGAGTTTATTTTATTTGGCTGGTTATTATTCTGACCTTATATATAAAAATGTACTTACCAGTTCTGTTTGCAGCTCACAAAACTGCAAATATTTGTGGTCGTCTTCATTCAAGCTCCGTTACTTTTATTTGGGAAGGTTATAAAACTCTTAAGTATAATCAGTACACTGTTATACATTATAGGATGGTTTATTAACTTATCGATATTACGTTTAAATTTAAAATGATTACTTACTTTCTACCTTTCTTGAGAAATATAATACTTAGTTGTAGTCACTATTAACTTAATATACCTTACTAAATAAATTAATTTGACACATGCAAACCTGTCACCTGCAGCTTATTAAGCTGAAGTGTTATAAAAACATGTATTTTAATTGTTGGCCTCATTTGCACCGTTATGGTCAAGGTTATCATTTTATATATAAAAATTTTATTCAATGCAATATATGTATACATACTTATACTCATTATTAGCTACAAAATTCGAACAAAGGACCAGTTTCAACTCGTTTAACACTGAGTTAATTTTGTGGTGAAATCCCTGAGGTCAAATATATTATAATTATCATGTCAATAGATAATTGTTTTTATTATCCTTTCAAGTCTTAAACTATTTTTTAAAACTTTTACTATATACGAATATCAGTATGCATTATTTGCCTCACAAATGATTAATTTACCCAATAATTGA
Organism: Macaria liturata; assembly: GCA_964023185.1. Taxonomy (NCBI): domain Eukaryota; kingdom Metazoa; phylum Arthropoda; class Insecta; order Lepidoptera; family Geometridae; genus Macaria; species Macaria liturata. The sequence goes on along the minus strand of OZ026821.1, from coordinate 6,208,181 downwards.
TTCTATCTAATAGAGCAAATTTTGAGGTTCATTAAATTGAACAATAAAACCATGAGTGAAATCGTTGTTAAGGGAAGTAAATAAAGTAAGCTGTTCCAGATTTCATGAATTAATTCACGTCATGTTCGTAAGTGGTGGCACTTATAAGATTTATTAAATTAAAGAAAAGCTGACCTTTTAGTTTTTTTGTCCAGCATTGGTTATTCAAACTTACTTTGGGAAAACATCTGTCCTGACATCAGAACCTACGATGATAACCCTTTTGTTATATCCATACAGAAACCGCTCACGGGATGTCGCTAGCGAAATAGCTTATCAAATTGAAAATAATTCTATTGTAGACATATTAAATTACATATATTATGTAATCTTTTCTTATAGGCAGTGCCTAGTATTATTAAATATTTATACATACTTGCGCATATAAAGTATTAATCTTACATAATTTAAGCAAAATAAATGTAAGGCACGTGATTATTAAAAAAATATAATCACAAGAAATACTTATCTTATTACTACTTTGTGGTTGCAAGATATAGGTAAAACAAATTTATTTGATTTTGTTACTGAATATGTTATTAAACATTTTTTGCAATTTCTCTCCTAGATTGAAAAAACTCTAAATATCTGCTTAGTAAACAATATAATCGTCTTCGGTTGACCCGAAGTATAATTAAGAATCAAACGAAAACTTACCTGTTTGATGTTTGATTCCAATTATGCGAGGGTCAACCGAAGACGATAATACTCCCACCCACCCTAAATTTTGAACCCTCTAAAGCAAAAATGTTTATTGTAAGGCATATATAACTGGGTGTGCGTGTACTATGTCTTTAAAAATAATGGCGAGTTGCAGGCGCCTTCCCACGTGGTGAGCCGAGTGGAGTGGATACGGAAACGAGTGAAGTTGAATTTTGCTTTTTTTAAGTAGTTAACTATCTAAATGTGTGACAGTGGCAGCACAATTCCACAGACTGCTGCTTAGTAAACAATATAATCGTCTTCGGTTGACCCTCGCATAATTGGAATCAAACAGGTAAGTTTTCGTTTGATTCTTAATTATTGGATTAATCTGCTCCTTACAAGTTGAGGTTTCTTAGTATTTTCTTAGCAAAAATATCAGGTTATTGGTCCACGGACGAGATGAAAAAATAACGATACTGAACTCCGAAATCGCTTTACATTCAAATACACCGTTCGTACATATTTTTTGTTTTCTGTAATTTTATTAAGAGAGAAAGAGACAGAAAGAGAGAGAGAGAGATACATATTATATATTAACTCTTTGTCAATAATAATATGTAAGAGAATTTTACCCACACCAGAAACAGTAACTTAAATGTAAATTAAAACTAAACATTGTACTTTTTACAGTATCCTTGAAAACATTACAATGTCTTAATTTTTCTCTCGACTTAAAAAGCGTAACTGAAAGGTAATAGCAGCTAAAACGAAAGCCTCGAGACGGTCGGTGTTTAATTGTGTTAATTCTCGGCATCGTTACCGTGGGAGTCATAACTCTACTACACTCCCTTGAGCAATTAGCGGGTAGCAAAGAAGGAAGGTTCTTATTACAAGGCCTCTTTGTTGGCAGCCTGTTTGAGGCGATACATGTTGATAGGACGGGGTAAATTTGATACCCGAGAGAGAGCAAACTTGGTGTTAAGATTTTTGTCCACACCGTTAAGGACTTTGGTCTAAAGACTAAACGTCTGCTATGCTATCACATATTCTTATCAATCAAGAAATAATTATATTCTTTGTTTCTACGTCAACCACACATCACAAAAATTAGTTTAATTTGTTTTAATAAATGGTGAATTATATTATAATGTAGGTATAGATTCTTGTGATATGGGCTTCCAACACCGTGGTACACTCATATTAAAATTCACATTCTAGATGTCCAATCAAATCAAGCATGTAGATCAATCTTATTAGACTGAAGCTGAAGAAGGTTAATAGACTGAACATTGAGATATTTCTGTCTGTTTATTGAAACGCTCATCACGCAATAACGGCTGAACGAATCATTATGATTTTTGGTATGGAGGTCTTAGTAGTGTGATAGGCTATTTTTAATCCTGAAATAATACGAGCGAAGCTGCGGGCATCCACTAGTAGCATATAAATACAAAATAAGAACAGCCTGGTCATTTCCTTTTGTTTTAAGTATAAAATAAACGTAGACATATATATACGAAGTTAGCCATGGGCCGTGCTAGCGCGGGGCATTGAACTTTTATGTTTTTTGCATATTTAACCGGTACATCTCCTCCGCACGGATCCTCGATGCGCGTAGTCGCGTCTTGCGTACAGTTGTGAGTCGCTATTGTTTTTACAATGTCCGAGCCACCTCCACCGGCGCCGCCGCCGCCTATTATTATTGACGAGTTTTTAACTTTCGTCCAAAATAAAATAGACGTGCTGGACGAAATTAGTATTACACAAATATGTTGTACTACTTTTTCTGATGCCGAGATAGAAGCTGGAAAGTCTACGCTGGTCAAAGCGCTGCCCGAAAGAAGCTCCAGGAATGTGATAAGAAAAGGAGAGGATAAAAGTAAGAAAAATGTGAAGGATATCATAAAACTGATGAAAGAAAATGACCCGTCTATTCAGCCTGTTTTTGTTGCGAGGAACCTTAACCGGTTACCAGCGGTCGGTTTCGACCACGTCGACGTCTCCCGGCTCCTTAAAGACATGGCTGGGATGAAGGCGGAGCTGCGGGACATACGGAGTGAAGCGTCCACAAAGGCCGAAATAAATAATATGCAGACAAAAATATGCACGGACATAAATGGCCTACGCGCCTCAATACTTTTGACTAGAAAAAACTGTTGCATGTGCTCTGCGCCTGCTGCTAATAAAAATGGACAGCGATCTATAAATGACGAAGCGAGTAAAATCACAACTACGCCGGTAAGACAGCTGACTAAGGAATGCACTGATAAGAAGCGGGCCGGTGCGTCGATGCCTATTGTTCAGGCTCGGCCGGGTACAAAGTCCAGCGAGCCGGCGAGCGAGCAAGTACACATACACACGCCTTCCTACCGCGACATCGTGATGCCTACTAGTCAGCTGCAAGCGAATGTGAGCTTTGCGTCGGGCGCTAATAAGTCTGATGATAGCTTTATACTAGTTACGAAAAAGAAACGTAAATCTAAGTTAAATATGTGTGGAACTGCGACGGGACCTTCTAAAATTAGAGTAGCGGAACAATTGTCTTCAGTATATATTTCAAGACTGACGAAATCGACTACGATTGAAGATATTAGGGAGCATATTATCGACAGAGGACAGGAATGCCGTAGCATCGAACTTTTAAAACAACAAAATGAGACGGACTTTAATTCATTTAAGGTGACAATATTAAGAAGTAAGTTGGACTTGTTCCTTAGTAACGACTTCTGGCCCGTGGGCGTTAAATATAGATTGTACCGCGAATATTCGCGCCCGCACTATGGCCGTAACAATCAAAATTAATATGGATAGGCACAATAACACAACTTTTTCTATAGTTTCTTTTAACTGTAAACATTATACGCGTAGCATACAAGCCATTCGGACTCTTTGTAAAAGTAACGATATTGTATGTTTGCAAGAGACATGGGCGTTGCCGCACGAATTAGATACATTTAGTGATATTGATGTTGGTTTTGATTGTTTTGCCAAATCATCTGTAGATACCTCCGCGGGGGTGCTGCGCGGGCGGCCTTACGGCGGTTTGACGATATTATGGAACAAGTCCAAGTTTAGTCAAGTTAATGTAGTGGATTGTGTCAGCAATAGGCTAGCAGCCATACATGTTACTGTCGGTATGAAGTCTTTTTTGGTATTTTCAGTCTACATGCCTCAAAATGATATTGAAAATATCGTAGAATTTACCGATATACTCGCTAATGTAAGTACAATTATAGAGGAGCATCAGATACAAGTAGCCTATATTGTAGGCGACTTTAATTCACACCCGAGTTCTATTTTTGGAGTTGAATTACAAAATTTTTGTGACGAGGAATGTTGGACATGGGCGGACCGGGCCAGGCTCAGCCAGGACAGCTACACGTACGTGAGCGAGGCACACGGCTGCTGCCGGTGGCTCGACCACTGCGTGGCCACCCGGGCTGCGCTTGACTCGATCCGCTCTATAAGTATAATGTACGACGTGCTGTGGTCGGACCACTTTCCGTTAATTGTTACTTGTGATATTGGCGAGTTATGTAATAAAACAAGTTTATGTGCGGACTCAAATCCTTTGCGGGGTATTTTGTGGGGTTCGCGAACGTCTAGTCAGGTAGAAATGTACTCTCTAGAATGTAATAAATATTTATGTGATATATATACGAAAATTGACTGTATTGACTGTGATAATAATAATAAGTGCCTAGATTTTAATGATCATTTACATTTTATTAATAGTAGTTATTTAAGTATTGTAGATGTGATACAAAATGCGGCTAGAAAAAGCGCGGTTTTGCCCTCTGGTGTACGGAGAAAGAAACAGATAACAGGATGGAATTACCATATAAAATCATATCATGCGAATGCTCGCATCTATTTTAATAACTGGATTCTTGCCGGAAAGCCGTCATATGGCGAAATATATACAAATATGGTAAAATCTCGTCGAGAATTTAAAAATAAATTAAAATGGTGCCAAGTAAATGAAGAGAAGATACAGTTAGATATATTAGCAAAACTTTATAAAATTTTGGAATGGAACTAAAACTAAAAATCATAAAAATACTCTGCCAGTGACGGTTGACGGTGTCCAGGACCCTAAGGATATTGCGGAGTTATTTGCGCATAAATTTAAAGTACAGCCCGAGTTGCAGGCGGAGGCGAACGATGTGACACCGAACGGCGACATCTGTGGAATAAATTGTGTTCGATTTAGTGCCAAAGATGTGGCTAAAGCTGCTTGCAACATGAAACGCGGTAAATCGCCCGGCCACGACGGTTTAAGCCTTGAACATATTTTATGCGCGGGAGAAAGAATATTTGAAACACTGGCCAACTTGTATAACCAGTGTATCAAATATTCTTACTTGCCTAAAAGTCTGATGCATACTGTCGTGGTGCCGATAGTTAAAAACAAAACGGGCAAAGTAAGTAGTGCTACTAACTACCGACCAATATCCTTGGGGACTATTATAGGCAAGATATTTGAGCGACTGTTGCAGCCTTTACTGGTGAATAACTTACATATAGATGATGCGCAGTTTGGTTTTCGTCCAGGTTTGTCTACTGATTTGGCCATCTTCAGTTTAAAACACACGGTGCGTTACTATACCACTCGAGATACTTCTGTTTATGCCTGTTTTCTCGATCTGAGTCGCGCATTCGAATTAGTAAACTACAATATACTCTGGAATAAGCTGTCAGCGACTCAGGTCCCAGAAGAGGTAGTCAGGATATTCAAATACTGGTACGGAAGCCAAACAAATGTAGTGCGATGGGGCGACACGACCTCCAGCGAGTACAAGCTGGAATGCGGGGTCCGCCAAGGTGGGTTAACGTCTCCGAACCTTTTCAATTTTTATGTCAACAACCTGATAGAGGAATTGAGAAGCACCCAGGTCGGGTGCCATATTGGTGACGTATGTCTTAATAACTTGAGTTACGCCGATGATATGGTGCTTCTGAGTCCCTCTATCGGCGGATTACGGAAACTACTGGCTGTGTGTGAAAGATTTGCTACCCAACATGGGTTGAAGTACAACGTGGCAAAAACAGAAATGTTAGTGTTTCGAGCAGGAAAAGGTCCAGGCGTAGTTCCCAATGTGTATTTGGCAGGATCACCAGTGAAGGTTGTAGAGTCGTTCAGGTACCTGGGACACATATTGACCGATGTAATGAAAGATGACTTGGACATGGAACGAGAGAGAAGGAACCTGTCCATCAGATGTAACATGCTCGCGCGCCGATTCGCAAAATGTTCTGACGAAGTGAAGGTTACTCTGTTCAAAGCTTATTGTATGTGCTTATACACGTGCCAGCTCTGGACAGAGTATACCAGAAGTTCGTACCATACCATAAGGGTGCAATATAATGACGCATTTCGCATCCTTATGAGAAAGCCCAGATGTTGTAGCGCGTCGGGCATGTTTACTGATGCACGGGTTCCTGACTTCTTTGCGGTTATTCGTTCCCGTATTGCTTCCTTCTGGGAAGCAATACGGCGATCGAATAATAGTATACTGCAGTGCCTGTCCGAAGATTTGTACAGTCCCATTTATCGGTCCTGGATCTCTGTACACCAGAGTAAAAACCGCAAATGATGTGTAATGTGTAATTTTATTCTATTTATTGTATCTAGTTTAAGTTTTATCAGCATTTTGTAATCTGAGTTTTATATGGGTTTATTGCCTGAAATAAAGACATTATTATTATTATTATTATTATTATTATTATACATTCATTCTATAATTTCCTACCAGACTGTATTGAATACTTTCTACACAAAATAGACAAATCTCGCCCTCGGCAGCAATTAGTGGTGACCAATAAAGCAATTTCTGTTCATCTGTGCCAGAGATCCGTAAATAAATATCGACAGTGAGTCCGCAGTTTGTTCCACCGCTAATGGGTTTTGTAACTGTGTTGTGTATACTACATAATTCTGTATGTTATGTTTCTGGACTAATATATTATTACTAGCGGACGCCCGCGGCTTGGTTCGTATTATTTCAGGATAAAAATTAGCTTTAGCTTTGGCTTCGTTCGTATTATTTCAGGATAAAAATTAGCTTTAGCACTCTCCTAAGACATCATACTACCTACATACCAAAAAATATGATGACCCGTTTAGCCGTTTTTGCGTGATGAGCGTTTAAATAAACAGACAAAGAGAACATTTTTAGAAATTGTTGGAACGTATTCTGCTATCAATTTTTTTATTAATATCTTCAATTTTCAGACTTTCGACCCTCTTTAGCTTTATTATATGCATAGATTTTGATGCCATATAAGCTCTAGCTTGCCCACAATTTGCTTGATGCTAAGCAACGTTGCAATCTACGATCTAGCGCATTTGATGGAAAAACTAGGTTCACCCTCGAGTTAATTGCTACTTTAATTGTAGTTCCAGATAAATAGAGATGACGACAGACTTACCCCAGTTTGAAATTTAAATCATTTTATCAAACAAATCAATTGTAAGTTATGTCCATCCAAAAGGTTGCCTGGAAGAAATCGCCTAAGGCGATAAGGCCGCCCAATGTGCAACATTTTAATTTAAGTATGTTTATTTCTGTTTTGTAATTTTTGTGTTTTTATGGTGTACATTAAAGTTATATTCTATTCTATTATATCAAATGTAACATGTCTACTAGACAATTATCTTAGCTTGATCGAGGAACAAAAATACTTCTTAAAATACCAAAATTCCATGTCTTAATTTGTTTATCATGAGACACAACGCTTTGAATGCCTTTTCATCTCTAGATCTGGAAATTAGTTCTCATCAAAACAACTATTGTCATAGCCAAAATATATACTATATTCCAGTAACGAATAAAGTATAAAGCTGTAAATAAATTTCCTCCAAAACAACGATACAATATCCCAGGTAGAGTAATTTCAAGCCTCGGGCTAAACAACAAACTCACAAACTTAAAACAAGCGTCAAACAAAACTGTTGTCTGTGACATCTCTTGAATTTTGTAAAATATTTCTTCGTCAATATTAGATAAGCTTAAATATTTCTCGTCGAGTATCTTCCCTTTACAGCATCGTCTTCATACCCAATAGATATCCCACAATGGCTAAAATATTTTTACACTCATTATGTCAAATAACTGTAGACACTTCAATTTAAACCAGCTGGCAAAGATCTTCTTCTTATCGAATGACAGTAGCCGACTCTGGTGTCAAGAGTTTTTCAAGCCACTGCAAGAGGCCTCTGACATAACTTCACGACTGCCGTATTAGACAAACAGCCGGGACCTACAATTTAACGTGACATTCGACCCACGAAAGCGGTCAAAATGAAATGCCACTTTTCGGTCACCCATCCAAAGACTTACTTAAAATTGGTAATCGCATGCGGTTGCCTCCGCTAGCTGAGCCACAGGCGCTTGGCAACTATGAATTAGTTGCACTGCCCAGGTATGATGTTTCTTATTCATAAGTCATTCTCCATTTATTAGTCTCAAAACAAACATATAAAGTGTCTCAAAATTTGCAAAGTTAACGGGACCCAAACTTTTTTTTTTTTGGAAATGACAATGCAGCTGTTTGCCATATGCTACCATTGCTGCGTTACCGGACGATGGCTGGGCACTGATGGTGCCCGGGCCTATGTACTAGTTTAGGGCGACTGGCTCAAGGGCGCCTCTAAGGCACGAACTTCGGCTTGGACTTGGTAGTTATGGTTATTTTCTTCTCTCATTAAGAGGTTTGCTTTTGCCGGCGAAGTTGTCGAAGATTCTTTGTTTGTGGTTGGGTGTCTTTAGAATACAGTTTCTATGCTTTATAGTCTCGACTCCGCTGTTATCAGAGTTCAGGGCGATAAGCAGCAAACGAGTTTGCTCCCGAGAAAACCGTCGTCATTTTTTATAACGCAATATGCTTCTCATAAATAGACAGAGCGTTTTACTCTAGGCTATTTGCTGTGTCTTAAATAAGATAGAACAAATGTTTGATAGTTGTCTTTATTTAAATTGAGCTGGATCTAGCTTTGCTATTATACTTGTATGTGTGTGATGAAGTTAGTCTTCTATGAACAAATTGTTCACATTTTTCTGAAGATATTTTTATACTAGTCGTAATAAAATACATTAAGTACATCGAAAAATGCGAAAATAGTTGAAAGAAATGCAATAAAATTTTACTAAAAATGACTATTACAAAAGTATGTCGCACAAATTAGGTACTTCCAGGAAAACAAAGTCAAATTATTACCTAAGCAAAATATTGTAATAGCAAGCATAAAAGGGATGAAAAAAATTCATTTCCCTTCGTAACGGCCCTCTTGTTTGCGTAAGCATTAAGTTTTACGCGTTTCCAATAAATTTTCTCATCATACAATTTTTTATTGCGCAAGATTCGAAATACCATTAATTTTGAGGGGCTTTTCGCTAAGGCCATGTTTGCTTTATTTGATACCGAAGGACCAATTTATTTTTGTGTGTTTGAAAACATCTGCAACGAAAATATGTTAGAATGATTAAAAAAAAATATGCCTTGTTGAAAAAAATATAGAACTATTATTGACATAATATATGCACAGCAGGCCCTAAGATAATATTTTACCAAGAATTTAATATAAGTTTTAGATTAAATCTTAGCTGAAATGAATATTTTTCATTGAAACACGTTAAAAGTCGTTCAACTGTAAAAATGGCAATATTTTCTTGATATTAAAACCAACCGTTCAATAAAGCTAATAGATCACGTAATTTATAAACTGGTTGAAAATGGTTATGTAAAAATTGTATATCTTCTGGTAGCAAGATTGGATTACACCTAAGTAGAATAAATGATCCTATATATTGGATAATATATATATATATATATATAAATATACATGATACATGCATCATATTCATTTCATTTAATTCTGATGAAAGTGAATTACAGGTTATATTATTTTCTTACTTTGTTGATGTTTTTTCCTCCTCCAAGCTACAACAGCTTAGGTATGCATCTAGTAAAAAGTTTTAAGAGTCACATATTTATTTAATTAAACTTAGATTAATTAGTTATTTGTTGCTAGGTACACCAGCGTTACTGTTTTCCTGTCGACGTTGTCCAAGCTAGGTTGCCTGGAAGAGATCATTCCAAGTGATAAAACGTCTGTCCCAATCTTATGTTCTAATTTTTTTTATGCTTGTGTTCTTATGTAATTGGTGTACAATAAAGTATTTTGATTTGATTTGATTGAAATTCATGTGGCATTGCAAATAATATGTAAGTAGGTACATTTATAAAACTGTTTCATATAACTCTTCTATTTTTGTTACGATGTATAATTATGCTACTGAAGATTAAATACCTAATCATAAAAAAGAAAGCTTTACATTCATCACAATGAATTTTCATCTAAGCAAAAAATCATACCTAGAAAAACATTTCCATTTCATTTACTTGTATTCTAAGGGACTCATTCAAGAGAAAAGCTTTAGAATCTAGGATCTTTTTATAAGCATAAAATATTTTAAGCGTCTTTATATTTTTTTATTTACACGATAATAAATCTGGAGATACCGACTTTAATTGAGATTTTATACTTTTCACTGAAAAGTGACAATGGAAACAGTGTTACTTAATTTAGATAAACTTAAACATAATTGATTTCAAGATTTACTAATTAATTAGTAAGGTCTTAATCTAATAAGCGAGTGTGGCGTAGCGGTTCCAGTGTGTGCTTTTCATTCAGACGCACCCGGGTTCGAATCCGGCCCTACACCAATGACTTGTATTTTCAAGTTATGTGTGGGTTTGCACTCGCTTAACAGTGAAGGAAAACATCGTGAGGAAACCGACATGTTTGAGGACCACAATATCCGAGGACATGTGTCTTCCGTGGAAGGACCTGGGCGCCCACCACGATGTATCTGCCCAAGAAAACTCCCCTAGCGGATTAATTCTGCGGGAGAGTCACGACCCTCAGTCCTGAGGAATACGACTCAAGAGAGAGATCTAATAAAAGGATCCGTGAACATAATTAGTGAGCCAATCATTCTATATTGCAGATCATATTACACACGGGTACAACGTATTCTTTCTTGTCGGTAACCGAACTTTACTCACAAAAACAATCATAATACATTGGGTTCCCATATCAGAATTTAAAACGCAATAAAGTAAGTAACAAAATAATTTAGAAAGATAGAAAATGAAATCAATCTCAATTGTCTTTTTAACTGTAACGTTCATCATATTTTATAACAGTAATATATTAAAAACATATTTTATTATGTAGTCTTTCTATTCATGTTCCATTATATTGCTATCTAATAAAGCCAGGTTTTAAATGGCTTCTGATGTCCAAAGAAAGGAGTAACAACCAGTTATATTTTCTTTCCTCAGAAGCTATGACTTGGTTGGTTTCATCCAGGGCCATACGTTACATTTTCCTTTTATTTTTGGATTTAAGTAAAGCCTACACGATTCCCTAGAAAAATTAGATCCCAAGCGATCCTGGTCGAAAAAGCCAACGCAAAGATAATTTGGTACTTTGCTTATCGCAGAGTTAGCGTATCGCTTTGAATTCTTCTCGTGAGGCTATGAATATATTTTGTGCATAGACAATTTTACCCTGATGTACCTAACTAACTATAAAGTGCCTATATATGTATATTAATATGGTTAGTTCTGGTGCTAACACTCAAATGTGAAAGTGAAAACGGTTCAAGATATCAAAAAATATGTATAAAAGAATTAATGCCCAAAATAACTTTTCCACGCGGACGAAGTCGCAGGCACAGCTAGTATTTTATACATGCGCGTCTCACTTCTTTTCAGTGACGTCTATTAGATATGATGCCATAGATTTATGCTAGACTTCTACATTCTAGAAGATTGGATGCCGTATTACTACTCGTCACGTAATAAAATTCGGGCATGCGTATCGTGGTGGCGTATTATTGCGTGTAACCGTCACTGTCAGCCGTCAGGCGGTGACGAATCACATGTGCCCATAACCTGCCTGGTTTCAGTTCCTTCATATATTTTGTGGGTAAATGGATAAGCAATCTCTTATAAGTTGTGTGTTTTGTACCACTTTCGTACCTTATGGTTGTGTATGATATACGGTTAGCGTTATTCGTTTTTTAACCGACTTCTTCGACAATTTTTTTTATTTATTTATTTATTTAAATAGGAGGTTAGTAATTTGGATCTTTTTTTAGTCAGAATTTGATTATGGAAATAAGAAGCAGTGATTTATTCAGGCTTCCAAATATGCGTGGTAAATTTTATATATAAGTGATATTACTTTGTGTTACTCTCCGTTTTTTGCAATATGTTAAGTATTTATTAACCAACCAATGATAAAACTTCCGTCGAGGCCAAGATTCTGCTAGATATATATAGTAATTTTATGGATAGTATGTAATTGTATATTAAATTGATGTAATGGTATATTGTATAAGCCTTATGGGAGTGACATAGTCGGCTTCGACAAAACTCCCTCTTAAAATATAGATTAAAAAAAAAAAAAAAAAACTTCCGTTGTAACCTTACAACGGAAGTTTTATCATAATCGGTTTTAGTTTTTGAGAAACTTTGTTTTTCTTATCACTTATCATGAATTGCATTCACACAACTATCCTAAAATATATATGTTACGATTTTAATCAAGCTATAAGCGTCTGAAATCTAACAAATCCGATTTACAGAAACTTTTTCTTCTAATTAGACAAGATCCTTCGTCAGCTAACAGAGTCCCAAATAACTAGAGATTAAGAATCGACCCGTGGACATCTCTAATTGAAAGTATAAGCAATGAGTGCAAACAGAAGAAACGCGAAGAAATAAAGTTTTCTATTGCGTCTAGGGAGTCTGCAAGATAAACAGTGGCTCGGAGAAATCGGGACGAGATCTCTCAGTAAATATTGCTGGTGATTTTGTATTATGACCGTATTTGTTCTAGGTGAATCGCGAGCAAACATATTATTATCATCGCAGTCTGTGACTTAGTGCAATTCTTTTGCTAATAAAACGTGGGTACTGTTTGCATAAGTCAAGATAAAAGTTTGGTTGTCTCCCTTCTTGTTTTTGTAAGTGATCACAAATTGATATAAGATTTCAATACTACTACATGTTTTGACGAGTTTCATTGATTGGTTTACTGTTTATTGAACGCACGTGTAATGTGATTCATTATTTAAGAATAAACTATTATAAATAAAAATTTGTTGCCTGTAAAGTCGGTATACGGGCGAAAGTTTTACGTGACAACGACTTTGAGTGGTAAAATAATTTTAATGTGAATATTCATTCGTATAGTAGGAAGAAGGATGAAATAATAATAACAATTTAAAACATTTATTAGTTGCCCGCCAGTTAGGCGGGCTAACTGTGCTCGAGTGGAAGGGACGCGTGCCTTTCACTTTTTATGTCTGTCTCTCTCGCTCTTAGGCGGGCTAACCATGCCCGAGTGGAAGGGACGCGTGCCTCTCACTCGCTCTCATTGTGAGCGCATAACGTGAGCGGAGCGTAACGCAGTTTCTTGAAGTGTCACCCGGCAAACCAATTTATAAGACGTTGTCACGTCAAAAAGTATACCATAGCATTTAAAAAGACACCTAAGTATTTGTGAATTTATTTGGTTAATGATCGAAGAAATGAACTACATATATGTAGAAATTAAGGAAAGTAGAAAAAATTATATCTATACCAAATATGTATGTCATGTTACAAGGTACATTTAATAAAAGTACAAATACCTGTTAAACACTTACGAATGTCGTTCAAACATTTACACAAGTCAAACAGAGCAAAACCTCTTTGGAAGTCAAAATGAACTCCCAAAATTCATCTCACTTGTAAACGACGTACATTTTGTATGAATAAGAGGTATCGTCACAAAACGAGCCGAAAGGTCTGTGTACTAATCTATTTGGCAAAAAGTTGTACCTCAGGAGAGACAAGTTTTTACTCGCAGAAGTACTTTTATCAATGTTACGCACTCGGGGGAAATCTTCACTTACTGTAGGCACGACTTATGATGAATAACGGATACTTTGACACTTATGCCTATTTAGGAATTCTTGAAGTCAAATCTGAATATTATATTTTGTTGAATGATTGGTATCATTGTTTCTAACCATTCTAACCTTACACCGCTACGAAACATACAGTTTTGAAGAACGGATCATTATAATGCAAATTATTCAAAATGTTATATGGTAGTTTTGCGTAAATTTTGTAACTTAGTTCTTGATATCATATAAATACAAGCCCCGGTTTTTTTTTTCATTAGATTGAAGAATATATATGTACATTTATATCTAGACTTCAAATCTGTTGGCATTCAAACCTGTATTATTTTACATGAAAATGATAGGCATTTTGCATAAAATAGGATTCTATACGCATCCAATTTGGCTTTACGAGCGATTAGCGCAGAAGTGACAAATAGTTCCACTTGAGCTTTACTTTGTAACAAAGGCAACACATTTCAGAGACTCTAAACTAGATTTATATTCTCTACACAAGTTGTTTATTAACCAATCAGTGCAAGGGCTTAAATGCACCATCTAGCATCTTTTTGAATTCAATAAGTAAAAGTGGATTTATTTTACCCGCGGGTTACAGGGATACGTGATATAATTTAGTTTTTGACTGGGAAATTGACTTATATTAAATAGTAATGTAATTGTTTTCTAGAATTTACAACTATACAATGACGTGACGTGTAAAATGGCTTTATTAATAAATGATGATTATGATACCCGTGTAAATCTAAGACGAAAAGTCGCCTATTAATCTTAGGTCTATTTATATGTATTTATTTAATCCTATTTGCATAACAAATTTCATCTGATTTGGTTCAGTCGTTTAAACAAGAAGAAGTAAGAAAAACACACACACACACATACACAGACTAACTTTCGCCTTAATAATATTAGTTAAATAGGGATGAATATACATTGAATTTTTTTTCATGATAATGGGGCGTCTTAAACATTACGTCATTTCTTCATGAGTACTGTTTCATATTATTGCAATGTGTAGGCCGCGTTTAATAAAGCCAATTTACTTGCTATTTACGATTATGGCACTTTCCACTACAATTTGCGTGTGTCACAGGAGTACTTCGTCTCTGTTATACAGAAAACCAAAGCAAATCGAAAACCAAATATATACTCTAACTACGTGTAAATAAGGTTTGTTTTAGTGTTATAGTAGTGTGGAAAGGGAGGTGAAATAATTCTCAGCGCTATAGGTGGCCTTATATTGCACAGCACGCGTTGTGTTTATGGAGATACTGAAAAACCTGGTGACAGAAATGATTATGTTGAGCCTCGGGATTTAGGAGACGTAATAGAACCCGTCGGGAATTTGATACATTGTCGGAAAATAAGAAACGAAACGTGTTTGTGTTTTATTTTGTGCGGAAGTAAAATTATCATCAGATCCTCTTTATTATGGTGGAGTAGTATGTATGTAAGTATAAGTACGTATAATGTATATTAAATAAATGTTTGCTTTTCGAAACGCTATATTAACTAACAAAATGCTCAATAGTCCTTACTATTCTAATTAAAAAAAAACATAATAACCAACTTCATCGCCTAAATTGACTATGATTAGGCAACTTGAGAATAATAAAACCTTAAGTGCTTTTTCTTTACATTTTTAACTCGAAGATATGCGCTCAGCCACAATGTAGGTACCTGATACTAAGTAATCTTCTTCTTAGCGATTGAGAGTGGCCAACTCTGGTGTCGAGAGTTTATCAACCCGCCCTAAGGGCCTCTGATATGGCTTAACGACTGCCGTACTAAACATACAACCGGGACCTACAATTTAACAGGTTATCCGACTCACGGAAGCCCCCAAAATTGAATGCCACTTTTCGGTCACCTATCCAAGGACTGACCGCGTAGATCTTTGCTTAATATTGGTACTCGCATGCGATTGCCTCCGCTAACTGAGCTATGGGCGCTTCACTAAGCAATCATTTATGGTCCTTATAGTAATTTATAGTTAAGAACCAGTTCACTCTCGCTTCGAAGATCACCTTACTAAGATACTAAGATTGCCTTACTAAGTTTTTTCTACTGTAAACTTACAAGTTACAAGTTGGTTTAAGGTAGTAGTGTAACGGAAGATCAGTTGAACTCGTTGAAAAACTGCCGTTAGCAAATGTAGTTGGCAACTTTGATCACTTAACTGTAACTTTATTACTGTCGGAACAGAACTTTCAGGACAAGAGTAAATTGACTCAACTTGTTTGAGACACATAATGATTAGTCAATTAAGCAATTCAGTGAGTTTTATAATTAATTGGGTTAATTAGTGATTGGGTTACATCCGATGAATATATACAATCAAGCTTGGTTATCAAATTTACTTTCAATAACGTTTTAATCAAATTCGGCTAATAACTCTCCGTCAGGTAGCTAATGAAATTTTAACAATGTCTTCACGGCTTCGCGATATTTTATCCTTAAACAAATTGAGAAAACGTGTTCCGTAAAATTAAGACGAACTTGAAATATCTTCCCGTCTTATGAAATAGAAAAGTTTACTTTCAGTGCGGTTAGAAGCCAGCGAAGTAATATTGACTTGATGGCCAAACGTACTTAGGTATTATACGCCGCTTCTTACCTACTATAACAGGGTTTCCCCATCTTTTATACTTTTATACCGTTTAAAGCTACTTGAATAAAATTTCTAATATATCATATTGCTATTTACATAACTATGAGTCAAGCCCTAATCTAAATATCAGGACAAATATCGACAGACATAAACATAATGACACTACTGTAATGTGTTCAGACTTAAGACGGGGTTCTATGTGAAATCAACATTTAATAAAAATCAAATAAAAAAAAAGTATAAACGATAGAGCTACATTTTTTCAGTTTATATAATTTTGATTCAGTGTTAAGACAATAAAAAACGCCAAAACACGATTACGTATACTTCGCTCGATAGTTTTTTTTTTTTATTTTTATTTTATTTTTTTTATTTCATTACTTGGCGGAAATCATTTAATTTCAATTTCAAAATATCTTTATCTATACTAATAAATAAATAACATATTTCTATTTTTTTTGAAAAATAGTTGTTTTGAAATATTTTTCACCGCGCGCGATGCTCGCCCTTGCTGTCATGTTAATACGGCGTGGAATTGCATGCGAGAAAGCAACTGTTGGCATTTTTCCAAGCGCAAAGCGTTTTCGGGTGAACTATCGTGGCCTTAAGTCATTTTTTCCCCTAATTTACATGTGAACTAATTTATTTATTTATTTACTTAATTAAAACGGTAACAACCAATTACATTAATTAAGAAATGAATTATTCACTTAAGTAGCAACTTAACTAGATATCTTTAAAATTAATAAGTATCATTACGTTCACAAAATGATAACAATAAATTACAAATTATATTCAACTTGTCACAAAAAATATCACACGCGGGATAGATAGCGAAGAATGCGTTGAGGCCACTCTTAACTCGACAGATCGGGCTGAAGTTTCGCTTAAGTTTCTAGTGTTTATTCGATATCATGAAATCTTTTATTCATCACAAATACCATCCAAAACGTAAAAAAGTTAAACTTAACACACGATAGCTAATTGTTATAAGATAAGATAAGATATTTCTTTAATGCACACCAAAAAAATTATATTATGAAAGAAATTTAAAAACTATTTTAATGCACATTGGGCGGCCTTATCGCCTTAGGCGATTTCTTCCAGGCAACCTTTGGATGGACAGGATTTAGAACTATTCTTATGAGGTTTATGTCAATACTTCTGCTGTCTTCTAACCAAATACTACTAAACACTAAATGACTACTTCAAATTAAATCGTGATACATATTTGTCTTGCCATTGTAAGACGGTGTTCATACGAGTACTCATCAACAACAACAAACTAGCTGACAAAACGAACACAGGCGTAAACTATAACAAGTTCGTCGTGTTTAAGCAACAAACATCCGAAAGCTGAATAAGTTAAGGTTCATAATTAAATTAGCGTCTGGGAGGAGCGAATAGCGGCACAAACTTATTCAGGCGTAACCACTGCGCGTGTATAAACGAATTAAAATAGGCGGCTTTGTTCTAGAACAGTGTCACACGTGCAATAGTTTCCCACTTTCAACACAAGTTACGCCCAGACGCCACAGCAAGCGATGATTTCAGTATGGATACAAAGTAATGTTTTTTTTTTCAATGTAAATGCCTTATTAAGCCAATTCATCGTAAAATATACAATTTGAGATCTATGGAATAGCTATTATGTACTATGTCAAGATTATGTACTCGAAATTGATGAATCTCAAGATATTTTATAAAATTTTGAAGTTTTAGCCATGCCTTAATTTCCTCGTAAACAGGGTAAAAGTAAATTTCACGTTTTGGCTAATAAAGGACTTTTAATTCAATTAGAAATTTGTGTATGTACTAAAGCCTCGCTATATATAACTTTGTTACGAATAAATGAATATGAATATATATGAATAATATGCTATGTGCTAGCTACCAGTAACTCTATATAAAAACACGTAAATATTATCTCCCCATACTGTTTATACTAGCTCTCTCACGCTGTTCGCTGCATAACTAAGCGGTTCCACTAAACTTAAGCTACTGAAACTTACTTCTTGGTTCGCGCAAGGCTTTCATTTGTTCCATTAGCTCTCGAGAGCCGTACCACTTGAAACGATATTAATTTCAATGACAAATGTTTCATTGTATCAACTTCAGCGTCTGCTCTTTTCTTATTGCTTGTTATGAACACAACGCCATTTTCGCTAGCCTAATATACAACATTTGCTTGCGTCTGGAGTTAAAAATTGGTTTACATCATTTTTTAAATAACTTTTTATATTGAAAGAAAGAAAGCATTTATTTTAACACACAGGACACAACAATATAAACATAAAAAAGTTAAAAATCAATTATAAACAAACTCACTATCACTCATGTATCTGTCTCTTTATTTTATTTATTTATGTACCGAAAAATTTGCACTAAAAATACGCATACTAAGTTTTGTTATACATGGTATTGCAAAAAGAGTTTATTTCAATTTTCTTGCTATTTTTAGTGTAGTTAAAATAAATTTTCGCTTGCTAGAACCAGTTTTCAACGTCATAGAATAGTAATAAACTGTCCAAAGAGCATTATTTTGTAAGCACACGGAGCACTCTCAGCTTCAGATGGCTAACTCTGTTGACTCATGGTCTACAAGATAAAATATGTATATTGTATGGCCAAGGCCTTTGTTTACGTATGATAAGTTTGTATGAGCGAAACGAACTAAGGTGTCGAGAGTTTTCAAGCCACTTGAAGAACATTTAATATAGTTTAACGAGTGCAATACTATGACGAACAGTTGAGACCTATAATATATATACTTACTGATTAAATATTTAACGTGTAATCCGAGCGGCCGATGTAAATGCTACTCAGTTTGATTTGCTTAAAAACCTACCATGTTTATAATACTATGTCGTTGCAGCTTGCATCCGGCTACATCCCCTCAGGAGTTCTCACACTCTCGCACACTTCCGCCCAAGATCTGATACGAAAGTGCTAACATGTTAACATGAAAAACAGCGTTCCACATTTTTACAAACATGTTATGTATCTTATAAACTGTAACAACAAAAAAGATGATGAAGATATAGGAAAAGTATGTTTTCATGTAGCGCTGGTGCAATAGCATGACCCAGTAATATGGCAATAGATTTATGTCTATAAACATGTTTAACAAACTATTTATCAGACTTTAGCAGTGTCAGTTTCGTGAAGTATTTGAAGACTGGCGCTCTTTGTGAACCAGATTTAAATTTGACACAGAACGCTGTTAAAGTTATAAAATAAATAAAATAAAAAATAAAAATAGCCTTTATTTCCCTATTTAAAAAGTTTTACATTACAGTTTTTGATACTGTTAAAGTTACTCCTACAAAAATAATAATAAGTAATATTTCAAAATTTGTATAGTAAAATAGACTTCCTGAAATAAAACCTCTGTAACATGTCATAAAAACACCCACAATTTATTACTACAAATTTTTCACTACGCATCTCCCGTAACGAATTTTTATTTTACTGCCCCTTCCAATTACGGGCTACAAAGTTTACGCGTTACCTGGAGAATAATAAAAACCTTTATCATCACAGATTCTGGGATTTTCAATTAAACTTTTACGTAATCGCCATTTGTTTAATACATCGGTCTCCAAAGTTGGAGAGGATTGAAAAGTTGAGGCGATCTCATCAAATACTTTGCTTTAGACTTCGTTATGGTTTGACATTCGATCTGTGATTGAATTATGCTTCTTTATAATTTTTATACCGTGCAACTTTTTTAACAAATTTTGACTAACAGGAGTGGTACTACTACCTAAATCGACACCCACTGCCAACGATCGGCTGATGATGATAATCGAAAGAATATAATTAAGTAATTTTCCAAAACCTCTCGGAGCGCTTGGTTGACGCGACGCATGACCAAAATGCTGGCCTTTTTCTGGCTCAACGTATCAGCATTGCCATCCAGCGTGGTAATGCGGCCAGTATGCTGGGCACGCTGCCCTCTGGTAGTGGGCTGGAGCACTTAGATTATCTTTAGGCTTTTCTAAAGATTTTCTAAGTGCCCCTATTTGTAGTAGTTAGAAGTAGTATGTTTAGTTTTTCTTCCCTTGTTTTTATATTTTATTATTGTAAATAAAGTACCTAATTCTTAAAGTAATTGATAATTTGTACTCGCATTTCCTAATAAATTTGTTTGTATACATCCTTAATTCAGTCCGCTACGTTATACCAAAGGCCACAAAGCCGTGGCAATTAAAATAAAGCCTTTTTCAATATTACGCATATTGGGTAGATGTCGATATTTCCTACAGAATTGGATTTTGACCAACACATAAAGTTTATGGCCACTCTGTTATGCCCAAAGCTTAACTTTATTACTTGCATCTCGTTATGAAAAGGAAGATATAAAAGTTTAGGAGCTCACACATTTCATGTTTGGACAGTTTACTGTGTTGTGTTTTCATTTACCGGTATTTATGTGAATTTTTACTTTGTTAGTAGACAGAGCGTATTTTTCACAAGATTTACGATATGAGTTGAGGGCTAACATACATAAAACTTTTAGTTTTCACAACCAAAGTTCCTTTCTCGATATATCTTTAAAAAGTTTTTATGTGGCAGTACTTAATATTCCTATATTCACTTCATTGATTCGTCTAGCTTATTCAAATAAACCCCAAATGATATATTTTTGCGAAAATAAATTCTCCGATATCGAAAGTGAGACCAAAGGCAAGGTCTTAAAACAAAATTTAAGTAAAAGTAGAAAGTCTCAGTAACGGTTTCTTTGGCAGACATTTACATGAGTCCCAAACATGGGCACTATGTAATTCGTTCCGGAAAACCTGATTTTACGGAAAACTTGGAGCGTTTCCATCCTTTTTCTTTTTCGGAAACGGATACTTTTTCTTTGACGTTACTTATCGGAGTTGTGATGTTATTACAGGAAGGTAGCACTATTTGTTACTAAGCCTTGGATCGATCGTTCTCAATAAATGTTTGTCTGGGCTCACAGAAGGATTTTGTTATCTACATTACATATCTACACAAGTTTCTACACTAGTGGGGAAATAAAATATGATAAAATAAGCTTATCTTATGTTCTTTGGTTAAATATTTTATAGCCAGGTCACAATATATTTATTTAATTCAAACTTTTTAGCAAACGTTTGGTCCTTGCCACAGGAGATCTCAGGGCTGGCAGCTATTTTTCTCAACGATTGAGTCTTTCTATTCAAAGAGGAAATACTGCCAGCATCCTGGGATCCCTGCCGCACAGCGACAACATGGACGGTTTGCTGAATTTTTTGTGAATATCTGTTTGTTTTTTGTTACTTTTTCTGTATGTTTAAGTCTTTTTTGTATATGCTTGTGAAATATATGTATTTAATTCATAGATGATAATAGTTGAAAGCTATCATGCATTGGCAAATGTACGATTATGATGCATAAAATACTCAGAAGTTAGAGGCCCCGAATATTAAAACGCTGACGAATGACAAAAACGGCAATTCTAAGGGGAACCTACATTTTTGTAAACTTACTTAACAACTAGTAAGGTTTCGAACACAATATGCTAAATTAAGATTCTCTCTCTCTTCTCTTTGAATCGTATTTCCTCGTGACTGAGGGTCGTGACTCCCCCGCGGAATTAATTTGTTAGGGGAGTTTTCTTGGGCAGATACATCGTGATTCGTGGTGGGCTCCCAGGTCCTTCTACGGAAGACACATGTCCTCGGATATTGTGGTCCTCAAACATGTTGGTTTCCTTACGATGTTTTCCTACACCGTTAAGCGAGTGCTAATCCACACATAGCTTGAAAATACAAGCCATTGGTGTAGAGCCGGATTTGAACCAGGGTGGGTCTGGCTGAAAAGCAGACACTGGAACCGCTGAGCCACACTCGCTTTAAAGATAACTATTCATATTATTTCATATAAGCCATTTTAGTTATTCGTACTACAAGAAACTCGCATAACAACTACTCTTTGATAAATGTGTGTGCGACCAAAAACGTCAGATCAATGTGGTAGAAACCCAAGGAAGCGCCGGCCCTGGTAGAGGATATACCATTTGTCAGTGAAACCTCAAGAGCCAGATAAAATGGACGGATTCCGGGCTAGCGAATGTGTGGAGCGGCTGTTACATTTTTCAAATAAGTTTTGCACGAATATAAGATTTGATACTGATTTCGAAATTGAGAATTTTAATCCAATCATAAGACTAGTTTATTGTACTTAGCTGATCTTGCTTTCTTCAAGGTTTATACACTTTTTAGGCTATATTGTTAAGTTTTAAAAATTCTTTGCAGTCTTACGTAAATGTATGTGTTCACTTAAATCGTATCATTCATTAATCAAAACATAGCGGAGGTGTAAAATGAGATCATTTTGTCTTAGTAAATTATTATCGAATGAGAGTGGCCGACTCTGGTGTCGAGAGTTTATCAGATGGCTATTGATATTGATATTATTGATATGCTCTTCTTCTTACTATTTTGCAAAATAATTACTTTATATAAGGTACGTCAAACGTTGATAAAATACATGTGTTATTTTGCAGTTATATTCCTTAAACAAACTGCTCATCGTGTACGCTTGAAAGCTAACTTAGCACACAATATAGCCACTTCGTAAGTAATTAAATTCGATGGCAAGCAACGTGCCGGTCAGAAATTGTATGCTGAAACAAATACGTTGCTCTTCCCTTCATACTTTATCGTAGATTATTTAAAATCAGAGACCGCAATGAAATTATTTTTCTTTTTTTCTATCCTTAATTTTTCTGACGCAAACTGTGAGTTTAGAGGAGGCGATCAACCATAATGCATGTGATGACTCGCGTTTCTGATGATGTGATTTGGAATGTACCTATATTTTAATAGTTCCTAACTGATTGATTTGCCAAAAAGAATATTACACTCTGTTTTTAAATTTGGTTCAGACAATCGAGTTCCATTGATGATACTAGACAATAAAATGTTTTTTTTTTAAATAAGACAAAAATGTATTGGTTTAATATTGGCCCGATTGTATAATGCGCGCGAATGTGTGAATCAACACTGAATTAAGTCATTAGTAACTGACCTATCACTTGCGTGAACTTTACACATTTATTTTTCAAAATAATATCCTATCCATTGCATATATCGTCATAGTACACCATACACGAATAGTAAATTTCTCCAATATCGCGGAACACGGAGCTCGGTTCTGCTCCTGACCTAACATTTATTATGTTGTGGCTCCACAGTGATCGTTATTGTTCCCAGCCTGCATTTTATATGCCAGTGTGAACAGTAAAACAAAGTTGTTATACCACTGTAACGACAACATTTTTTAGACTCCACACTGTGATAAAAAATCCGACACATTTTTATCTAATCCTTATGTTAAAGTGCGGTACAAATATCTTGCAATTATATATTTTCCTTTTACAGATTATCGGGCCTTACGCCCGGTATTTTTAAGGTATCAGTGGAGCCGCAGCCAACACTAAGAGGCTTTATACAATATAATACTTTAAAATAAGTGAAAAAATTAGAGAGAGTGGATTTTAGGGTATATAATTTGTGATGTAATGCTTGAAATAAGTTATCTATCATAAAACGTGGCGCAATCAAGAAGATGATTTAGACTATATTTTTGCGCAATATTTACCTCAAATTGCATAATAACTTCAAATAGTATAACGGTTCCAACTTAAGTCAGTTCAATTTAGGCAACAGTGTTCGCTTGTTAAAGTTAGTTTCTGACGAGCTAGTGGTTAAATGCCTGACAACACAGTGTAAAAAAATCCTATCATTGCTTTCTTTCACAGAGACTTGTTGATGATTTCTCATATTATGTAGTAGTCTCCAGTTTATATTGTTTATGTGCCACGCGAGTAACGCTGGTCCTGAGGTTTGCGCAATCAAAATTTTAATGTGCTATTCGATAAACAAAAAAGTTTTGTTTACGATGGCTTGCGTGCGAGGTTTGCTGAATTTAGAAACAAATTAAAGTGGGCATGGGAAATTATACTTAAATATCTGAGTATTGATTCAATTTAAAACACTTTTAGATAAATACATAATAAATAAAATAAATATTCCGGGACATTGCACACAGCGCCATCTAGCCCCACACTAAGCAAACGCTTGTGTCGTGGGTACTAGATAACGGATATAATACTTATATACTTTTCTTTTGTAAATACATACTTATTATACATACAAACGACCAGACTCAACACAAGTAATTATATATTTTTTTAAAGTACATAAATACTTGTGTCTTGCGGGAATCGAACCCGCGACCTCTAGATTAGAAGGCAGAGCCACTACCAACTAAGCTAACAGGCCAGATAGTTATATTCTTGGGTCATTCGTCAATATCAATTACATAATTAGCCCGGCAGTAATGCCAAAGTTTTTATTTACATATGGATACAATTTCGTTTAACACATAACTTCAATTTGCAGCGATGCTTAACATCAGGCAGGCTGTAGTCAAACGTAAACCTATACGTTTGACTACAGCCTGCCTGATGTTAAGCATCGCTGCAAATTGAAGTTATGTATTAAACGAAATTTTATCCATATGTACACGAAGTTTTTTTCATCATGAGTGTAGTCGTTTTGACAATGTAGACCTACAATTTAATGTGTCATCCGACCCATCCGACTGTTTGTCTAGTACGACAGTCGTTAAGCCACGTCAGAAGCCCTTAGGGCGGCTTGATGAACTCCTGACAGCAGAGTTGGCCACTCTCATTCGATAAGAAGAAGAAGAAAATGTAGAACAAACATAAAACCTTACTTGAAATAATTCTATTAATTTAATACCCCACGTGAACTTAACTAATATAAAAAATTAACAATAAATTACATTGCTACCAAATTTAATTAAAAATACACCACCGTATCAAAACATATATGAAATCCTTCCTTATAACAAAAAACAAACACGAGCGGTACTTATTAAGCAAAGTAATTAATGAAGCTACCACAATGTCTTGTTACTCTAATTTCAATCATTTAAAAGCAAATTTGCCACCGGAATATTCATCAGACAACAACAAATTCAATTTATATTTGCGCTCGCTCTACAGATATTTGGGTTGAAATTAAATCAATCTAAGGTTCTATTCTATTCTAATCTAGGTTGTGGCCTCTGCGGTATGGCCTAGAGTGTCACAGTTCTCTTGTCAAAATGGTTCAGGAATATAGATATGTCACTGTCAAATGTCGACTACCGTGAGTTTATAATATTCTTAGATATTGCTACATTATGCAGCAGATAAATAGAATGTATGAAAAGTAATGACACTGAATTGATTTTATTTAATTATATGATGATTAGGAACCCGGTATTTTAAACTTGACTTTTATAAAGAGCGGTGAAAATCGTTCCATCCTTTTTGCACAATAAAGCTATTCCATACGTGGGAAAAGAACGGCATTTTTTTCGGCGTCCTTTATTAAAATCTAATTTAATGAATCAAGACGTAGATATATCAGATTTTTATCTAACTAAAATATTGATACTGTATAAAAATCTGTATAACTTATTTTATGTTTTTATGCACGTCTCTCGTTCCTGCTCAAACAATGTAATATTGCTTTTACATAATTTTTTTACATTGCAACCGTACTTTTTTGTGGTCCACACTTTTTTAGTTAGTATTATCATAAATTGGCAAATATTTAAGATGTTACGGTAACAGATACGACGGTAACTTCACAGTCTTCGTTCAGGTTTATTACCGTGTTATTATTACACTTAATTGTTTTATTCAAAGGCTTTGAGGAGAACATTTTATTGTAAACGGTATAAAGGGAGTGTATTTTTAGAGCTGTTACAGTCCTTCTTTAATTTCTTCGTTTATTTTTAGCTATCCTGTATCATCTTTTTATGGGTTGGATGTCAAAATGTATCATCCTAATTGGTGTAGATACATTCTAGAATATATAATATATATTCATTCTATTTCTCCAGCTCCTTGCGCACGTCTCGGACCCTGGTATTAGAGACTCCTTCTACTTCTGAATGTTCCAACCTCCTTTACTCCCATTCCTTTACCATCCAAGCCATCTTGTGGAACATGTTGCCCCTGCCTATCAGGCAGGCCAAGTCGCTGAGTATTTTCCAAAAGTTAGTGTATCACCATTATTGGTCTTTGTTATAACATTAATAAAATTTATGTAGTTTACTTATATTAAAATTGGTAGCCTATTTTGTACTTTGATTTTTTTATGTATGTGTAGTATATTATGTATGAAATATGCATACATTTGTGTATAATTTGAGTGTGTATTGGTCTTTTAACTAATTTATGTATCTAAGTATATATTTAGTACACCGCAGTCCTAAGTAATGTCCGTCCAAAAGGTTGCCTGGAAAAAATTGCCAAAGGCGATAAGGCCGCCCAATGTGCAGCACTTATATTTATGTCTATTTTATATTGTGTAATTTCTGTCTTTTGGTGGACATTAAAGTGATATTCTATTCTATATATGAAAAATACTTTGTGATGCTTGTTTATTAAAAACATAGGTATAAGAATTTATCTATTATTTGGAACAGCCACTACATTTTCCTGTGAGAGTTATTCCGAGTATTTTCTCTGTAGTATTTTTATGATTTCAGCTTCAAGATCTCTTGAAACGGATCCGCTTCATTGATTGACCGCTTTTATTGATTGTGAGAATTTTTATTTTGGTTTTTCAGTATTTATTCAAAGTCAAAGTCAAAGATATTTATTGCGGAATATAGGTAAATATAGAGGGTATTATATTTGATGGTAGGTATATTTTCCTGACCATAATTTTTTCCAGAACCTACGTAGGTTGAATAAACAAATGGAATTATTCTGAAAAAGTGTACAAGTTCTTCTTTTTGTCCAATTCATCTCTGCCTTAGAACTTAAAAATTCGACGGTGTTAATATAAAGCCAATTAGGCATATTCAGCGTTTATATCGCAGAGGCCTATAAAGAGGCTCGCAGTTAATGAGGGCATAAAAGTTCCCTTTTCTGAGTTATTCCTTTGAATTTGCATTTTAATTGGAAAGAAAACATTACAGCTTTTGTGCACAACTGTTTTTTTTTTCTCTGCGCGTGTGTCGCTAACTTCCGTCGAGACTTCCGAGAACTTCCGTGTGCTTCCGTGTCGCCTTTATTGTCGCAGCTTTCATTTTGAGCTTTTAAAATGCAATTGTGCATCTACGTGACTCTGATTTGAAACCTTTACTTTATAAAGATATTGAGCATATTATATTTACCACTGTTAGTTTTTTAACTGTTATGATTGTTTTTAAAAGTTTTACTAATTTACCTTCCACTGAATTCTATAATTAAAGTTAGTGACAACTAGTTTGGATTAGGTATTGGGCTGTTATATTAAATCAGGCCTCGCAATCAAATTCAGATTGTGTTTGAGCACATTTATTCAGGAGTGAAAAGCATTGTATTGCATTGTAGTGTATTGTATTGTTGTTGTGTTGGATGAAATACTAAGTCTTAAACATAAGTTGAATGAGTTTTTAATACAGAAAGCATATTATTCAGTGGCCCTATTTTTAAAAGATTTATTTGAAAACTGATTTGACTAGTGCAATTTAATGTGTGTGTTTAGTGTTAAGTATGAATGTTCTCAAATGTGTATAAGTAGCTATGTATTTTTTATTTAATTATTATGTTTCAACAGTGAATAATAACATTTTATGACATGACTGCATATTATAATAGATCATATAACAAATACCTGTAAACCCTTTTCGGGTAGAAACTAGAGAGCCATACTAATTACATTACGATCTTAATAGTAATGTGAATGTACATCCTATACCACCTAGTTTCCAGGAAATAAATATTTCATTTCATTTCATTTCATTTCATTGTGTTCGCGCATACAGACAAACAATATCACGCTCGTATGTTACCGGATATATGTACCTATAATCTGAACTGAAACAATTTCGCCCCAAACGCACGTTACGACAATTGCCCAGTAAAGCAAACGAAGCACGATATAGATATTCAGATGAGCAAATATGCTATCACCATAAAAATGCTCGGATGTTTTGGCAATTACGTGCAATAAAAAATCAGTGTAAGCGCTCTTATGATTTGTGCGCGTTTGTAACCGCTTTATCGTGTTTTTTTTGGTCGTTTTAGGCCGCCATTCAAATGTAGCATTGCAGACACCATTTTGTTTCCTGTCATTAATCCTGAGTAGCGCGTCTCGTTTTGGAAGCTTATCTTAATGGGTCGGGAACACGCAATACCATGTAAACGCACATGTTTCTCAATTGGAGTTTAAGTACGTGGATCTGTGTATTGTTTCTAGCTTGTTTTTTCTTCATTTTTTATGATTGGGATCAATTAAGGACTTTAAAAAAATATTATTGTAAAAACTATGTTTTTTTAACACGGAATGCTTGCTGCAGCTTTTCCACTATTCCATAAGTTTCAATTCAAAATCGTACTCCTTGGTTTCAAGCAATTTTTTCAGAAACACCTTATCGTTAAAAAATATAAACACTACATTCATAAGAATCTATTGACTAGTAGTTTATGCAAACATAAAAATCTTTATGGATGTAGTGTTTATATTTTTTCACGGTAAATTGTTTCTGACAAATTTGCTTCATTTGCATTTTTATTATATTTTTTATGGATCATAAAATAGGCAATAATTATGCAAATTCGATTTATAAATCGCCTAACTGGATGGCCTTCCCAAATTGCGATCAACATAAAACGAAGTGAGAAACTGCGAAAGATTTTTCCTAGCATTAAAAACCAGTAAAACTTTTCAAATACTTGGGGGATTTAATGAAAAAAGTTCTCGCGAAATCCAATAAAAAATTGCACCCTTTAGAGTAGAAGGTTTGTGACAAACTTTATTTCAGAATAATTAATTGGGACCTTCACTTCATTTAGGACTATTTTGGTTTCGGGATGAATACCAAGATATTTGTGGTTAAAATATATAAAAAGTAAACATTTCTTGAATGAAAATGTACTTTATGTATATATAATGTAAGTACTACACATTAGTTATCATTATTTTAATTCAAGATTTATAAAATATCGCTCTGTCAAAAAACCTATTTATTGTCGAATCTATATTCTGAATCTACACCGTAATTAAAATTTCTAAAAGGAAGTTTCAATACCTTCTTTTTTCTTTTCTGAGTCTCTTTTCTAGGTGCAGATATAATAATATACCATATGTATTAAAGACGATACTCTGAAATAACAATTTGTACCAAAGCCCATCGCACCCGTTACCAGACCTAGTTATGTCAATAGTACTAAATAGTTTACGCTATTGTCCGACAATAACCGTTTGGTGTCCCGATACCTATCTGCAGACCTATTCCAATTTAGGCGTAATATTATTTCGGTGCTAAATTAAATACGTACCCGGTTTATGTCGCCCTTATGATGCATAACGATGTTATTACTATAATGCTAACAGCTGTTGTTGTATCTTACAAGATATTTGGTATGTTTTTTTTTTAGTTTAGAACATGGAATAAAACTGTGCTGTCCGCATCTAAAAGAAGCTTGGGACTGCAGAAAATTTTGCCAATTGACTCCCAAACTTCTATTATGGCATCCGATAATAATGATAACAGAATAAAAGTTTGCGTTTCCCAAATCTGCTAGTTCAATTTTATGTCCATATCATTAGAAAATTATGTATAATACTGTTACAAAGTATTGAAACATTAATTTCTTTGGCAACAAAACATCGGTTCAATTTGTAGATCTGGTCGGTGAACTGGAATGAGTTAATTCCGTATAAAAATACAATCGCCATTTCGAATGCGACCATCGCGTGGATAGCATATCAAATTTTTGCAGTCGGGATCAGTTCGCAGTTTACACTGCTCTATTTTGTTAGGTTATGTAAATTTGTAGCTGTATAGTAAAACTTTGTAGTTAAATCTCTGAATAGAGTGAGGTAAACTTGCCTGAGGCAAACATTCAGTGCAGGCGCTGAGGCATTTGCATCTTTTGATAAACGAATTAAAAATGTTCCCACTTCCCTCGTTCTCCCCGAAGCAACGACAATTGTTGTGGAAAAGAAAAATGTTTAACATGCTGTAGGTACATTCTGGTAAAACACTTTCGTCGCCCCGAGAATTTTCCTCATGACACAATTCGATTAAATTGTCTTCTTGAACATTTTGTTAAATATGCCGGAAAAAGAAGCGGTTAAATGTAGGTAAGCATAATTCGTTTTATGTAAAGATCGATACGTACTGTCTTTGCATAGTAAACATATGAAATGTCGTCAAAGCTACGATTTTTTAACCGACTTCCAAAAAAGGGTTATCAAGCCTTCTGAAAGTTATTTTTGTGGGTATGTTACGCTATTACTCCATTGTTTATGAACCGATTTCAAAAATTATTGCATTAATAAATTGTAATACACAAAAAAACTTAATCAATGTTACAAGTAGCGATCCTACTAAAGAACGATTTCAGTGTAACAGACCAGCAGATAACTGTTGATTTATTTACCAATACATTCTTGAAAAGCAAAACATACTGCATGGATAAAACCTAAAACTGAAAACAAATAAGAATAACTAAAACATGAATTGAATATAATGAAGACCGTGTTATAATATCTGGAAGTACTTCAGAATGGTATAGTTATGTTACATAACTATACCACCTTATACAAGGTAGTAACAAATCCAATCAACAGAATATTTTAGGTATAAGTACCCGATACTTGAAATATTCAGTCTGAACCTGAAGAAATAACAAGGTGGGTGGTTATTCACGTAACAAATTAACACCTACTTGCTAGAATGAACCACACCAACTACTTTCTTCATTGTGAAGTTTTGTGAGAAAACTTGTAGCAGCCTCTTCAGAGTCGTCAAGTAACAAAAACCTTCCGTTTTATGTTCAAATTTGTTACGAAATTACCAATATTTCTTATAGATATTAATACAAGTATTCAAAATATGTATATTTTATTTCGCTTATTACCAAGAGACTTATAAAAAAACTTGACATTTGCTCAATAAATCTAAACCATTAAAAAATAAACTTAAAAGGTCTCACAAGTAAGAAAATCCTAAGATTTCTATTTCCGAGAACAATAACTAAAAGCCGAGAAGATTTCTCTGTATAAAATTGCGTGTTTTAGAGCCTTCATTAAAACGCGTGGTTCTAGAGCTTTTGTCATGATTTTTAATATGAAAACCTGAAAAGAAAATGAAGTATGATATTTGATGCTCTGGAGACGGCTTTTTTAGTCAAGTAATTTTGTACAATCAGAATTAAATTTTTAGCAAACCGGATACCATGTTAATAATAAAAATACGCAAATTGTTGTATTATTTGGTCGAGCATATCTGTTGCCGGGCAATGGATTCTCCTGGTGGTAAAAATGTACATATTTTGCACACTGAAATTAAATCAAAGCATTGCTAAAGAACGAAAACCGTACTATGTGGCACGTTGGATAGGAGGCCTATACTCAGCAGGGGGTGAACACGGGCTGACATGGTGATGATTATGATTGCTAAAGAATACACGAAAACAAGAAGAAATGAATATTTCAACAGAGTGGAAATCTAAGACATTTTTAAATGTCTGTTGCGGAGATGCTAGGCCGAATGTATTTCGCGAGGCGGTCACAAATAAATCTACTTGAATGAGGTATATTTGTTAAAAGCAGGGAATTGTTTCGGTCCAAATACAACATCTGAGACACGCAAACATCTAAAGGCTGTAACGTAGATTGTACAGTCAGTGCATGTAAGAAATCGTAAGAAAAAAAAAATTAAGAAGAATATAAATCTTTTTTTTCAGTGCAACCACCTGGGTAGTCAATGAAATTGATCAATTTTAATAATCATATTAACGAATGTCAACTATTCCTAAATATTGATTTGATCTGATGCTGAAATGCTGATTGTTGTGTGAAATCCATTATTATAGCAAACCAAGTAGGAATTACGAATAGCAAAATAGCAAAATAGCAAAGAAATAATAACATAATTTTGTTCTAAAGTAGACTACTACTTAACACCAATTTGTGGATTTCGTATCAAATGATCGAAGCTTTGTTACTGTTTTGTTTGTCCTGCGTGGAATCTGAGTGTTCACGCCATAAATCTTGTAGGCCACCTTGGCCCTGATTTATTCACTCGATAATCTCGCCTTGTCCGGAACTTATCTCTTTGAAACTTCGATTCACAAAATATATTTTGAGGCTTTCATTTCATCAGGATGGATTTTGAGTGAACGATAACCGCCCGTGGCTTAGCGCACTGCGGCACTCGTTAAAGATTAGCAAAGTTAACTACTTTTGTGGATAGTCTTTTTAACAGTGATTCAAGTTTTACGTACGAAAAAATATAGATCTGTATATTTATATCTGTGACTGCTCGATTGAACCTATAAAGAGCCGAACAACAGTAGGAAGATACATATGAAAGTTAGCAACATTGTTCGATGTAAATTAATACTGTACTTCATAAACAAATAGCACTAAAGCTACAACCACAAAAGCGGCAACGTTTCGCCGCTAATAATTTCGCACTCTAACCGAGTTGCTGCAAACACCAACTTCGTCAAAGGGATTTGGTTAATTCAATTTCGGTGTTCAGCCGACGCCTCCTCGTGCTTAGCTTTAGGAAAATTTTGCGTAATATTTAATTTCAATAACATCTTAGGCTCGAAAGGCTTACGGAATCTCGCTAAAGTTCGGAATTTCGCTTTCAAACTTGATTAACTTTCCGAGCTCACGTGTCCTCGGTTGTTTTGCTTTGCTAACAAAATTAAAAATCATGTTTTGTATGTTGTTTTGTATATCCTCAGTTTGAATTGAAATATAATAAGTATTTATTTAAATTAAAATCTCAATGTTTAAAATACTATTGTGGGTCGACGGTCTAAACGCATGATTTTCAAAAACGCCTTCCACCATACTCTTTACCTTAGAGCTAAAATTTATTTTATGCCTTACAAGCTGATGCTGATCAATTATACATAGTTTGAGCAGATTGTTATCCATTTGCTATTTCCAGCGGTACCTGATGATATTTAATACGCCCTCTCACATATCCATTACCCTCATTTTTAGATTTTTGACAAAATACCAATACCAAAACAGAATCCAGTAACTCAGTCCAGAATATCATTTCATTAAAACAGAATCAGTCCGCAGCGAAATACAAAATTTACATCCAAATGTTTTTAGCGAGCGCGCCAAAGGGCCCACAATAAACTTTTGTTTCACAATGTTGTAACTAATTTAATAAATCTGGACTGCTGCAAAATATGAAAGGCTGGTAATGAAACATAAAGCATTCTACACAAAACCCGGTTAGCTAATTTCACGAAATGTCTTTCCTCTTTCATTTGGTGCCTCATAAAGATCCTTGTAGACAAGCTTTAGCCTGGGACACATTAACCCGCGTCCGTAATGCATTGTTATCATATTATTCAGTGGCCCAGCAGCTTTGTTACCAGGGGCGAACTTTAGGAAATAAACACAAAGTGTGGTTTGATTTAACTAAAAACAATCGAAATACTATCCTCTCTCGTTCTGTTCTTCTTCTTGACTGAGTGTCGTGACTCTCCCGCAGAATTTATTCGATTATAAAGATACGAAGAGACTCTCTTCGTATCTTTATAATCGAATAAATTCTGCGGGAGAGTCACGACACTCAGTCAAGAAGAAGAACACAAAATCCACAAGTTACTTAAAATATAAATAATTAATTTATAAACAGAGGTGAACGAGCCATAATAGCAATATCAACTGTCTTGTATAGATATTTTTTAAATATAGTCTAATGTTTTCGAAACTTGAGCAATCTTTCGTAGCAATTATTATTTATTTATATTTATTTAATTATATATGCCAGTTCCCAGTATACCTGTACAGCTACTTGCTAATATAAGCTATGTACGTGCTAAGATTTGCTTTACACGTTACACATAATAACAATCTACAGTACATCCCTGTTTTAAGCCCGCTAATGTAACTAATGAAACTCGGAATCATATCTGGAGTCTTGTGGTAATCCCTTTGCACTGGATGAATGTTATCTTTGGGGAGACGGAGCGGAAGTGAAAGTAATAGTCCTTAGTGGCCAGGAAAGAATATGAAACTTATTGACTACTTTTTACGAAGGAAGTTCGCGTGATAGTATTTTCTTTTTTGTTAATGTTTTCTATCTATATAGTCAGTCTGTGCAACGGACATTGAAAGTATGCTCTTAATTAAATGCATCTCTTTTTATTTAATTTTTTGTTGGAGCCCGGTGTCATTGCTGGCTAAATGTAGATAAAAAGATACCCCAAAATTTCAGGTTATTGCGCCCTGCGCCCTCTATACTGATACAGTGGTGTCGAAAGATTTTAAAACGCCTTAACGGCTCTTTGAAATCGGTATATTTTGACAAACTGACTGGACCTACATTTAACGTGTTAACCGACTCCATAAGCTTTAAAATAAAATTGACGAAATTGATTTATTGTATAATGGTTTTGTTCATAGTTGGTATATGTTTTAGTTATTTGGAAGTTTTAAATGATATTTTGTTTCTACTTTTTTTTTATTTTTTGTTATAAGATATTTATGTTTTCTTTTTTGGTATCGTATAAAAAATGCCTTTTTCATCAAGCGTTATTTCGAAGTCGAAGTAATTTGCACTTTGAGGTGTTCGCTTATAACTGATTTTAATGACGCAAATGCTATCAACAAGTTAATTTAATCTATGGTAGGTTGGAAGCATGAGTAGTAGTTGTCGTAAACAAGCGTTAGTTATGAAGGGATTTCCATATTAGCCAACTTCGCTTTTACTAACGAATACTGGTAATACTTAGTATTTATTGTTTTGTGCGGACTTTAGGCTACAGTTTGTTCGATTTAATAAATAATAAAAGCACATTATGTTTGTGTAATAATATATTTTTAGTCTTATATTTCATACTAGTGGACGCCCGCGGCTTCGCTCGTAATATTTTAGTAATTACAGCGCCATCTAGTTCATACGTCTGTATGGTGCAATCGATTACCACTTGGTTTAAAATGAACCTAACTTTTTTATTTACGTACCGATTGAAATGAAATAAACACTTAATGTTAAGTTAAACCATAGACAAATCGGTTTAGCCATTTTCGAGTCTATAACGAACAAACATACCGACAGTCAAACAGACAAACTGTTTTTTTTTAATCATGATTTTTGTGTTCTATTGTATCAATGAAGACGCCTCAACTATTTTTTTTTCAATTATTTTCAATGTACAGGCACCGACCGGTTACAGCTTTATTATGTATATACCTATAGATATAATGTCTATTTCAAATAGGTGTTATATTTTTTAAATTGTAATTTAGTATGTTTGTGTGGGAATCAAATTAAAACAATATGCCGATTTCAATGATGGGCCTGAGTTCAAAACTAATTAGGTACTGTTAATTTTATACATTTAATAATTAATTTAATTATAAACATTATGAAATGTTGTGTATTCCATTCTGTGTATTCATTTCTGTAAGTCCATATTCTATAGCAATGTGTTGTATTGTATGTTTATATACTGTAAATTTTCAGTCAATCAGAAAATTATTGATCATTTCCATCGTGGCTCATAAAGATATTCATTACGCATCACGGTACTGAGAAGCACGTATCATCCGCGTAATTGTATGCCCAATTTTGTGCGCATTTAAAATGCATCATGTAATTAGCAAGTATAAACAGGCCAACGGACAACTACCGTGTATACATATTGGTTGATGGGACGCCGAATTATTTATTGGTAATTTTAAACGTTGTTTGCTGTAATGGTTATTTTGTGGGTGAAATTATGGGTTGATCATTGTTTAAGGGGAAATGGTGCGACCGAAAATAGATTTATTTTTACAAGAATTCGGACCTGATGCTTTAATATTAGGTTTGAAAGAGCTTTTCCTCACAAAGCAGTTCTGGGTAGGTTTTTTAGTTATTCATTAATACTTTGTTTAATATGTGATCGGTTATACTTATCTGTAGAAAACCGGCTAGGTCGTAAATAAATAACTAACTACCATATTATTAAATTATTTTGTTCATCATTTTTATCGTGACTATGTACCACAAAAAGTACACATGTACGAGTATATCTAATAGCCTGGCTCCAGAAAACCGGCTCAATCTTAAATAAACAATTAAGTACCATATTATTAAATTGTTTTGTACAACATTTTTATACTGGCTATGTACCACAAAAAATACATATACCTAATAGCCTATAACTACATCCCACCATTCTTTGAGCTACCGGAACTCAGAGCGCGTTCTAATAAAGTTTTCCACATAGAATTCATTCAATTATCTTGCACCGACTTCTCTCTATACCTTTTATTTTCACACAGCGGCGCTGTAATTTAGAGGTACATGTTATTGCACGGGCTTAGTGAATCCGGTTTCAAACATATGAAAGTTTTTTTTTTTTTAATAAATATTCCGGGACATTGCACACAGCGCCATCTAGCCCCACACTAAGCAAACGCTTGTGTCGTGGTTACTAGATAACGGATATAATACTTATATACTTTTCTTTTGTAAATACATACTTATTATACATACAAACGACCAGACTCAACACAAGTAATTTTTTTTTTTTAAAGTACATAAATACTTGTGTCATGCGGGAATCGAACCCGCGACCTCTAGATTAGAAGGCAGAGCCACTACCAAATAAGCTAACAGGCCAGTCATTAGAAGGCAGAGCCACTACCAACTAAGGTAACAGGCCAGTCATAAAGTATTTGGTAGTCTCTTAGTGCAGGATTTTTTAGAATCAATCCTACCCAACCTTAAATCAGATTTAGATTTAAATTTTAGGGTGGTATTTTGGGTCATATAACAATACGTGATTTAACAATTAGTCCAGAACTATGAAACTACTAAGTCCGTTTCTGGTGTTTGAAATTTGTCTGCCCGCTGTCATGTTAACCAAACTGTCAAAATGTTGCTAATGATTGTTTTAAGTTGCTACTGATCAAGGATTTTTTATATCATCCCTCTCTTTCCCTCTGGATTGTTCTCTCTTTTGTTTTGTGAAATAGATTTTATACGAATAGAAACCTTATGTTCTTACACTTAAAGTTTCTTTTCTATAAATGGTAAATCGGGGGTGAGATCGGTCAAAAATGAAAGGCATATAGAGCAGGCTGTCTTGCTTCAACAGCTTGCCAGTTTAAAAAATAATGTGTGATAAATGTCACTGTCAACTTAAGTTTTGAAATATTTAGCAATAAATAATATTATTTAATTTTATTTATTATAAATTTTACTCGACACAAAGAAATCTGAATTAATTTGTGAAACTAACACAAAATAAAATAAGTAACAAATTAATATTATATTATTTTTCACACAAGCAACATTAAATTATGATGACATTATAATGACAAAAGGTGGCGGGAAAAAAATAATTTCATTTGTTACTAATTTATATGTATTTTATTGTAAAAATAACAAAATGGTAAGAACTTGTAGTGTCCCGGGATGCAGAAGTGAATCTTATAGTGGCTGCAATATATCTTTCTACAGGTATGCTAAAGTTTAAGTAAGATTACATTACTGGGACTAAGGTGACCATATTTTCTCATGCTTGAAATAATTGTTGCAATATGATGTTTTTTCAGTTTTCCTAAAAATGAATACATCAAAATAAAATGGCAAAAGAACTTAAATATAACACGTTACTCGTTTAGGTTAGTACATGAAAAACACAAGGAAAAGGATTATATTGGTGTACCTACATAGTTTAAACCATCACTTGTTTCAGTTAGAATATAAAACACAAGGAAAATGATAGTGTAAAAAAAATATAGGATATAGGCAACTACCTATATGCAATTCAAATGTGAACTTGTAAATAAATATTGTAATTACTGCAAAATGTTTATGATTTTGATTACATTGCCTCCCAGTCAATTAACCGAATCGATACTATTATAAATTACAAACTAAAGTGCATTTTAATTTGTAAGTTTGTTGGTGTTTGTTACTTAACGCGTCAATAGAGCTAGGGATCATCATGACTGGCAAGCTGCAGGTAAAATAGGACCCCAAAAGAGACTGCTCCAGATTTGGTAAGAAGATGAATTGGTATATCCTAATTATATAATTTATTGTCACCCTAGTTAGAAAAAGACAACTGCCTGTCATACTTCGCCTCGCTCTGCTCATATTGGATCAGCAGTAATATTTCCCTATATATTACTTCCATGCTACTGATAAATCAAATTAGAAGTTGACATTTGATCGTTTGTTTGTGATGTTTGAACAACAGGAATTGACTTTATATTTTCATAGTTCTAGACTAATATTTAAACCACGTTTTGTAATAAGGCTTTTTAAGTTTGGTCGTTCCTGTGACGTCGGTAATAAACTAGCATAATTTAACCTTTAATAGGTTTTTTTAAGCAAAATGTAGTGTTTATTATAAGCCTAACAAAATGATAAGGTATTTAAGTTAAGTAATTGATAAATCATTAAAGATAAGTAGGTACAACAACAACAATATTTTTTATTAATTCATAGTGAAGTAAAGCCTGACAAAATGATAAGATATGTTAATAAGGTAATCGATAAGTTCACAACTAGATAAAATAACTATTCAATATAATAACTTGCAGAAACCGATCCCGCAAAACTGAGATTCTGCAAGAGCGTATAGTTATTACGTCGGCTTGTGCCCAAATATTATACGGTTCTATAGGTTTACGACTGGCCACCATTAATCTTGCTCCATGGAACGTTTGCGGAAAATACGCGAGAAGTAATTGACCTGATACGAGTACGTCTGACTGACTGCCTTTGGGATAATTATGGGGACTCACTTGACATTGTTGTTGATACTATGTTGGTATAAGGCCTTGCTATTCCAGATTTTGTGGTGATGCGGTGTTCAAGTTTATCAGACGTTTGTTAACTCAGCTAAAAAGTTCAGCTTAAGCTCAGTTTTATAAACTAGTTTATTAAATTAATAATCATATATTATCATCAAACTCAGCTATTTTTTAAGGTTTTTTAAAAGACATTTGTTTACATTCAACTTTAATCCAGCTGATGTTAAACATAGACGCATAGCAGAAGTGATGCCATTTGTATAAGATTCCAAAAGGAACTACTTTAAAAAAAAACTTCCATAATCGAGCCGTGAGAAACAAACAATTGAAACACAAGAACGGATTCATAAACTTAGTTCCGTCTTAGCAGTAAGTATGCCTCAGTACAATATGACACAGTTAATAAACTAATGCCACTTAGTCATACAACGGCATTGAGTCTTAGAACAACCGTGCATTATTCATGCAAGTTCCCGAAAGCGGGGGCTTAGCGTAGAGGTTGTAAAAGTACTGGAGATGAACGGAGTAGTTAAGAGAAAAATATCAAGAGCTGCTACCTGTTTTGCTAAAAAACAGATAGGCATTAAATTAGATATCAAATCTCTATCATGCAAGCAAACCATGTGGTCTCAGGTGGGGCATGTCCGTGATGGAATGCAGCTGGCTCTCAAATGTTACTGCTCAATCACACCTTTAGGCACTTAAAAACAGCAACAGCACTTGACACCATAATAAGGTTATTGTGAATTTAATACAGTTATATAAACGTTTCTTTAAATTTTTACTGTGATTTTATTCTTGTTCCTTGGTTTTTACATATTTTTCCAACTAACGGTAAAACAAAACATTTAGAAAAAGAGTCAAGTTTATTTTTATCTGAAAATATTTAATCTCAATAATTGCTGTTTGCATGTACCATTTAAATCACATGTTACATCGTAATGGATTCAGCTTCTATTACCTTTATCAATATATTAACTAAACGGTTTTCACTCACGTGTAAATCGCGTAAATTGTTTACGCGTTTCGGATGTTATGACATCCATCTTCAGAACGTATGTTCTGGGACCGCGGCAGCACGCAGACTGCGCGCCGCCGCGCGAGCGGCCCGCCGGGACACGGGCGCGGGGGCCTGGGGTGGTGGGGGTGGAGGCGAGGCGATGTTACTACTCCCGGCCGCTTCGTCCTCGGGTCACTCCACTGCTTCATCAGGGACAGCAACATCGACCGATGTACCAGCGCATACAAAACTGACCGTATCTTGATCCAAAGTTTCAATGATCCTTCTCTTTGTCATCGTATTAAGAGCTGGGACCCACGCCGGTGGAAGCGCCCATCCACGGTCTCGGTTGAAATTCGGGTAGCGGTTGATCTCTATAGCCTCTCGTACTTTCCGCGGAATAAAAGACTTCTCTCTCGCCAGCACAGAAGCTTGATCAAACCGAATGTAATGCTGTACATCCGAGAGCCGCGCATGTTCCGCTATTGCTGATCTGACTGTGTCTCCGTCCCTAAAACTCCTAATATGCTCGGACAGTCTTGTGGTAATGTTTCGGCGAGTCTCCCCTATGTAACTCTTGCCACAATCACACGGGACTCTATACACGCCCGGTACATTTAGGTGGTCTCTATCCTTGGGTGAACGCAGCAACTGTCTTATTTGCCCCGGAGAACGAAAAAACGTCCTGATATCATATTTCCGTCGTAAAAGGTATCCAATCTTGTCCGTTACTCCTCTCACGAACGGCAGATATGCTGAAGCTCTTTCAACAGTTGGGATCCGCTTACGTTCACTCGAATGTGCGCTCCGCCAACATTGTCTCCACGCATAGCCATTATCCTCTAGTACATTCCTAACGTGCTCTAACTCCTTCTCCACATACTGAGGATCACACAATCTCAAAGCACGGTTAATTAAGGATCTCGGTACTGAGGACAAGTGTGCTGGATGGTGGTGTGAGCTAGCATTTAAATAACGATCTGTGTGTGTCTGATCTATTTACCTTTGGTACTACCATACGCACTTAAGTACATTTTTGACACAACGCAAATCTAAGGCGAGTAAATCGACCAGATATTAAATTCCTACCTCCACGCCCCTAAACCTTGGCACACATACACGCTCCGCTGCACGTCTCCAACCATTATGTAGAATGTAATGGTTTCCTTCGGGGTAAATGGTTTCTGATGCGTTCTGGACAGGTGTGTCCCTTCCAAGGCCCTATTGAAAGGCTCTTTAAGGGACCTTGTTTGAATCGAGTTTCATGAGCTGGCAGTTATTTTGCGTAATCAGATTTTATGGGCTGACCTTTTGGTGGTAGAAATTTATGTGGATGTGAAGATTAAATATTTTTTGTTTATTATATTATGATACAATATTATAAAGTTTTAAGAGTAAAAAAGATTGCGTGGCAATATAAGCACATCACAATTTCAAACGAGCTATTAAAATTTTAATTCGATCAAAATTACAATGACAATTACATTATTTAGAGACACTGGGAGGCTTTATCAGGTTTTTTAAGTTCCTTTGTAGCGCCCGTAGCTCAGCTAGCGGAGGCAATCGCATAATTACCAATGTTAAACAAAGGTCGACGCAGTCGGTTCTTGGATGGGCGACCGAAAAGTGGCATTCTATATTGGGCGCTTCCGTGGGACAGATGACAAGTTAAATTGTAGGTCCCGGTTGTTTGTCTAGTACGGCAGTCGTTAAGCCATGTCAGAGGCCCTTAGGGCGGCTTGATAAACTCTCGACCACAGAGTTGGCCACTCTCATTCGATAAGAATAAGAAGAAGTTCCTTTGTGGCTTAAAAATGCTTACGCTATATGACAAAGTAAATTACTAGATATACTCAAAAAAAGGACTCATAAAATATACAATATAGATACAACAACGACTTTGTTCCTCAAAAACATTTTACCCCAAAGGTGTGGAGCTTCCAATCTCTAGGGAAAAACAAAATTTTAACAACAGTTCAGCTTTTTTTGTCTAAATACTTTACCTACTACAATACCTTTTCTCCCAACCAACTGTTCTTCAGTCTAAATTCAAGGAAACTGTAAGACAGTTCGGAAACAGAGAAAATTCGAAGAAGAGAAACGGCCCGGAAAAACATTACAGCTCCTAAGCGGTTGACAGCTAAAGCACTGTTTACCACTTGCGCTAAAATATTAGCCGGAAAATTCTCACGTAAAATAGTACACTCGATACTTTTATGCTATTTATGTAGACGTATCAAAGTTTCATTTACTTAAGCAAATATCAAGTTCAGGTATTTTATTAAAAGGAGTGTTTCACAATTTTACTAATTAAATTTTAAGGTACTAAGAAAAGCTCTGAAGTAACGTATATTAGTAAGTATTTTCTTTTTTATCAAACCCTAACATACAATTTAATCACATCATTCATCTTCATGTATGAATTCACATAACTTTATAGTTGTTTCTTTGTTTGCTGGAAGCAGAAAAGTAGTATAAACTTATATTAGAAAAATCAAATATAATAATTAAATTATCTTTATGCTTCTTAAAAACACTAAACACACAAAGTTTTCCCCACGTGAGTCGATTTCACGGCCCTGTCTTCGGCGGCCGAATCGCAAACCAATGAGGGCGATAAATTTCGTGCCGTGTTCAACTCACCGCGAGAGATTTAAGGCAGTCGATAAGCGAATGTTTTGTCGGTGGTTTCTGTTCTTGCGTCTTTGGTTGTTATATGATGTTGCAGAAAGTTAACTTTAGATTTTATATCTTTAATTCATTAAGATTAGCTGGATTTTTTGTATGTCTTCTGTCAACGATGTCACCGTAATTGCGACATCGTTGCCCCATAAGAATAATTTGTCTATACCAGATATATAGTGATGAGCCAGGGTCAGTCAACCGACGACCGTCTTCGGGCTTTGTATTCCACAACCATAAAAACCAACCTCTTTTAATTGATTAATAAAGATTATTCTCATTTATTTCTTTATAATTGGTACATTGCTCCACACTACTTTGACCAAGGTGATCTGTTAAACACGATTAACAGATAAGTAGTCTTCAAATGAGTTTAGAATCTTTTGTCTTGGTATATGCAGTAAAGGCTGATAAAAAACTGAACATATTGATATATTTATAACAACAATTTGTCAAATTATAACCCAGGGGTCTTCAAATCTAGAGTAAATAGGTTTCTTCTAGGCAAGCGTGCTACATCTAAGACTATAGTGGTGCTTAACATCAGGCAGGCTATAGTCAAACGTAAGTCTATTTAATGTAAAAAAAAAACAACAAGTTGAGTATATTATCATTAAATTTTGTTAAAAAATTGCTAGTAATCCTTCTGACACTGTTTTCGTGGAGCAGGAAGAGTACCCGGATTTATGTACAGAGGTACGTCCCAGATATTTTGCGGGAAAAATTGCCGGTTAGCATGTAAGCACCAATCTTTATAGCTCATTTTTAATACACCCCATCGTGGTATGATTACTGAAAAACACCGTTATTAAATCGTCGGAAATTTAACAATGGTGTTATTGTGGTGATTTGTAGATTCAATTAGTTACATTT
This sequence comes from Macaria liturata, assembly GCA_964023185.1. Lineage (NCBI taxonomy): Eukaryota > Metazoa > Arthropoda > Insecta > Lepidoptera > Geometridae > Macaria > Macaria liturata. The sequence goes on along the minus strand of OZ026821.1, from coordinate 6,164,513 downwards.
AAATAAAATAACAAATTGATAATTAATGAAAAACGGAACATACATATAGAACAAACAAAGTAAGGGATTCCTCAATTCAATGTAAGCTTATTTAATCTTCTAACAAATTAACTTGAGCAACAACACGTATGACAAAATCACTCCATTTTATCAAAACGTTTGATATCATTCAATCACAGCTTAATTTATGTGCATACAATTTCAATAAATTCAACTTTAGTGCGTCCACTAACTCGTAAATAAACAGCAATTGCATAGAATTGTCAAAATGTTTACTTGGCGTGTCGAGTTGGGAACAATCTGAGTTAACATCTAAAGCCATCAAGCGATATCGAGAAGTTAGAAGTTATCTGCAATGACCCATCTGGGTTCGTTTTATTGGTTTGTGCAACGACATCCATGCCAATAGATCTGTCAAGGTACAGAATAAATTCGGGCTGTTACACCCTACAGCAATGCTTAACGTCAGGCCGGCTGTGGTCAAATGTAAACCACGTATAGCAAAAAATGCGTCTTTATGATATGATGATATGTTTATAATAAAGTATACCGGCGATAAATCGGCGTATATCAAATGTAACCTGTTATTAAACAAATAGTTGCTATTTTATCAGCCCAATTAAGGTAGCAGTTAATTCCAGCATATAATCAATTTTACATTTTGCACCTTTGTCAATAGCTTTGCTATGGCGGTCGTCACTCAGATGTAATATAAAATAAAGAATCGTGTAAAAACAGTTATTAAATTATTTTATCACGAAATAGGCTTACGTTTGACTACAGCCTGCCTGATGTTAAGCACCACTGTAGTTTAAGATGTAGCATGCTTGCCTAGAAGAAACCTATTTATTTGATAGATATAGATTGAATGCCAAACGGTTTGAACTTGATCTAAAGCTAATGTTTCGGTTTATTCAGAGCATGGATAGAAAATATGGAGTCTCTGTTATTTCGTCTAAGTTTCGATCCAACAGTTCGTGATTGTCTTTATGTGCATTGTTGCAAGTCCTGGCGTCTTTGTATCTTGCCAATGATAACGACTCACTGCTGGCCCCTGCAGTCAGATGGCCCAAATAATGGTCCATGTTTGTAGTAAGACAATACATAGAACAATGCAAGTAGATTTTAGTCATGTTTTGTTAATTACTTCTATGTACGTGTTATGCATATAAAGTACAACCTATCCAATACCTTACCCAAGCCACCCACCTTACCCAAAAATCTACCTAATGGGTACACTGATTTTTCTTATTTATTGTTTTTTTTACAGGAAAATCTTCTTGGTAAGCGAGTTACATTTAAGACTGTAGTAGTGTTTCATATAAGTTCAGTTGTATTTAAATGGAAATTTAATGTGGAAATCAAATTAAATTTATTATAATAAAGTAATTTTGTATGAGAATGAGAGTGTACCGAGTTATTTTTTTATCTTTTGTGAATCATCTCATTTTGTCTAGCCATATAGTTATTATCTAGCAAGTTTAGAAAGCTGCATTATACCTAGAATACCCCTCGTACAAAGGATGCAACTCTGCGTTAACCGCAAGTCAAATCGCCTGGAAATTATCACATGCAAGGAAATCTATTTTTAGGTGATGGCTTCGCTTTTGTTGTTTTCTGTTGGTGTTCATATAAGAAAATAACGCGTGGGTCGTTATAAATAAGTATTGAAGATTTTCACATATAAACGTTTAATTTTTTTTAGTAACTGTCAGGCATTTTATTTGTCTTCTAGATTGTCTGAAGTATTAAAAACTCAAGCAACATCGTAGTAAAACGTGAATAATGTCTGTATTGGAATGAGAAAAGCTCTAAAATAAGACTGTTGGAACAAACTGTTAAACTAGATTTAGTATCATAATTGCCAAAAATTGCATATTATAATTATATTAGTTTGTTAATTCAATAACAAATCTGTACCTATGTGCAATGTATCATAATATTACTTAATACAGTACCTTATCCAGCTACAAACTTTTCTACCATGTGAGGTATCTGTAACGCCCCACTAATCAAACAATCGTTCAAACTCGAACTCCGCAAGAATTCCGAGCACTCATTCGTTTGACGTAACAAAATACCGATAGTTAGTTGCAATTTCTTTACTGCAATACGAGTCACGGCTTCGGCACAAAGGGCACGTTCGGAAGACGTGAATTTTATTTCACGCATTCGATACCGATGTGGAAATTGAAAAAGGCATCGCCGCATCCAGGTCGCTCTGAATGTGGTTAAAAATTTTATTTTCCCGTTTATGTGCACGTCTTGTAAGGCACCCTGGTGTGTTTCTAGTTTCATAGCGTTTTAAATTATACAACGCAGGTTGTTCAAGTTAGTGTGGAGATGTAAAATGGGAGCATAGAAAAAAGTATCCATTTTATTTCTTTTGAGATTTACTTGAATAAAAAGATTAAAGGATATTTTTATGTACATTATTGTGAATGATTTAGTCTACATATTTAATTTCAGGCATGCGACTGATACTGATGCGATTATTTTAATATCACATTAATTGTAGGTATATAAGTAATTAGTTATAAGAGGTATTGTAAGAGTTGTAACGACACTAAAGATGATAATGGTATAAAGAGTTTGTATCGACAATAATTAAATAAACAATAAATAAATAAATATTCCGGCACATTGCACACAGCGCCATCTAGCCCCACACTAAGCAAACGCTTGTGTCGTGGGTACTAGATAACAGCATAACATGCATGCATGTTATGCGGAAATCGGGGTCACAAAACTTCAACTATGCGCGATATTGGACACAAAGGATTGCAATCTACAATCCACACGGAGTTTACAAATAAAGTTAAGAATCAGGTGAATGAACCATGTATTTTCTTTTAATTCTCACTAGCTCTATTGAATCAGCAGATCTAATATTGCTGGAATCCGACCACAGCGCGCGAACTAATTTAATTGGAACACGTAAGTATACTCGCAATGGTTCTGTTTTGAACAGAGACCGGCAAAGATCATATCTCAAAAGACGGAAATAAAATCAGGAATTTAGCCCGACTGAGATAACTTGTCACAAACATGTCGTATAAAAACTAGAAAATGTTTTGGTATGTCCAAAATAATAAAACAAAAATTATGTAACTGATTTCTATAGAAAATAACAAATATTCAAAACACTTATAATAATGTAAAGATCTAATCCAAATAATAATTTTATATTTTTTTAACTCAAATAGACAAGTGACGCTTATTGTTAGGGGTTTAAATTGTTTTATTTTGTATAATTAACGTATTGATCTGTTTTTTAAATTACTTAATATGAAAACATACAATAACGACTCAATAATTTTGCATTGTATAGGTTTCTTCTCGCACATTACTTTATGCGCACCTAAAACAAACTACTACAGAGGTTACTCCTTCACACAAAGCACTATGAATTCTTATTAACTAAAAGTTTTACGTGTGCAAGTTTCGGTCCAAGTACTAACCGCGGTTATAAATATAAGTAACAACCGGCTAAAAGTTACCTACAAGTAAATATTATATTACATGGAGTGTGAAGCCAGGCGTTCAGAAGTACTGCACACTAAATTAAGAGAGCATAAGCGGCGAAATTAAAATCTGCGGTTACATTCAGGAAGGTTGCCAGCGCTAATAAACTTATGTGAATAAGCTTCAGAAATAGGTTTCATGTAAACCGCAGAAAATGAATAAAACGCACACGCGACGTTTGCCGTGATGGAGTGCTTTTTGAACGTACTAGACGACGTTTTCCGCGAAGCAATAATAAAAATGTCAGACAGGAAATATTTGAACGCAGATTTAGTCGCGTGAATTCTCTAATTTGTACCAAATTATGATGTAAATTTCGCTGGTTACTTTGATGCTAGATGAACAAACAAAAACATATACTCGTATGCGTATTTCTCTATGAAATAGAGATTTGTGTACAAGATTTTCCTGGCACATGATTTGTTTATCCAGTTGAGCGACATGAGGAATAACTTACTTCAAACAAAATAATATACTTGAAATTGAATATTTTATTTACAAAATATTTAACTTAAATTTTTGTGTCTAACTTTTTGCTTCCAATTTGACGCCATCTTCTTTTTCTTATCGTATGAGAGTGGCCAACTCTTGTGTCGAGAGTTTATCAAGCCGCCCTAAGGGCCTCTGACATAGCTTAACGACTGCCGTACTAGACAAACAGCCGAGACTTACAATTAAACGTGTCATCCGAGCCCCGGAAACGCCCAAAATGGAATAACACTTTTCGGTCACCTATCCAAGGACTGACCGCGTCGACCTTTGCTTAACAGTTGTAATCGCATGCGATTGCCTCCTCTATACTCTAAAGGTTGCCTGGAAGAGATCGCTTTCAGCGATAAGGCCGCCGCTTGTGGCACTAGTTAAGATAATAATTTGTTTTATGTACTGTTCATTTTTAATGTGTCGACAATAAAGAGTTTATCTATCTATACACATTTTAAGCAAAATGAAACCAGCCTAGCTATTATTTAAACAAAGAGCTCAAATATTCGCGTTACACTTATCAAATGAAGCTCAAGAGGGCACTTCTCTCCAGAATGGGTAGATTTAATTCAGTGAGTTCTCATAACTTAAACGTTTGCGTTGATAGTTTATTGGCGTAGTACCAAGATCCTTCAAGTAATTAAAACGCTGCAATAGACCAGCTAAAGTGGAATAAAAGTCACATTAACAACGCTCTAATTTATCTGGGTTTTAGACAGAGAAGGATAATGTTGCAGTTTTGGCAAAACTATGTACCTATTTATTTTTTTCATGTGCAAAACATTTTGAATAAAATATATATTATACAGTTTGGTGTTATACTGAGTTAAGTGGTTTATAGGAGGCATAGCTTAAGTTTTTCATCTAGTTAAGATTTAAATTTTTCTTTGGTCAAAATATGCCAAAAAAGTCTTAATTGATATATTTTGATCATCAACTCTGATACACGCCATTTTTTACTTTAGTCCAAAAGATGTTCAACTAAAAAATGTTCAAATTTAAACAACTACATTACATGGGTCAAATACTGTATTCTTACAAAATGATAGAAATAATTTGATAAAATTGATCTTCCAAATTATTAATAAACTCATTTAATTGCCGGTTTCAAATTGCTAATAGACGGAAGCGGTCTAAACTTTGTGACTTTACAAATTTACGACACTTCAACCCGGTTTGTCTTTCAAAAGTCCAAAAACAAGGAGAGTTTGTCCGAAGCGGGTAATCCTTTAATCTCAACCGGATTAAATTGTTGCAACTTGCATTTTGTTGTGTCAGATAAGGGCACCATGTGGCTTCAGCTTTATACGTTTAATTTTGGCAACATTTGTCTCAATTAAAAATAAAGTATAGTAATAAATAGGAAGCTACGATAATTAAGGGTGCGTGGGTATGTTGTTTCTCTATCTGGAGAGTGCGTTGCAAATAGATGGAATTGTTTTGGGAATATACTTTATTAATAGCTGAGCTAAATAAGACTCTTCCGTAAACAAATAGATACTTTGAGATAGAGATGTTAGTTAACACAGGTTTTGTATTTTGTTGTGAATAAATATGTATTTTTTTGTGAGATATTTTACTGCTTGTTTATTAAGGTATACATTTCTTTTTGTTACTTGTTGTTATAAATCACGATTTTATGAATATGACTAAACAATAGAATAGAATAGAATATAACTTTAATGTACACCATAAAAACACAAAAATTACAAAACAGAAATAAACATACTTAAATTAAAATGTTGCACATTGGGCGGCCTTATCGCCTTAGGCGATTACTTCCAGGCAATATCAAAGGTTAGTAAATCTAATCAAACAATTGTCTTGTTCAATTATTTTTTACTTGTAGCTTTTCAGACTAAAGCTCTCATCGTCTCAGCAGTGTAACATAGTTTGTGCATAACCCCCACAACTATATTGAAGTACTCATATTTAATGGGGCTTGTGTTCACAACTGTTGTTTTCTGTAATAAGGATGCTTAGAGGTACAATAATAACTTGCATATTATATTATGTTTTTGATTGTTTATTTTTTTTTGTTTGGTGAATAAATAATAGAGATTAATTGATATTATGTAATTTTGTATTTAAAACGAGATATTAATCAACTTTATGATATAATTGTAAGAGGCACATTAAACATGTATGATCCAAAACTATCATACCGCTTAAACATTTGTCCTATTAATATATATGTGTAAATTATTATTCCATCATATTTTTGCATTTTTTTATGTTTCTGTCATTATTTTAAAAAGCATATGAAATGAAATGAAATGAAATAATTTATTCGAAATCAAGTCATGTTACATTCACTAACTCTAATAAATATCTTAGAGGGGAAGCACATTTCAAGATTAACATCGTCAATATTTTTATAATTATATTCATTACATAAGTATATTGATTATTTATGACAAATTTAAAATTTTTGGTAATAACATATTTTAGAGGGCAATTAATTAATTTAAATATGTATTTATAGTTAAATAAGTTTTACTATCAGCTGTAAAGAGGCTTCGTCAAATAATGTCGTAGAAAATTATAAATTAAAAATTACAGTATATTATTATAAAGTATAGAGCTGTATAGTATGTATATGCAATCATGATTGGCAGTAGTAGTAATTTGTAGTAGTATTAATAGGTAACATTTATTTACAAGTCTTTTAAACATAATATTAAACCATATAATATATATTAGCTATAATTGTAAAATACCTAAAACACTTAAATTCCTCTTGCATCGTCAAAATGCAACAGATCCCTATACGAGTAAGGTAGATGGTGTACACAAGGGAGCCGACAATGTTGTCACTACGAGCCAAGAATACGCAGCGTGTCACGTACCGCCTCGATACCGGCTAGTTTCCGTACACCAGGTGCCAGTTTAAGCATGGACCAGTGAGAGCATTTTGTGGGTCATTTTAGTCTTGTTCATCTTGCCCTCTGTTATTTTGTGGGTGATTTTAGTCTTGTTCATCTTACCCTCTGTTATTTTGGCAAAAAAATCTTTAGATCTACGTATTTCCACAGCGCATTTAGCCGTTTATTAGGTAATTTTGACACTGTTGTGTTCATGTTTTTATTTTTGAAATCGTCTTGCAAGTTGGTGAAAAATATTTTAAAGAAATCAACCTTTAACCGAATCAATTTCAACCAGGCCAGTTTCCGTAGCAGGTAGACCAGGTGGTAAGTTTAGTCTCCATCCATTGATGGAGAGGTAAAGTGGAACTTTTTGTACAATATTAATGTGTTTTGTCTATTCTTTCCCTCTATTATTTTAGGTAAATATAATTAATGCAATGGGTTAACGATTTATACTGAATACGAAACTGGAAAACATCGCCTGACTTTCAAATCACATATATTTTATAGTTCACCAAAATAAACAATGCAATTTACATAAAAGGTAAAAGTAGAACCATAGACATTGGGCGACCTTATCACTAAAGAGATCTCTTCCAGGTAACCTAGTTTGGACAAAACTAGAGGAATTCCGTAATGATGGCGTAAAAATCTTATCAGTAACCCATTTACAACTGACAGCTTAGTATTGGAATGGCATTGTCCCGTGCTATTTATTTATCTGTATGCAATGTTCCATGACTCTTGACAAATCCCCTTCCGTCGCAAAGCTTTTTCTCGTGCACAGTATCTTGAAAAATGACTTGTTTCCACGGAGTCGGGTCTTGGAATGCGCTAATGGATCGCGATTTGTATGTTGTGCAATCTAATGCTACAAGTTATTTACACTGTTTTACAAAGCTGTGTGTTTTATCATTCTGTGTTTTTTTTTGTGAGTTCACATAACATACAAACATTTACCTATTTGAGCTCTCAAAATGGTTGTACAGTAAGGAAAAAAGGGGATTACATAACAAAAACTAGTGATATACTGTATTACTGTATAAGATATGATATTATGTAAAGTAACAATGATTTTACTGTTGGTTTTTAGATGATTAGCCCCCCAAGTGGTTAATTTATTGTATTCATGTCACCGGGTTAAGTTTCAGTACGTTTATAAAAACACCAATATGAAAATCATGCATCAAATAAACGTGAACCCTTAATTTGATATCACTGAAAAAACATTGTTGAATTTCAGGCTACTTAGATGAAATCAAGTAGTTTTCTAGGTAAACGTTCAAATACCTGTTTATGAATAATAAATACTTAAAATTATTTACACATATATACCATCTAAACACGATTGCCTTGGAAGTTAGTTAGCTTAGTGTGGGGCTAGATGGCGTTGTGTGCAATGTCCCGGAATGTTTATATATTTTAAAAAAAAGTGATTTTTCCTCCTTTAGTCGCTTGCTCACTGCTGAGCATCGTGATGGTCCCGACCCACTTGGTGGACCAATAATCGCCATTTGTGTCGATCCGTGGCTTCATGTATGGCTATACTTGCTTTCGAGCCAATATGTTGAGCCACTTGATCGGACCATCTAGTTGGGCTTCGACCTCTTGATCTTGTTCCTGCCATTTTTCCGGTCACTATGAGCTAAGTGATTAATGTTTATTTAACCATTAGAAACACTTCATCGCCCATTTTCACCGTTATTTCAAATATAGACTAATGAAACGATAACAGTAAACTGTTTACCCATCTTTTTGGGGAAATTAGCATTTCTGTTTACTTGGCCTCTTACCATTATCTGAATATATTTGGTAGAAATAGAAAGGTTACAGGGTTTCTTGTAAAACTTTTGTTTCCTTTAAAACGAAAGTTTTTTTTTATTAATCTTAAATTGTAATACATAGAAAACATAATGGACCTTATCGTTAAAAAAAACAAATACTCTGGCAAGGATTTATAAAACACTGTTTTCTGTAGTGTATTCTCTTATTCTTCATTGTGTTGCAGTAATAATATCTTTCAATGTATCTCTAACAAAACATTCATCATAAAATATTCAACAATTAATAAAATTTAGTAACTGAAAATGGCAATTTGGAATTTAATAAAATAATTCGCTCCTTATCGTTTCTGGCGCCATCTACCGAATCTATCTAAAAAGGTTCTGGAATATTGTTTGACATAACATCATCATCAGCTTAATGAGACCCACTGCGGGGCATAAGCCTCCTCCCTCTTACGCCAATAATCCAAATGTTGCGTTGACATCACATATAACTCTGTATAAGCTTCTGTAGCAGTAGGTAAACCAAGCCATCACAGTTTTGTTTACCTTTGAAATTGGATATAATGGAAGTAGGTATTATCAGGGATACCAACTGGGACGAAATTTTAATTATGCCACATTGTTCCCCCAGCTGGTCCTAGGCTCTCAATACACGTTGTTTAACTTTGTCATTCGTTAAATAATACAAGAGTTTCTGAAATAAATCTCGTTGTTTGTATAACTACTAGCATTTAATTAATTGGTTCCTGGTAAAGGGATTGTTTCTGGTAACTGTCACTAACTGGTAATCTGGTTTAATCTTTATCGAATGATGTAGTCTGATATGACTTAAATTATCTATTTATATCTATGCTAGTTCAATGAATTTTATTTACGAAAAATCTTTGTTTTTGAAAGCCTCTACCGTTTCAATATAGACAAGACATGCTTCATTTTCGACGTGTGTCACTAATTAAAAGTAAGTATATAGGATATTTAAATATATAGGTATACGTATAATTTCCTACAAAATTCACACAAACGCCGCATACTCCCATCGGATAATTAAACCTTCGCGTGGTCAATTAAGTATCCGCTTAGCCTAATTTGCATTTTTATATCATTGCGCCTCAAAATGTATCGTGGAGTTTTACGTCAGACGGGGATAATGTACGAAAAATATGGCGATAATTTTAAAGGATGAAATGTGTTTTTTTTTCATATTACGCTGTTGATATACGAGACATTTAAATTCATTTGGCAACCCCGAAATATTATTTTTCTTACAAGTTGATTATTATTAAAATTAGACAGAGTCGAATATGTTTATTATTGTACACCGCGTTTGCAGACGAAGTATAGTATATTTGAACATAATAAAAGAAAAATTCCAATTTTTATAAAATCTATACATATGTATAATAAAGCTGATGAAGAGGGTCGAAAGACTGAACATTAAAGATATATAAATAAATATGTTTGGAAATACTTTGAATTAATAGCAGAACATGTTTCAGCATTTTCCAGAAATTTTGTCTTTTTATCCGTTTCTTTGTTTTGTCTCTGTTTGACTGGTTATTTAAACACTCATCACGCAAAAACGGCTAAACGGATCATTATAATTTTTGGTATGTAGGTAGTATGGAGTGTCACAAGAAACTTTTCATCCCAAAATAATACGAGCGAAACCGCGGGCGTGCACTAGTATAAAATAAAACTGTGAATTTATTTAGCTCGCCTTTGAACAGAGAACATTAGCTATAATTCACGTATCTGGAAATAACTTGTATTTTCTTTACTCTACTGCCTTTGTCCATTTGCCTATTCAATCAAGTTTGCAGCCAACTTGAACACAAACCTATCTATAAATAGCACCAAGAAACTAACCATTGTCGAATTCAAGTATCTATACGGCATTATTATCGGCCCGCATTATTGTGAGTATATTCAACTATTGTTGTGGGAGTACAGACTGTATGATCTATACATGGACGCAGATTGTACAGTGTACAGTACAGTGCCCGTAGAGTACTGAAAGCCACAGATGTTGAGCATAGACAATTCTCTTATTCTTATTGATTTACTTACTTCTTGGGAGTGATGACAAAAAGCGAGTCTTGTCTTCTGAATGAGTGTGCAATTCACAACACTCGCTAGTCTGTTTGTGTGTTTTTTAGCACAACGATCATCATCATCATCTTTTCTATGTTCTTATCAAATATGGGCATGGTGTCATCACCTTAAACTTTTACACATTTCTAGTGCAAATCTATAAGTCACAACAAATTGTCAAACAACGAACTGGCAATATCAGACAAGTTTTATAAAATTCTATTGGCAACGATGACCAAACAAAGAATATAGACCACACTTATAATTAAATTAAACGTTTATAAAACAGCGTAAGTGAGTAAGATTGTCGTTAAGGTAGAAAGTTATGAACATCATATTTCAAAAACAGGAAAACTGATTAACTGACTAATTTATCCTTTAAAAGAAACTACTGATAACTTCCTAGCCTCACGTCACCTACCATTTCAATTCTTCCAACATCTGCGGTATGCTATATCGGCACTTCAGGAGCCGTATTGTCGACGATTCAACAATAGAAGCAGATACTCACAGTCCTAACGACCACAGCATCTGTGAGACCAACTATTATACAGGAACCTTGTTTGAATATATTTATAGCAATGTTTATCCATACTGCTTGGTGATAATATCTGGAAAAAGAACACACAAATAAAATTATACAAATTCTCCCCAAATCATAAATCTGAACGCTATACTTACAGAATGTTTCAGCTATTGTTTTTAGTAATAATGTAATGTTACAGAGATTTCGAAAGCAGTTGGATAGTTAATCTATTTCTTCTAGCCAAGCGTACTATATCGTAGATTTTAAAGTAGCTAAATACCTATCAGACGAATTGTAATCGAGTGTAAGCCTAGTTGCAAAAAAAAACTTATTGACATTAAAACAACCATTAGACCTTCAAACGTGTTTATGTGAGGCTAATGGTTGTTCTATATTTATATAAAAACGACCTAAAAATTATCAGTGCAAAAGCGACCACCTACAATCTCAACCCACTAGCATGTCCGAGTAATCCCTCCACATAAATGCTCAGCCTCAGCGCGTGTTAAATCCATTTGACATAGTCAAAGTGTCAACAACTAGCACATTACGATCTTAACGTCTCTGACTTCCGACGACATCTTACCCAATAGAAGGATATTAGAGTAACACAAATATATCCGAAACACATACAATTAAATAGATGGAGAATATAGCCCATATACTTGGAACATGGCTAATAACATATGCCTAGGTAAAACAAGTACATACTATTTAAATATTGTGTTATATTAACAAATAAATATATAAAACAAGAAATAGTTATTACACTAGTCTGCTACTATAAGTTTATACAAGTAATTGCTGATTGGTCCACCAAAGACATACGATTGACGAAAGGGTTGGAATGGAATAGCAGATAAATCAAACTGAGTCGGATAAACTTAAATCTTAAAAGTCTTGGACGGGATATGACCTTCAATAAATTACTTTAATTTGCCAAAGTTGGAATTTCCCAGCACATATTTTTAGGCATCTCAACATAATATCCTCTACGCCAGCTTCCCTTGAACGTACTAGTTTATGACGTCACTATAAAGTTAGTGCCGTCGGCGTGTAGATGACGTGCAGCTATAAACTCACGGGTATAAAGAGGCCTTGTCCGGTGCTAGCTTTCATTGCTGTAGCCATTGAAGTGTGAAAAGTAAAGAAACAAATATTAATAAAATTAACTTCATATCGGTACTACAAGTTACAAAAAAATATTTTCATTATTGTTATCAACAGAATATTTATACATATAATAAAGCTGAGGGTCAAAAATCTGAACACAGAAGATATTAGAAAAAAAATGTTGGCTATACTTTAAATCTATAACAGAACATATTTCAGCAGTTTTTAGAATTATTTGTTTATCTGTTTATTAAACCCTCATAATGCAAAAACGGATCATCATGATTTTTGGTATGTAGGTAGTATGAAGTCTTAGAAGTGTCATAGGCTACTTTTTATCTCATAATAATTCAAGTGAAGCCGCGGGCGTCTACTAGTTTTATATAAATTTAGTGTACAGACTAGTAAAAGGTATTATTTTGTTCAGAAAAATTATAATATTAACGAGCACAGAATGATTTTGTTTTATTACAAATTAATTACGTGCATGTTTTATTTTGAAAGGAAAAAATTGAGGTGATGTATTTTAAAAACGAGTCTGTTATAAAGAGGTTTTTTAAACGTCAATGGACGTACGAGGGCTTTGATGTTGCTTAAAATATTCCATTTATTATAATAGAAACTCTTTTCGCTTCAACAAGGTATTGAGATAAATTCAATAGCCATGAAAAAGAGTAATGTAACTTGTAAGTTGGCTAAAGCCAAGTTTTTAGTTTATAGTGTTGGCTCCTATATCTCCTTGATTTGGCAGCATACTGGTTCGAACAAGGAGTGAATTCAGATATATTCGAATGCATTAATAGTTTATGTACTATAAATCTGTTAAAACCTTTAATATTTTGCTTTTTAATCCAGCGATCTTCAAACCGAGAGTGAACGGGATCTTATAGAGAAAGCACGCTCCATCTTAGGGCTGTGACCTAAGATGGAGCGTGCTTTCTCTATAAGATTCTATTGCGTACCATCAGGCAAACTATTACCTATTTTAAAATGGCAAATACATTTAGTTATAAAAATGTGTCTAAATTAACTCTTTTGACATTTTAACACATCGCCCGTCTTCACTCGTTGCTGAGCAAAAAGTTGACATCCGATCAAAGTTTCCAAGTTTACCTTACCTACATATGACAAATTAAAATCCAATCTAATCATTTGATCATGACTACTCGACCGGCGGTAACGGATAGTTAATAGTTATTTACTATAAAGCTTGTGTACGCGATCAATAAGAAAAGATTGACCATTTAAGTCGCAAGAAAATCATAAAACTTGATAACTTCCTTTTTTGAAGTCTGTTAAAATAGTCAATCTTTTAATGACGGAATACGATGGAAAATATGTTATTGTTTTGTCCAACATATACTATCTATGTAGTTGCTGATAACTCCTATATACATACCTATAAAGGTATATAGGAGTTTTCGCACAAAATCACTAATTCTCAATATCATACTGCGCGAACATAGAAAAGGTTTGGGACGTAAATATCGGCCTCGTAAAATGTTTGCTTCAGCGGATATCGGTTTTGTGAATTATTGTTGTTATCAGGAGCGATTCGGCTCATTTCTGGCAAGGGCTGAGCGATGACTAGTTTTATCATAATATTCATGGAAGATAAAAAATACTAAACCAAAATCAATCTTGTTAGGTTCTGTTTTTATGGCAGTACATAAATTTTAACAATGTGTGGTTTGTGTGTCCTCTATTTTAGTGCTAGATTTGGTACCTAATATTAGGTTGAGGTAGCCTAGATACAGACTATCTATTTTTGGCAAGTTATACCAATCTGCTCAAATTTAGGTATTTAATAGTATATTTTTTTATCTCTAAAATTAAAAAAAAACCAATGTTGAGATAGTTGATTTATTTTAAAAATCACAATGCATAATTGGCACTAAAGACTTTAATTCTCTTAGTATCGAATTAAGATTTTTGTTACATGTTAAAATAAATACGATTTGAAGTTAAGAATAATATAGTTGTCTAGGATGATGATTACAAAGATAAGAGACAAAAAATATTTGTTTTCTCCTTTCTTTTCTCATGAAACTAAATTATTTGGCTTATTATTAGGAATCAATGCTATAACTTAACAATGAATAAAATTTTACGACAAACTCATAAGGCTCCAATATTTTCTTATGAAACTTGAGTAAAGTGAATATTGATAAATCAGGAAACAATTCCAGCAAATGAGTGAAAGATAAATATTTATTGTGAATTTGAATAGCGAGAAGAGAGAAACAAAAACGAATTTTCATATAAATGAAGGCTATTGAAGCCCTCTGGATTATCGAGCAATAGAATATCTATTACGTCTGTAATGTCCTTTCAGATTAACATGATCGAAAATTAATGTAGGGAATCGTATTGGAGTTAGGAGCAGGAATAAAAATATGGGAATTTCTATTTAAGTCTGATTAATTTGTGAGTTTTTGGATCATAATTTTGTAGATAAATTCTGACGTAAAACATCAAAAAATAGATAAGATTATTCATGTTATTTTAAAAATCTCTGTTCATATTATTTTCTTAATACTTCATTGAAGTCTAACATATTTTAATAAATAAATCAGTTTTAATAGACCGCTACAATAGAGATCAACATATGTATATGAAAGTATTATATCCGAAATCTAGTACCCACGACGCAAGCGTACAACAGAGTATTGTTACATTGGTATATTGCTTTGCAATAATGGTTAACGTAATGAAGATCCGATGCCAAGGGATAAACATATACCCTTCAATCGAGCAGGGATTTTGCCTTCCTTTTAAATCCGTAAGCTCCTATCTACTAATAATGATACTGTAGAAACGTAACTGAGCTAACAATAATTCTACGAAAAGGTCAACCGCCACCGACACGGTCGAGTTAGTGGCCTGTTTAGCCCCACATCAAGCAACCAATAAAAAAACTGTCTTCGTTAGCATTTGACAATTTTCGGCATCATTACCAATTCAAGACAACTTTGTGTGCGAACGGTTTGTGGCAGAGAGATGAAATGTAAAATAAAATTTGTTTATTTTGCATTATTTAGGATTTCACAAAATTATATTGGAATCCAAAGACTCCCGAACAAGTTTGCACTGTGTCTCGGGACCCGATGGTTTCTCCCTGCTAATGATATCTATGTAGTATGTCATCTTCATAAAAAAAATGGAGTTACCGTTCTATAATATCGTTATTCATGAACTCCTAAGCAATAGTCGTGGATTTTTTCTCACAATCCCTGTACATAATTGAAGGCCGAGTCGCGACGTATCGTGTCTTGATCTAATCCTGTCAATTGTGTATCGGAGTCCAATTTGCTGTATTCTGTGATTTTAACATTAACCGTATATAACCGCCATACTTGTTTGTTTTATTTAAAATGAACTGATGTTCAATTGCTACTTACTTGATGTTAAGTATCAATGTACTCCAATATTAACTAATTTGCTTGAAATATATAATTATGTATTCATATAATTGGATCGGTTTTATTTAATAAATAGTTTTTTTACATGACATAGGCTCACGCTTGACTACAACTTGCCTGATGTTAAGCAACGATAAAATCTACGATCTAGCGCGCTTGCCTAGAAGAAACCGGTTTACTCTCGACTTGAAGACGGACAAATTATAGTTTAAGGGGAATAGAGATTCGGGCAAGGAGTTCCACAGTTTGGCTGTTCGCACGATGAGTCGAAGCAAAACGCTTAGTGCGAGTCTTTGGAACCTCAACTGTATAACTGTAGTATTTAGAAATAGAATTTCCTTTATAAAATCATTGTTACCAATATTGAATAACATTTTTTTTTGTTTTTTTTTTAACTTACAAGTTTTGATAAATAGCTAGTTTAGAAGAAATATCTTGAGTGATTAGTGTACTCGACTGTGTTATCAATTTGATAATAAACAAAAGAGAAATTAAGGTCCAACTTTTTGTTGGATACTTGTTTTACAAGGTAACATTTTCAATACAGAGCCATTATTTACGTTTGTGACTTAACCCTGAATGCCGCGCGTTATTTTCGTTAGGACCGACTGGATGATTCTTTTATTATCCAAAATCCTCATGATTCAAATGGCCTTTTCAGGGCTCTTGTCACAAAAGAACGGGACTATTCGGAACGCAAATAAAACGTGCTCGCTCTTGACGGGTTACTGATTTACATAATGTTTTTTTTTGCAGTCTCGATAAAAGTAAATAAGGTATACCTGCTGAGAGTTTATGAGAGCCATTAGGCTTTATTTTACTCTGCTTGCTTTATGATTGGTATTCTTAAGTCACGTTTTACAAGGCGTCTGCGAAACGTAAGGGTCGGCTGAAGTATTTTAACCTTTGCGTTATATTTGTTTATGTTCATACATATTTAATATAGATTCATATTGGAATATATGTGTGTGTTCGTGTATTTATAACCAAAAACGCCATTTATTGAATGAAATGTATGTGTTAGTTCTAGTTTTAGTTAATGCCTGCAGTCAACAGCCAAATCGGTCTAATCATTTGGGCATAAAGAAGGAAGTATTTAGCAATAGTACGTAGTAAGTACATTGTTTGCATATTTAAAAAAATCTAAACCATAAACTGTTAGCTGATTTCTTATAGATAGATGATAATTTTGATTTTTTGTAGTAAGTCCATAATTATCATAAAAATTACCTTGAAAACGAGGTGCAAATAATTTCTTAAGTTAAAACTTGTGACACTAGCTTTATTGTGATGGTTTTCTATAGTGATTTTTTGTTTATTCTCGTGTCTTACAATTATGAATAATGTATTAAAACCATAATACGAAGATAGTAATTAATCAAATTAATATAATACTATAGGTCTAATAGATTAGAACCTAATTATTCAAGCCAAAGGCATTCCAAGGCATATTCTGACTAACGTTAATACCAGCATAGCAACATAATATTGTATATTGAATTTCATTGATACAATTAGGAAATAATTGTCATAGGTGTAGTGATAATTAGTATAATTAATTGTCATATGTTCATTAAATTAATTGCTATCAAATGAAATGTGTATCGTTGAAAAAGGTTTAAACAGGTTACTCATAATTATCTAAAACAAGGCAATGAAACATGTTTATTCAGAAAGAAATAAACGTACATTATTAACCCAAAAAAAATCTCCTAGGCAAACTTTAATTCCAGATTACATTGGTGTTTTACATTAGGTGGACTGTAGTTGAACGGACTAAAATATTGTATAATCGGTAATACTATCGTAGTCCTTATAAAATGTGTTATAACTTGATAAAGTCGCTCACGCTAAAGCGATGACTAAAATCTAGCAAAAAAAAACGTGACTTCTCTAACCTTAAGATTTAGACGAATTTCTGCCCCCGAATCCTAGCCCAGACGTTTCGTCTTCGTAATGCAACTAATTAATCTCTGAAGACATTGTTCCTATTGTTTCTGGCATGCGCTGAATTAGTGCAGGAGCCCTAAGCTGGCTCCGCGAGGTTCATTTGGGCATTCATCACTGTCATCCAGCTAAACAGATAACTAACAAAGTGATGTATAGAGCGAATCCACTGTGAACGAGGCCGTGTGTGCTACAAAAATACAAAATACCGTACATTTACCGAATTTTAGAATGTGCTGTTTCACTGCCCAGCCTACTGGCATAGTACAGTGAAGGATTGGTCGAGTTAACAAATTAATTAAAAACAAACGTACATTTACATTAAATAAACAAATAGTGGATACCTGCGGCTTTGACTACGTTGAGACTGAAACCTCATATCAAACCATGTATTACTATCAGCTGTTATTTCATTGCGGCGTACCTACAAGACAAACATATCAACAAACATACTTTCGCACTTATTTAATGGTTTTATGATATGTTATCATAGTTACGATTAGGTCAAAATGGTTGGAAGACGGGTAATCCAATGAATAATGAGTGGGATACATATTACTTATAGTTAAAAACTGAAAGTGATCTATGCACTTAAAATATGATTTAGATCAGTTCCTTTCTGTGGTATGGCACTGCACCCAGCTCCGACGTGTTGTTAGTATCTAGTGAAAATGTCATAGTTGGCAACGGCTGGCAAAAAAGGCTAAATTGATCCGAAGCAAATACGGATCAAAATTTGTGAACTTTGTTGACCAATCTGGTTTTTACAGTGATGCGTAAAATTCTATCGGGCGGCTGTGAAAATATTGAATGCTCGAAACAACCATTTACACACGCTCGTTAATAAAACTAAGCTATTTGTATTTGTTCAAGTTTTGTTGTTTATGATATACTTGTTAAATCCCGCAGTTTTACCCCGATGTTATGATAGTTTTTGTTCGAATCTCTATTCAGGTATAAACGCAGTTTTCCGAAGTCGAGAAAAAATTACGATAGTATTTCATACTAGCCATCTCTTAAATGTTTGAATTTATTAGTAGTTACAAGTAATCAAGTATCTGCGCAGGACCAGATGAGTGGCGTACAAGAAGAGGCTAATGCTCAGTAGTGGGCGATAACAGACTGACGATGATGATGATGATATAAGTAAAAGTCGACAAAATTTTGACATCTTTTCGTATGAAAATATACCAACGTATAAGCAACGTAAACAAAGCTCGTAGAAAAACAACGTATATCTACATTAGCTCGATCCTTATTACCTGTAAACAGGTTGTCCTAAGGGACTCTACCATGTGTTTATTAGTCTCCAGAGGAGCCTCAACCCCTGTCACGGCCCGTGTCTGGAACAAGGGTGCGTACATTATACTTAGAATTATTGTGTAATCGCTCACCTTGTGAGTGGCTTGTTAGGAATATGTCTAGAAAAATAATAGAGCTATTTTTTGTAAGTTAATTAAGAACTGAACTTGTAGGTTTCGCACCGGCTATTAGTTACGTCGAAATGTATGTTGAACATATATACAATGTTTCGGAGCTGGGAGAGATACCTTACGGACACATTCGTACAGAGTATATTAACTTAACATATTTAAAAGACTATATGATTGTGAGTAATGAGCATTGTTGGACTTAAACTTGATTAAGTGAGAGTATTTCATGCTTTTGCTTACCTATTTTAAGTAATCTGAGCATAATTTGTTATTTATTATTGCACTTCAAACCTAGAACATAAACGTTACTTTCAATCTGCGTTTACCAAATTGTATCTGCTCAGAGAACTCCCCTAATGGATTAATTCTGCGGGGGAGTCACGACCCTCAGTCATGAGGAAATAGGACTCAAGAGAGAGAGAGAGAGAGAGAGAGAGAGAGAGAGAAATCTCCGTTTGTATGTAGCGTTTCTATTGCGCTAATATACAGCTTAAAATTGTCATGTCAACTATAAAATATGCAACCGTTATTGGCGTACTGCGACACCAAAAATATAGCAAGATAAAATAACGAAACGGCACAGCGTTAGCTACATGATAATAAAGAAGTCAATTTCGCTGCCAATATCTAAAATTTTATCGGGCAATAAGCTTATGGGGTCACAGTACTTCTTTATGGATACTTTACAAGTTATTTTCACTTTACAACGCTGCTTTTTGATTTACACGAGCGGAAACGGCAATTTCGCGCCGAGATGCTTTCTCGGTTGAATTAAAAATGAATCTCAGCGGTTCCATTGTTTGATTGGTTTACAATTGACTGCATTTTATCTGTCGGGAATAACGATAAGGTAGATAATTGGGCAAGAAAGCGGAACCCTGTCCTGAGATTCCGGCCCGACTCGAAAGGGCCAAATTAATAGGGCAAACGGCACAAATCAATGGAAATTCCGTCGTGAGGAAGGTAACTGAAGCCGGCATTCGAATAAGTACGCTTGTCGAGATTGTACGCAATTTGAGCAGATGGAGAGATCAAGAGTCCTCGTTTAGGAATGATCAAGTCGTTGCTATAGCAACTTTTTTAATTTAAGCAAATTATGCTCAATCCCTTCTCGGATTATAACAATTGAGATCACATTTGAAAATGGCGACCTTTTCACGTTATATTGAGTCTGTGCAAATGTTCTCAAGAATATCATTCGATGTTATTTACGTAGCTTTATATTAAATAGGATGTACCATATTTTGTGTATGAGTATTTTATTGTTACAATATCTATATATATATGTATATATATAAAACTCAAAGGTGACTGACTGACTGATATATTGATCTATCAACGCACAGACCAAACCACTGGACGGATTCGGTTGAAATTTGGAATGAAGGTAGATGTTATGACGCAGGCATCCGCTAAGAAGAATTTTTGGAAATGCCACTTTTGAAGGGGTGAAATAAGGGATGCAAGTTTTACTTCTTAATGCGAGCGAAGCCGCGAGCACCCACTGATTATTAATATAATTCAAAGTAGTGGACACATTGATTTACAGGCTTAATTTTAAAACCTATTCAATTGAATACTTTTGGTTCTAAGAGTTCTTGTTTCACCTTATTCTTCCTCTTCTTATCCAATGAGAGTGGCCAACTCTGGTATCGAGAGTTTACCAAGCCACCGTAAGAGCCTCTGACATGGCTTAATATGCCATACCAGGCAAACAGCCGGGACCTGTTTGTTTTGTTTTTACAATTGTTTCACCTAAAATCCAGGGACAACCAAAAATCACTTAGAAATTTAACATTGAGCAAAATGTAGGCTTACAAATGGATTACTTCTCTCTAACGTCACTAAAATAAATCGTGTGGGTAGAAGCCAATAGCACTTGATATTGACATGCCACTTTACTACATTCGGGCGTTGAAACGAAAAAAATGTTGTCACATCAATGTTTCCAAGCAACATACTTTTCTTGTCTAGACGGTTTATATCGTGCTTTATCTGAACATAGGCAGAAACATGGACGAACTAACGTTTTAAACAATTTCCTTGATTTCTCTTTACTTCAAACAAAATTAATGAACATTTTATTTAATTAATTATTTATGTGGGTAGGTACATTTTGATGGTATTAGGGAGTCAACATTTTGGAAAATTAGGGATTTAAATAGTTAATTGCGAAATTATAACAATTTTTATAAAAGAAATTTAAAAAATATTTCAATTAGTTATGACAATATAAATGCTTACTAATGTTTAATTATTATTTTAAATACATGTTAAATTATTATTTTCTAAAATATACCTGCAAATATCAAGTGGTAGCATATCTGACACATGTCAATAATTGCCTTCTTGTAGCCAATACTTTTTAGGACTAATACCTACTTATAAACGTAATTGATTGAGTCCTTATGCTTACTAATTCAGTACCTAATATCATCAAAATTAGATATAATGAAAGTATAATTAAGTCTTTGAATGTAATCATTTCTACCTATTGTCTTAATATGTCTGAGAGACCAATTTACCTCAATTGTTAATAATTCTAGAGAACTCAATCCCATATAAATATTCTGAGAAATCTATAGATCAATATGGAACGTATAATGTTCCTATCATGTTTACTGCTTACTAACTTACTTACTTACTCTGCTGGCGCAGCGACCCAAAGTGAGTCTTGGCCTCCGATACAAGAGATCGCCACCGGTCCCGGTCTTGAGCCGCTTCCCGCCAGTCAGCTACTTAAAATGTTATAAAATCATGTTTACATTACTTAATAATACATGTATGTACAATTGCATATTGTTTAGTCAGTAACTACGTTGACATGAGAGTGGCCAACTCTGGTGTCGACAGTTTAAGATTGTTCTAAGTAAAAATAGTGTTTATTCATAATGTATGTGTTCGTCTTTCACGCTACGTAAAAGTTAAAAATAGAACATGATTTTGGGAATTATAACGTTTCACTAGTGACAAAAGCCTTTAACACTTTTAGTTATAGATGATAAAACATCTAATTTAAAGTGAAATAGAGACCGGATCCCAAAAAAATATTAATAGCTAGTGGACACCCGCGGCTGCGCTCGCATTATTTCAGGATAAAAGGTAGCCGACACTCCTAAGACCTCATACTACCTACAAACCAAAAATTGCAAAACGGCTGAATTGATCATGATGATCAATTCAGCCGTTTTGCATGATGAGTGCTTAACTAAACTGATAAACAGACACACAGATAAATAGAAAAATATATATAAAAAACTGCTGGAACGAGTTTTATTATCGATTTTACGTAGGTATACCCAAACAATTTTTTTCCAATATATTCTATCAATATGTTAACTATCTCTATGTTTTCACTCACGTGTAATTCGCGTAAGTTGTTTACGCGTTTCGGATGTTATGACATCCATCTTCAGAACGTATGTTACAACTGACGCGAATTACACGTGAGTGAAAACCGTTTCCTTAACATATTGATAAAATGTCTCACGAAAGTTATAATATTAATATATTCTATGTTCAGATTGTTGACCCTCTTCAGCTGTATTATAAGTATGTATAGAATATAGATAGATAGATAGATTAAAATAAAGTTCGCGGAGAAGCTACGTATAACAATTGAGAAGAAAGAATTAGAATTATTATATTTTTTCGCAATTTCTTATCTTTTCTTGTCTTAGACGAGCGTTTGATGTAAGTTGTACATCAAAGTAATAGAGATCTGTCTCAGGTTGGATACTTGTTTTATCTTCATTTAGGCGTACAATGACAAAGTAAACGTTCGCTTGAACAGCTCAATTGGAGAGTAGAGACGGAGTGCCCTTCGTCGAGTTTTCAATTTATTTGCGACAATCGTAGACAATGTTTCATAGACACATTTTTTTTTTTCAGCACAAGGCTGATATAAAGATATTGCTTATTGAGTATAAGGACATCAAGTAATTAAAAAAAGAAATAATTTAAAAAATTGGTTCCAGCTGTCCCCATCCCCGTCTAGATAGCCTTGTTTTTTAAATAAGGTGCCTCAGAAACTACGAGTATGTACATATTTTAGGCAAGATATCTTCTGGCACACTATCAATTCGATTCACCAATCTGCATCACGCATCCCGTGATATACTATGTTAACTATGACGCAGCTCTATTCAACATATGTGTATTGGATTTAGTCACTTTTATAAGCCATCTATTGGGTATTACATCGTTAGCGACAGCGTTCTTGCGGAACATAAAGAATGACATTATTTTGGGGGGCAATGTTGTGAAGGAAATTATTCACCAGAAGCGAGCGATCGCCATCTGGAGCCCCTAGAAATTTGAATCGGGACATTTATTAAACAGCGCTCCCATTGTTCCTTTGATTTCGCGTCAAATTGAAAGATTGAGTATTTCTTCGAGATTAAGCTCGCTCTCAGAGCCTGACGCGGTTACGTCGGGATTCGCTGTGTAATTGAATAATTTGTCGGATTTCGAGGAAATTAGGACTGTTTCATATACAAACAGGATATTATTTGTACATACCTAGCGTTTCATCATATTTTAATTAAAGCATCAACAAAACTGAACAGAATTGCCAGGCGAATTTGAACTTTATGGGTTTGTATAGTGTTTTGGGCTAAAGGATGATTTGCAGTGTGGATGGAGAGGCTTATTTGCATAAGTCGATACAATATGGCTGCTGGTAGAGGCGTTTGTAGCTCGCCATCATACTAGAGACACATTAAGCATGTGGGTGCGCATCATGGATGCGAGCACTTCTATTTTAAGCAGACTTGATAACTATTGATGTGTTGTTGTTAAAAATATTTTATATCATTGAAAATTTCATCAATTCTATTAAATTTATGTAAGTATAAGTGTTGAGGAATTAATAACATAATAATAATTATTTCCCTACAAGCCATGTATTCGTACATTAAGAAATCCCGATAGTAAAATAAATTACTTAAATTTCGTTTTATATCCCCATATAATGATGAATGGGTAAACTGAACTATTTACCTGTTTACAAATATGTATGTACATATCTTTTAAAATATGATTAGTGTATCCCACGTTTTAATATATCTTCCTATTGTTAAGTGAACCAACTACCATTATTTTCTTGAGAAACTAATCATATAATGAACTCAATAAAACAATTTAAAAGTAATTTAGTTTCTCATTAGATTTATGGACAAATATCTGATGAAATTTTTTCATTTATTCTGGAGCAAAAGCATAGCTGTTTTCCAATTAACTGGTAGGTATTGTTACGTTCAGGCACTTAAATTTGATTGTAAGGCAATAATTATAACAAATTGCATTATGAGAAAAATAATTAGTAGCCTCAATTAGAATTAAAAATGATTAAGCTATGAAACAAATTATCACACTACTAGCTGGTGCCTGCGACTTCGTCCGCGTGAAATAGTTATTACCATAAAAACGGTTCTAGTGAGTTAATCTTAAGAGTTAGACGTATATTTTCGTGGACATTTTGTTAGATCATTTCAAGAGGAATAATTCATATTTTTTTGATAAATTGAACCGTTTTCGCGGCGCACGCAACGGAAGCCCTCAAAGATGAATAATTTTCCCCGTTTTTTTCCACATTTTCCATTGTTTCTTCGCTCCTATTAGTTGCAGCGTGACGTTATATAGCCTAAAGACTTCCTCGATAAATGGTCTATTCAACACAAAAAAAAATATTCAATTCGCACCAGTAGTTCCTGAGATTAGCGCGTTCAAACAAACAAACAAACTCTGCAGCTTTATAATATTAGTATAGATTATCCAGTCTTACGTGCCTAAAACTAGTCGGTCATTATCTAAGAAGGCAAACCGTTGTTTATATGTAATACTGAAATATACACAAACAAAAACCTAATACAGTCCAACTCGAATTCATTTTCGTTAGCTCTGTCACTCCTTTCCACCATTTGCATCTGCGATACAGGTATTCCTAGTGCAGGAACTACTGGTACCTTAACCAGGGCATGCTATCTTTGCACAAAAACGCGCCACGCTATCGAAATACGTTCGCAGCGGACGTTCGTAACCCACGCGCAAGCCAAATTGATACTTAACGTTTCGACTTACAGTGCATATTTCACTGCATACAGTTCGATTCTCTCAAAGCTATCATGGTTGCCATTATGAATGTGGATTTAGTACAACAATAAAATTTGATTATTTTAGTGTTATACTCAATCAATGGTGAATTATTTTTTGTCAAATTAATACTTTATCGGTAATTGTTTTGTATGTGTTATTAATAACAAAATATTTACAAACCTTTTTCTTAGATTTTTACTAAAGTAAGCCTGTTTCTGTCGAATTCGACTCTAAATTGTTTATTTAAGTACTTATATCTAAATACTGATATAATTCGAATTCATTTTTTATACTTAGACGACGCGGCCAGCGAGCGAGTGATGTGCCGTTTGACACACGACTGTCGAGCGTACTTTACTGTGCCCTCCGATCGCTGCGTGTTCGGAACAGGGAGATAGGTTTCTGTTGTATTATTTATTCTGTGCCTTAACGCAATATAATCAAGAAACTGTTAAACAATTAAGTTATAGTCATTTTTTAATCTATGTTTTTGAATAAATTTATATGTACATATTTGTATTAATTTGTATTAAGTTATAAATAATCAATATCCAAGGACATGTGTCTTCCATAGAAGGACCTGGGTGCCCACCAAGATGTATCTGCCCAAGAGAACTCCCCTAACGAATTCATTCTGCAGGAGAGTCACGACCCTCAGTTGTAAGGACTTTACACTCAGTTATACGACTCAAGAGAGAGATAAATATTTAATCTCTACCATCCATGAAGACGTCACCTAAGCATATCGATACCGGAGTTGCGTTATTGTAACAGTTTTTCCGGAGCCGTAATAAAACGTTTCACATGTCGACCGCAGCGCTGCGGCCGCGTGCGGTCGGCGTGAACCCAAATTGATGGCTCTCTCCATTGCCAATGTAATGGTCCTTCAAAACGAACGGGGCTCGGCCAGTAAGTGAAATTCACGTTTGATTAACTTTTACTTGGGGACCAGTGTTTTAGCGAACGCTTCAAGTGCGGCTCGGAACGGCGGTAAAAAGTAGCAATAGCAAGACGGATTTTCGTCTATATTTTTGAATATATTGTAGGTGTTGTGTGAGCAAAAAGCCGTTTTCCGTTTTAACAAATTCGCACCTTGATACATCTGTGTACGGAGCGCAGCATGACGCTGAGAGAGATGGCGGAAAATCATCAGAGAGAGGCTCATGGAGGGCGATAGTCACGACCCTCAGATAGGTATGAAGAATACGACGCAAGGAGGACTTTGTGAAAACAATATTCTAACATAGAATAATAGTTTTTTTGTTACTCTACATACCTAGTATATTTAAATTTCCCAAACTAAAATTTGAATAAGGAATTAGCGAAGATGTGACTTTTCTGTACTACCGATTAAATTAAAATCTTGTGAAATAATTAATAAAACAACGTATTACATTATCACACGTTTATTCCACTCAGTGGTCAGCACAAAGAGAGAAGTTACATTTCTTAGGTTATTTGATGTTGCCATACTGTGTATAAAATATTTCTAACACCCCAACTACAGCAAATAAACTAAACATCTCATCAAGCATATCTTTCAATTAAATTTACATCCTATGAATCTACATAACTAACCCTAAACCTTGAATACATCTGTTATGTTTCACAGGACATAACGCTTTTGTGAGAACATCAGCGGGCTTTAAAACAAAATCCTGTATATGACTTATGGTCATAAGTATTACTTGCCCAGTCGGCATCAACATATCCAACAAGTTCAGCTGTTCCCTTTACAAATTTCAAACAATAAGTCTTAGTTCTCTTTAGGTATCTAAGTATTCTCTTTGCATAATTCCAATGAACATCTGTGTGACATTTATTAAACTGACTCAGATAACTGACACAAAAAGAAATATCTGGTCGTGTGAGTACAGACAAGTACATCAAACTTCCAATCAACTGTTGGTAAGGAATCTCTTGTTCACAATAATCAGATTTATCTATTTCTAATTTACATTCCATTGGAGTACTAGCAACTTTACAGTTTGACATGTTGAACTTATCTAACAATTGATCTACATATTTTTCTTGATCCAAAGTTACAAAATTTAACTTTTTATCAATTGTTACTCTCATACCTAAACATTGCTGAACCTGTCCTAAATTTTTAATCTTAAACTTAGAACTCAGTACTGAAATTACATGTTCAGTCTCTTGTTGATTGTTTGAAAATACAAAGAAATCATCAACATACAAGGCAATCACAATTTTTACATCATTTCTCATTTTTGTGAATACACAAGGTTCTAACTTACTCTTTCTGAATCCTAATTCACATAAACATTGCTCAACCCTCTCATACCATGATCTAGAGGATTGCTTCAGGCCATAGATTGCTTTGTTTAGTTTTACAATAACCTTTTTCTGATTTACATTACAATGAATATCAGGTTGATACATATAAATGTCCTCTTTAAGTAAACCATTTAAGAATGCTGTTTTTACATCTAAATGAGTGACATCTAAATTCATCTGTACAGACTAGACAACTTCAATGTAGAATGTCTAACAACGGGTGAAAATGTCTCATCATAGTCCACACCAGGCTTCTGCGTGAAACCTTTAGCCACTAAACGGGCTCTGTACCGCACACTGTTATCACTATTTATTTTTCTTTTAAACACCCACTTACACTGCACTAATGTTTTGTCAGAAGGGAGATCATTCACAGGATGCCATGCATCATTCTCCTTGAATGCCTGTAGCTCATCCTTCATCGCCTCAATCCATTTGTCCCTGTCAGGACTATCCAGAGCCTCTTGGATGGTGACAGGATCACGGGATACATCTGGGCTTGCTTTTGTACACAGATTTGAGAAACCATATCTGTCTATTGTATTTCTAGTACGCTTGGGTATTACTGGTACTGGCTGGTTAACTGATAAACCAGGCTCTACTTTATCATCTTCTTCTGATTCCTGCAATGTAGAATCCAAGTCAGTCAAGGCATTTTGAAACTCAAATTCTGAAGACATACTTTCACTGAGAGAACTAGAGATAGATTCATTCTTCTCGTCCACCTCTTTACTGTGTATTTCTTTCACATCGCTACTGCCTGACTGCTGTGATATATCCCCAACTGAAACTGTTACAACATCATCGCTCGTGCAGTTTCTATCTGTATTTTCCTGGATAATCACATCTCTACTTGTTACTACATGCCGTTTTACAGGATCATACAATCTGTATCCTTTAACATTTTCTGAGAAACCAACTAAAATATGTTTCTGCGACTTAGTGTCCCATTTAAGTCGCTTTTCCTTCGGTATATGTACCATTGCTTTACTACCAAATATACGGACATGGCTTAAATCTGGTTTTTTATTTGTCCAAAGCTCATACGGTGTTTTGTTGTTCAGTCCTGATGCAACAGACCTGTTCCTCAGATATACAGCTGTGTTGGCAGCTTCTGCCCAATACTTCTTATCTAATCCTGCATCGAACAACATACAACGAGCTTTTTCTACAATGGTTCGGTTGAAGCGCTCACTCATACCATTCTGTTCTGGTGTGTAAACATTGGTTTTCTGGTGAACTATTCCTGCTTCTTTCAAAAGATTCTCAAACTCATTGCTACAAAACTCTAAACCATTATCAGTCCTTAATATCTTTATTTTCTTGCCTTGTTGGTTCTCAACCAAACTTTTGAACTCTTTGAAGTATTTGAAACATTCACTTTTGGCCTTGAGAAAATAGATGAATGCCATTCTGGTAAAGTCATCAACAAAAATAAGGAAATACCTTGACCCTCCTATGGATGTGCACTCCATGGGTCCACAGACATCTGCATGAATAGTATTCAGCGGCTCACTGCTCCTTGTGCCAGCATTTCCAAATGGCAATCGTGACTGCTTTCCTTCACAGCACACTGCACATGTAGTTTTGCTGATATCAGACTTGTCTGAGTATGCTACTCCTGTGACAGCACCATTCTTCATCTTGTTCATGTCATTCATGTTAATATGACCTAATCTCCTATGCCATACTTCACTGTTCACTGTCACTGACGACGATGTAAACAAACATGGTTTGTGTTCTACCTCCAACTTGTAAACACCATCAACTTCATTCGCCACAGCCACCAAACTGTTTTGTTTGTTGTAAACATAGCAGCGACTTCCTTCAAACTTCACCTTATTCCCATTTCGTATAAGGCAACTTATAGAAATCAAGTTTGTTGTGAGGTTCGGCACATATAACATGTTTTTCAATGTTACTTCATACTTGCACTTAGGAGTTACTGTGACGATATCTACGTCACCCGAACACATCACTGGCATAGCTTCTTGATTTGCTGCCAATACTTGTTTTATTTTCGGCGAATAAGTTGGGTTTTTCACAATGTTTTCGTTCGGCGTCATATGCGCGCTCGCGCCGCTATCCAAATAAAAAACTTCTTTATTGTAGTGGCCTCCCAAGAAAACGGCTGAAAAAACGTTTGTGTTTTTCATTGGTTCATTACTTTTACACTGGGACTTATAGTGCCCACGTTGTTTGCATTTGTAGCAAACAACATTTGTTTTTGTTTTCTTTTCTGACGTACATCTGCCATGTTGAGTTGAACTGTCATTCTTGACAATGCTGCCAACTTTACAATTCTGGCGATTGTGTTGCCCTCTACTCAAGAAAGAACTACCGGATGTTGTCTCTGGATCGTTTCCAGCGAGATCGATCAACTTCGATTTCACTACATCCGCAGTAATGGCGATCCCTGAATGTTCTATCGCCATAATCATAGGGAAGTATTTTTCAGGCAAACCTGCTAGCATCAAACAGCCAATCCACTCGTCATTCACTGAAAATCCTGTCCCGGATAATTTCTGGGCTGTTTCGATGATTTGGGTCACATAACTTGTCATGGATTCGCAATTATCGAGACGAACCGAAATCAAATTTCTCAACAATGTTATCCTTCTTGAAAAACCAGAATCATCAAACATTGATTTCAATCTTGTCCATAAACTTTTTGTACTTGTAGCTTCTTTTATATGGACATATAATGACGGGTCGATGGTGAGTATCAACTTGGCTTTAGTTTTTGCATCTTCTGCGGCTGCGTCGCTGGCACTTTCCGCTTTAATCAAATTTGCTGTGCCCTCCAAGACGAGCAGATTCTCCGCTGCAAACGCCCACTCGTGATAATTTTCGCGTCCCTTCAGCTTAGGAACGTTGCTCAAAAAAGACGACGTGGTAGCCATTGTTCACTGACTATTTTATACTCTTCTTGGCTCGGTAGAAACACAATACCTACACCTATGCTAGCTAGCCCTACTTACATTAATACTTTACTTATCCCTCAAGGCCATAACTGGGCCCATAACCTAATAAAACAACGTATTACATTATCACACGTTTATTCCACTCAGTGGTCAGCACAAAGAGAGAAGTTACATTTCTTAGGTTATTTGATGTTGCCATACTGTGTATAAAATATTTCTAACAATAATGAAAATAAGTATAAAATACTAGCTGTGCCTGCGACTTTGTCCGCGTAGAATAGTTATTTTGGGCATTAATTCTTTGAATTTTGAACCGTTTTCGCAGCGTACGCAACAGAAGCTTTCAAATATGAATAATTTTCCCCGTTTTTTTCACATTTTCCATTATATCTTCGCTCCTGTTAGTTGCAGCGTAATGTTATATAGCCTAAAACCTTCCTCGATAAATGGTCTTTTCAAAACAAAAATATTTTTTTAATTCGCACCAGTAGCTGCTGAGATTAGCGCGTTCAAACAAACAAACAAACTCTTCAGCTTTATAATATTAGTATAGATTTAACAGTTTGTTTTGATAAATGTCTACTAAGGTCGTAAATAAGGGTCTAAAAAGGTATTAAATATTCAGAAAAATCACGGTTTTGAATAACTACTTACAGGTAATTTGCAGCTTAAAACGTTCATCCAAAAACAATAGTTCATCGGGACCTCTTTTCCGCACACCTCCAAATTATAAATATACTTCAAAACATGAAAAGTTCAAACCTTTCAACCCAGCTAAAACCACTTTTAATACTACCAAGAGATGACAAAAGCTGCAGTATTAGTCTAGAAAATTATACTTAAAAAGGAAAAACAAGTAAATCTCGAACGTTGTCTGCACTTAAAGTAGAAAGCAGTCCACTACAATAAAGACATATTAAAATTGTAAATGAGAGTGACTCCTGGTGGCCTCAGAAGCACGCCGAGAACTTGGCTATAGAATAATAAATAGCAGAAACCAACTATATTCATAATATTTGGAAACTTATTGAAAGTGTAGAAAAAACCCTAAAAACTATAAAAATTAAAAATATACTAGATAATTACTAAATATCAGCATCCTCTAAGTTTGTTGGAAAACTCACGACACCAGAGTTGGTCACTTACGTAAAAATTTACTTTAAAGTTAACTTTAGGTCTGCACAAGATCGACGCACCTGGCACTTTCAAAGAGAGGCCTATGCCCAGCAGTGGGATAAAGAGGGCTGGAGTAGATGATGATTATTGTACTTGTGTAGTGCGGCGTATTCTATCTGTCCCGTCCACTTCCAGGACTACATGACGACTATAATTATTTTTTGTTTCATTATTATTCATTATTATAAATAAAAGTAAAAATTATATTTTATTCAATAATAAA
Organism: Macaria liturata; assembly: GCA_964023185.1. Classification (NCBI taxonomy): domain Eukaryota; kingdom Metazoa; phylum Arthropoda; class Insecta; order Lepidoptera; family Geometridae; genus Macaria; species Macaria liturata. The sequence continues at coordinate 6,132,602 of OZ026821.1, read as the reverse complement.
CAATATATACACATATATACACTAATAAAACTAAATAAGAGTATGTACGTTTAACCTAAATTTAAAACATCTACATGGGGTATGGAGCCAAGAACGCTGGCTGCATTCCACATATTTTATTTTTATTATATTATATTGGATTTATATAACATCTCCAGATTCCATATTCCCTATCTGTGTACAGTAACCAATTTTAATAAACATAAAGTTTGGACAGATGGAAACCCACCAACAAATGTAAGAATGATGAAGGAAAAATAGTATGAAGAGTAAGGCATGAAAGCGAGAACTAGAATTAATGAGAAAGACAATAAAGCCCATAATTTTCTCGGCGATTAAAAAAAAAACTACATGACGACCGCTATGTCAAGAGAGGAAAAGAAGAAACTTCTGTAATATTCTACGCCCCGCGACTGTAGCATCACTCGACGTAATAGAGCCAGAGCTGCTCTTGCGTTTTACTTATTCACACCTTCTTCACTATTCACCAAGTAGACTGTGACCTAGCTTCATATTTTACACAAACTTGACAACATTCTTGAACTAACACTAGCTTTGTCTAGCCTGTAGAATGTACACATACATATGTATATACACAGAATAAGTGGTAATCTGCATTTGTAAGAGCAATTTTTAGACATAATTAAATCGTTTTTTTTTATCAAAAAAGAGAAGTTTTTTTATACGTTCTACCATGAGTCCAAAATATGTTATTGTAAAAAACAGCTTGCTCTTTCTCTGGCATAGCATCAAAAACCAACATAAAAGTTGATATTGGAGTAATAGTTAACTCCAAAAAGTTTTGTGTAAGTTATTCTATATGTATAAATGTTCAAGTTGTAGAATTGTGAAATAATCTGCTTCATTATTGCTAATCAAAAATATCGAAAAAAAAAAAAAAAATATATATATTTTCATTTCGTTAGCAACTGAGTTCACCATTATAAATATTATACATAAATGAAACGACAGTAACTAGAGGGTCAGTATGTTTATGATATCAAAACTCAAGGTTGACACGGGGGAAACATCACATTAACAGGAAATAGACCGGTGAGCTTTGCTCTCCTGAAAAATATGTACATAATAATTATAATGCTGTGTATTGGAAAGTTTATGCATGAAGTAAAAGTTTTATAGAAATAATAAAACTGCGTCAATGTTATGATTTTATTTTATATAATATTGTTATATCTATAATCTTGTACTTCATCCCCCCGTAGAATCATAATTCATCATTTAAACTGAGTTTGTGTCTCCCCGCAAAATTGATTTGTTGGAAAGTTATCTCGGGCAAGTAAATCATGATGGGTGCCCTGACATTTCCACGGCAGACACAATGTCTGTGTTTACGGATTTTATCGTACTCAAACAATACTGTTCACTCACAATGGTTTTTCCACCGCAAATCGAGCAAAATTTAAATCAACACATATCCTCTTAAAATTATTAGGATAAAATATGGAACAAAATTATTTATTAACGTTTTTTTTATTAAAAACTTTAGTGTAATATAATTTGTTCTATTTTTACCTCGGTGACAGTTTAATTAATTTCCTTCACAACCATGGAATCACAAAGCAATTTAAATTTCTAGAAGAATTTCTCAGAAAAGCACCTAGTTTTCACGGAGCAACGATTAAGAATGCTATTTAGCAGTTCTAAGGAAACGTTCCTGCAATGATTAAAGGAATTAATTTTGTATAAATAAACCCGACACAAACGTTACTGGTACACATAAGAACATAAAGTTTATAGAAGACAACATTTATTAATAAATAGTGGGTGCTCGCGGCTTTGCTCGCATTTAGAATTAAAACTTGCATCCCGTATTTCACCTCTTTAAAAGTGACATTTCCAAAAATCCTTAAATAGCGGATGCCTACGTCATAACATCTACCTGCATGCCAGATTTCAGCCCTATCCGTCCATTGGTTTGGCCTGTGCATTGATAGATCACTATATCAGTCAGTCAGTCAGTCACATTAGAGTTTTATATACATAATATATAGATTAGTCATAGGTTTTGTTGGGTACTATTCAATTAATAACATTTTTTAATGGCAATTGAAATAAAAAACAAATAATAACTTTAATGTTAGGTGTTTTCTTTAATAATAATTAAACACACTAAGCCGAAAACTATCGTCATTTATGTAGTTGTGTAGTTTTTACTTGAATAACGACAAAACCGCATTTCTTATAAAATATTGTTATAAACGTAATGTCTGATCGATGTCTTCATAAATATGCAAATATTGCTTAAAATCATATACCTTTCAAGCTGTCGCAATAAAAGCGTCAAAGTGTGACATGGGTCCTGTTCGATCTCTCGTAAGAAATTATAACATAGTTAGACAACTAACGTTAAAAGTTATTTTATCTTTAAATGTTCAAATATTCTTTGTATTTTTTTGTATTTTTCATATCAGGCACACCCTTCTCTTCACCCTCAGTCACTCTGTTACTGATGAGGAAATTTTTTATAGATATTACACCAAGCTTCGTAAGTAAATATGATTTCTATGAAAATTTCTTAATTTGACTTCCACGTATGCATCGGACATATCAGAAGACAATCATATTTTATCAGTCGATTCCATATTTTTTATATCGAGGTACTTCTGATATCAAATTTGAAAGACATAACAGCCGGTTCATATTGTGAATCTTATTCAATACAACGAAAGGTGGGTTTGACTACCACTGCAAACCTCGACGAAGTCAAACAGTTCCGAATTTTTCTCATAACCTGTCCCTTTCAGAATACTAATAAAACCTTGACAAGCCTGAAAAGGCCCCCAATTTTCATATAAAATAGGGGCTCAAAGAAAAACGTTCATAAAAAACATTGTAAGAGAGTAACGGCAAAAATACTATATATGACTTGGCTGTTTTAGTACCTGGCAGTAAGTCTGGTGCAATTTTCGGGACAGTGGACTTATTGTCAGATTTACGTGTCCGATTGGTAGATATCCGGATATGAAATAGTAGAAATTGGTTGATATTTGCAGGAGGAAACTACTGTGTCCAAATTGCTATATCTGTAGCAATGCTACGACTTCGTAGCAGTGCTACGAATTTGTAGCAATATGGACATACGTGCGTAGAAGCTTGATTGTGTTTTTATTCTTCATATTCAAGATCGTCGCTTTTCTCGACAAAGTTATCTGATTGTTGCTTAAAGTTAATATTAAAAATAATATCTAAAAATCCGATACAAATAATCATATCTTACCCATGTTCTGAAGTACTACGGACTATCTAAAGATATCGCATGTTTCCTACAAAAGAAAGTTTCTCGATTATAATATAAAATAAACGAAAACAAAACAAATACAGAATCAAAGCATCATTAATGTTGTGACATCGAGATGCCACAGTAAAACCACGATACGACCGAAATTACGACATAAAAGGTCAAATCAAACTTGCAAATGAGACCGTCAAAATATTCATAGAATATTTTATAGACAAACCTATGCATTGAGACATTCTAAATTATTAAGGCAATAAATACACAATAAAACAGTATGACTGGCACTGTTAATGCAAATCAAATGAAATAAACGAGATATTTCTTTTATCTTTTCTATATTGTCAGCAGCTTGGATAATAATCGCATATCAAAACCGAATATAACATACCTAATATATACCTATTTCGTGTTTTCGTAAAGAAGACCACTACGAGTATCTAGTTACTACTATATGGTTACATACTACACTTTTTTTTATTAAGAACTACACTCAAGTACATTGGTAATACTTATTGTTTTTATTATCACTTGTAGTTTTTATTTCATGTACATCTATGAATCAACGGAAAGAGCCTACATTGCACGACACAAGTTTCGACTTAGTGTGCAATGTAGTGCACCCAGTGCTTAATGTCTATGTAGTAATTATTATCTTGTTAAATATTGTATTCTACTTTAAGCAGGTACCTACATTTACAAGTACATAGCATTAAGATCTGTAACTAGTTATTTAAGTGTAAATAAATGATTATTATATACAGACTACTATATAGTCCTTGTGTTGTGCTCCGAGGTACTGAGAAGTAAGGAACTGGAAACAAAAAAAATAGTGGCTTTTCGATAAATATATGAGTAAGCTCGTATGTGGAGTGGCCAACTCAGGTTTTATGAATTTTAAAGACTCTTCAAGGGTTTCCTATAGCTTTTTGTATTGCATATCGTTAAAAAATTCAAATAATTTTTAGTTAAAATAACTGAAAATATATACCAAGTTTCATGGCACTAAAATCGTTAAGTACTAACTGTGAAATATGGAATAAATCTCAGCTAATTTCAATCTAACTACAATCTTAAAACTCGTGCAAAAATGATCGAGTCACAAAAGCTATTTACGACCGTGTCAATAGAATAGATGTGCCTTTCCAAAACAGTTAATTAAAGTTTATTCAAACTCAAAATGCTCGCAATTCTTGGAGAAATAATTATCAACGTGAACACGCTTTCTCGTTGTACGATATAATTGACCTGTCTTACTTGTGCCATGTTCCCTAGAAGGTTACTTAATAAATTGAACGAACGGAAGTAGTTTACCAACTGAGCTGGCGAAAGTAGATAGATCAAGGTACGTTGGTCGGCTATAGATTGATGCAGTGCTTCTCAAAGTGTGGTATCAAAAAAAAAACAAATTATATTGTTATTTATTTTATTTATTGCACATAGAGAGCGTCATCTAGCCCCACACTAAGCAAATGCTTGTGTCGTGGGTACTAGATAACGGATATAATACTTACTTATATACTTTTTTTGTAATTAATGTCACCAGAAATTCATACAAATCTGTATGATTTGTATGTATATTTGTATGTATGATATCTCATTCTAAAAGTTGACAATAATAAATCTGAAAATAAGAAAATACTGCATAATATACATAGAAACGACAAGTCTGGACATTTTATTTATTTATTATTATCAAACCAGATTACAGATTGTTAACAGTAACTTTGTGCAATTTTTAGAATGAGTGTATGATTTGTATGAATTTCTGATAACATTTATTTCATTTTCAAAGAGATAAAAAAAAATTGAAGTTTCAAAAATAAGAACGCTAATGACTGTTAGAAAAAGACACTCCTACATATGATTATTGTATTCTACACAACTATTTGTACAAGTAATGGTGTGCGTGTGTATTTTTTTTTACATTTTTATGCTTAAACGGCTTCAATAACAGGCTAAACCAATTTGAATGTTTTTATTATATTTTGATAGTTTTTAATGTACCATAGATTTTGAACATTTGTATTAGTATGTGTATAATATTTTAGTTATGAATGGACTCTGTCTGAAATAAACGCTTTTATTATTATTATACCAAACATTATCGAAAACAAAGAACATTTATTTGGTGTGCAGTATCCGTATTCAACAGTTTGAGAAACATTGGCTTACTTTATCCAACAGCTTTATCCAATATTGAGTAACAAATAGTATCAGGATAGTGTTAGTTTAGCCAAACAGATATAAATATTATTTCAACACAGAGCGGATACAAATATACTTACATGTACGACTACTGGTTTTTTATAAGTTTTCTTCATATTGTGTTAGTAAAGATTTTTGGACCACTTCCTCTGGCATAGCTGTATCGCGTTCTTTTTCCAAATATAAGTTAACTATTAACGTTTAATATTTATTAAATATTTATAGTATTTATGTACTTTAAAAAAAATATAATTACTTGTGTTGAGTCTGGTCGTTTGTATGTATAATAAGTATGTATTTACAAAAGAAAAGTATATTAAGTATTATATCCGTTATCTTGTACCCACGACACAAGCGTTTGCTTAGTGTGGGGCTAGATGGCGCTGTGTGCAATGTCCCGGAATATTTATTTATTTATTAACATATTATAAAACAAGCTTAGATTCCCTTAAAAATAACTGTAGAAACTCGCATAATCACTAAAACAGACTAACCTAAACAGAGAGATCAAGTTTTAACCCCCTTAAAAATTACTGTACTATCCCCTGAAACGAACTAACCTAAATGCCAAGATAAAACATTTGTTTCAACAAACTTGACTTGCTTTAAGAGATTAAAGGCCAACACAATCCTGCCAGATAAGAACACGACTCTAATAAAAACTATTGTACTTTCAGAATCCTTGATCTAGAGTTTGCTCTTAAAATTAATCTGGGATGTTTCAAGCTGATGTAACAAGATTGCAGTGAAGGTGGTTGTAAAATAAAACTGTGTTACAATGTATTTTCAATGGGATTTAACTTTTGGCAATTTTGTTGTCAAAAGTTTTTACTTGCAAACAGTTTTATTTCTTGAGGATTAATGTTACATTTAGAATTGATTGATTTGGATTATAAAGTTCTTGTAGAATTAATGATTTTTTGTCTATACTAGTATCAGAAACAATAACTTGAATACTTCGTGAAAGATATTTATGTCTGTGGTCATTAATAAACTCAACCTACATATATTTCGACTCAGTTTATTCATCATGTACTATTTCAGTGCTTGACACGAAACGTGTATTTACTTCTTTCTGTTTTATTGTGTTCTGTTTTTCGTGTTGTTTCGTGTCTCAATAACCATATTTTATTCTTATTCTTAAGTACATATAATACAATAATTACGAGAATGAAATGTAGTAAAGTAATTATAAATACTAAAATTTGTAATTACTTGTGTCGAGTCTGGCCGTTTCTATGTATAATAAGTATGTATTTACAAAAAAAAAAGTATATAAGTATTATATCCGTTATCTAGTACCCACGACACAAGCGTTAGCTTAGTGTGGGGCTAGATGGCGTTGTGTGCAATGTCCCGGAATATTTATATTTATTATTTTATTTATTTATGAAAGAGAAAGAGTATATTATTGGCCCTGACCTTGTCGTGTTTTCCTTAGCAATGAACTTGATGCCCCGTTATGTGGTATCCACCCACATACTTAGTTACAAATATAGCCAAAAGTAATTAGGTATTCTCAGTACAAGTGTACAAATCTCATAAATCTTTTATGCGCGCACTTTATCATCAAATGAAATGTATGGCAATAATGTTATATATTTTTGGTAAAATAAGTTAGGCAGTCGTTAAGCCATGCCAGAGGCCCTTAGGGCGGCTTGATAAACTCTCGACACCAGAGTTGGACACTCTCATTCGATAAAAAGAAGAAGAAGGTAAAATAAATATTTAATAATAAACAATATACTTACTCTAATCTAAATAAGAGACACACACATACATTAATGTATTAGTTCTTGGCTTCATACCACATGTAGATGTCTTAAATTTAGTTTAAATGTACAGACTCTCATTTAAATTAGTTTATGTATATTGTTTATTAGTGTATTATCAAATGTTTTTGATTATTATTTTTGACAGATAACTAGATATATTATTTTATGTAATACAAGCATATTTATTTATTTACTTACATGCGAAAATCGGCTTTACGTTTAAGTTATATTGAATATATTAAGATGAAACTAAGCACTTATGTATGGTCTCTTCATAACTTTATAAATAGTTAGCTAATTTATTTAGGTAACTTTCCACTCATTTTCCCATCTATAATGTTTTATAGGTTTTATATTTTTATCTGTTCGTGGGCGATAGTGAAAACTGTCTAATGTCCCGCTACCTGTAAAAAAATATTATTAAAAAAAATACAAATTACAAGCTCACGCACACGCGATTTTTTGATTTTTTGCGTTAGTAAGATTACAAATCGTTGTAATCTTATTACTCCTAGGCAAGCGATAAAAAGTACAAGTTTTATTATACGCGTTACAAGCCCTAGAAGGCATTTATTACACCCGCATCGGCCTACTTGCCCAATAGGCGTAGTTTGCACACAGGCATTACACCTAATAAAAGACTTATTATAGGCATAAAATCCAATATACATATGTATGGTAAAAAAACAATTGTATGACATACTAGCGGACCTGACAGACTTCGTCCTGTCTGTTGACTCTTTTACTCTTTAATTAGTTAGAAAACGTTTGTATAGGAAAAAGAAAAGGGTGGTTTTTAGGGTACTCCGGCAGTTTTTCGAATTTTTCTCGCCGTAAAAACCGTTAATATTCATTGAAGTTCAAGAATGGTCTTGAACTTTAACGAATATTAAAAAAAAAAGAATTGGTGAAATCGGTCCAGGCGTTGTTGAGTTATGCGCTTACCAACACAATTTGCGATTCATTTTTATACATAAGAAGATAACAGGTTAGTTACAAACGCCAAATTTTCATATTGCTATGGTTGCTGATTGGATTGCTCTGTTTTCTCTCTCTTGATTCGTATTCCCCATGACTGAGGGTCCTGCTCTGTTTTACATGCAAAAAAGAAAGGTTACAGAAAAAGATTTTTTTTTCAAACATGTTTAAATTATGAAACCAATTACACAACTTTTTTTTCTGCCGATATCGAATCCGCCAAACATATCCAACATTATCCAGTTACTTTTACGCATACTTTCTGAAAAATAGTATTTTTCTAGGAGTCTAAACTGTAAATACTATTTCAATTACACACGTAAATACATATTTTTTATTTATGATATGTTCCTCGCTTCTTACTCGTACACGAAATGACTATAATTAGGTGTGTCTGAGTAATATATCTCTGTTTGCACACTACATTGAATATCTTGGGGCCAAATTGGCAGTAGTGGTCGTTGGATTTATTATCGACACGCTTGACTGCCCGCTGCGCCCCCTGGTGGCCTGACGCTAGTTTATGAACGTGGTAATTATATTTTGTTGATTTTCCGGATATACGTTGTTGTTTGTAGTAATTATATAATGTCGGTGGATGATACGTTAAGGAGATTTAACTAAATTAAATAAAAAAAAGATTACATAATATGTATTTAACTCGTTATATTTTCGTATGAATTCCATATGCAAAACTATAATATAATCGCGATCTAAAATTACGTATGTACGTACGGAGCTTTTTTCCAGAATCAAATTGCAAAATATGGAATAGAATAAAACATTTTCATCCCCTACTACCACTTAGCATAAAATACCATAACTTGGAAAGATCCTCCAGCAAACAGCAACTTCAACAAATTCTCGAAACCAGCCCCAAAGCCAGATTCAGTCGACTTATTGGCCAGATTGTGCTGAACGTTTACTCGATCATGACCGTGTTTGCCTCGGACTAGGAAATTGAATCGGTTCGTGGGAGCAAATAATACAAGATACGCTGCCACTGATGCAAACTGGTTTTCCATATGAGTACCTAAAAGGTATAGTTGTAGGGTTAGGTGACACAAAATCTTAATATGTACTCGTATATTGTATGACGAGGAATTTAGTAGAATGTTTGGCAAAAAGAGAAGTAATCTCAGTTTAGTTTCATAAGAGTTTATATTTACCACTAATATTATAAAATTTGTTTATATAGTACATGTGTATTTTTGTATTTTTGTTCCTCTTTCAAGCCTAAACAATAAAAAAAAACTAGAATGGAAATAGATCCTAAATAATACTAGTAGGATCGCTAGTTTTCACTTATAGGCGACAACTTACTTGTTAGTCAATTTCAATACAAAATACTCGTCAACATTTATGTAATCGATTTACAAAATAGACTTGTCGCTTGTCTGACCTTTTTGCAAGAAACGTGATGATTAAAACATTACTCATTTCCCTCCAATGTCATGCATATAAACCACACCAGTCCAAATAAAAGAGACGCAAAAATTTTAATACAGATATTTAATCAGATTTCGCGTTGGACACTCGGTTTCGGGACGTTGCACCCAATTCGTTCAGTTCAAGGCTTGAAATCTGTTATTACAATATTTATTGAAGCGGCCGTAGCTCGGTGGACTGTGGCATTCAATATACTACTGTAAATGTCAATACGGCCAGTCTTTGTGCCCTCTTAAAACGTATTTTCTCGTGACTCCCCCATAGAATTTATTAACTGTGAGTTCTCTTGGGCACATAATTTCACCATCTTGGATGTCCAGATTCTTCCCCTAAAACATTTGTGTTAGTTTCCTGACGATGTTTACCTTCTCCGCCAACGTGTCTTCATAGATGACTTGTAAATTGCATTTGAATCTGGATGCCTGAGGCTCTGATGACACGTAAAGCCTAAATCAGCCTAAGCACGTCAGACTGAGTTAATCTTATGCGATTATAGAAGTTAAACTGTGATCAATACAGTTACTCCTCGGATGTGTGGCCAATAACGCATAGCATTTCCTTACAGAGGTATAGAGATATGTATTATTTCCATGTAGAATACAAATAATTCTGAATGAACACAATATTACTTTGAAACATCATCAAAGAAAGTTTCCTTCTAATTTTATTAAAATTATTAAATAAAAACAAAAGCAAGAGTATTTGGTATGGGTTGCAACCATAAAGTAATATAATATACCAGAAAGTTGCATCTGGATCTTATTGTCAAATTCGTTTATTTCTGAACTTTCATTCATTGTGCGTGTTGACGTGTTGCTTAGTTTTTGTGACGAACGTCAAACTTTCGACGTATTTTAAAGCTTTGATGCTCATTTTCACTTTTCCGTGTTAACTTACCACTTACACTTACACTTGAAATAAACACTTACAAAAATATCAAAAAGTAAAATTTGACGAATTGTTGAAGTTGTGAAGCCGCACACCAAGGATTTTTTATTTCATCCCTCTCTTCCCCTCATATTATATCCATGCCGCACACTAAAAAAAATTACGTTTGACAGGATGACAGATGACAGCGATCGTCACAGTCGCAAAGGTGATTCGATTCCATATTTTATTGTGTGTTTTATTTCCACGGCAATAAAATGTGTCACGCCTAGTACATATTTGTATTTTGTGGTACGAGTACAAAGTTATTCAAAATTATCTTCGCATGTAACTTTGTCACGTATAATTATGGTCAAACATTACTTAAGGTAAATTCGTTTAACAATTAATTTCAGTGTTATATAGTACATTCACCAGCTATTAATCGAAAATAGTTACAATAGAATAGAAAATAGGAATTATAATTAATCTATCGCTCCGTGTCACAGAATACAAACAAGGAACTTACCTACTAATCAACAAACTTTTTTTTCTTTTATGCAGTAATACAATTATTTATTGATTGTATAATTGAAAACAAAAAAAAAACATATATTAAATTAAAAAGGCAAGCTGCAGAACCTCGTAATATCAATATCAGTGAACGTTTTTAATTTGAATCGAACCAAACATCCACAATGTCGTGGTCAACATGAAAGTACATTGGTCTCTTGAGTCGTATTCCTCATGACTGAGGATCGTGACTCCCCCGCAGAATTAATCCGCTAGGGGAGTTTTCTTGGGCAGATACATCGTGGTGGGCGCCCAGGTCCTTCCACGGAAGACACATGTCCTCGGATATTATGGTCCTCAAACATGTCGGTTTCGTCACGATGTTTTCCTTCACCGGTAAGCGAGTGCAAATCCACACATAACTTGAAAATACAAGTCATTGGTGTAGGGCCGGATTCGAACCCGGGTGCGTCTGAATGAAAAGCACACACTGGAACCGCTACGCCACACTCGCTTACATTGGTAACCAATTTGATTTATTTAGTTTTGATATTAAATTATTTAACAATTTGTGGATACCTTCAAAAATACTATCCGAGTATGATTTATTTGTTGGTTTATTATTAAAAAAATATATTTGAAGTTTATTTGGATAGATTAAACTTGAGTGTTTCAATATAAATAACCCGGGATACAAAATACGAAGCTTTCATTGTTCTAAAAAACTCATCCAAGTTTACGTTGCAATAATAATTACTAAAACCATTTTCTATTTAAGTTTATGGTAAACTCATTAATTTATAGTCCGGATGAGATCTACCTACATTATTTTTTGCCCACTTTTTAAGGATGCATATTTAAACACTAACAAAAACTACATTTCTACTCCAGGTTTTCTTTCAGGACACATGAGGCGTTAGAAGTTTACGAGTCTACGTGAATTGAAATCAAATTTACGGAACTGAAATAATGATGAACCTGTGCTACATACCGTCGGTGATACTGCAAAAAGTGCTATGTCATCATGGGCTGATTTTACAAGAGAGAGTAAAAACTGTTTTACTTATTAAATATTAGCCAAGTGTATATAATTTATTTCCTGCAGTTTTATCGTTAGTAAGATCGTTATAATAATATGCAAATCAATTCTGACAATGGCTTTAATATGATAATAACTAGACATATAACATTTTACAACTAATAATCGAGACCTTTCTTTCTGACATAGAACTTATTGCAGTTAAATATAGGTACTGGATGTTATAAGCTTATAGCAAATTGACACGGAACAACAAAATAATTACCACCATAACTTGCTTCTAAAACTATAGGAACATGAAACAAAAACCCTGTAAACATTTTTTTTATTTTCATAAGGTTCAAAGAGGGTACATTATTAAATCAAATTATTGTTTGCTATACTTAGGTTTTGATAACTTTCAATTCTTATTATTAAGTTTAACTTACTAACCTAAATAATATCTAGTTTCTAAACTTTACGAACATGTTGACATGTCTCTGTATCTGGGCAGCCATGTTCAAGCGAATCATAGAATAAATGATGGTCTGATGGTATGAGGACTTTCATTTCTTGAAGGTGTCCGAATTTGGTAACATCTATAGCCAGTGGCTTCTGATACAGGGCAGGGCGTTCACTTAAATCTAATGGAGTAGTTGCCAATGGTCTTCTTGGTAAATATTCCCAAGCATGATCGAACACTGTTTTGTATTTTATTTTTCCTTCATTAGCATCATACTGCAGTGCAACAATATCTGTCACATAAGGGTCACCTTTCTTATTACCCGGTCTTAAGCTTTTGTATTTACCTTGGTCAAAACTTTTAAAGTCTTTGTAGGTTAAATAAAACACTTTATAAGGCTCGGGAACTTGCCTTGCTGATTTAATTATACCTACATAGTCAGCAGGAACAAAAATATCTCTCTTTCGGCCCTGCAACTTCTTTTCTATCACACTGTGTATAGAATCTACTTCCATCTGCGTATGACCGACTTCCAGGTATTTTTGTTCGATGACAACATTATTCGTTACCGCCAGATCAAGTAAAGCATTAGCCAAAGTTAAACATCTATTTTGATAACCGCAACCATCGCTCCATAGTATGATTTTTGTTGGGTTATATTTATCGATATCATTTTTAAGATGTCTTGTTAAACTAGACGCAAACACGTCACTCTCTAACCCACCGTTTCCTTCGTGCCAAATATAACATGCAGCTTCTTTACTTTTCATGTTATGAATGGTGTAATTGTGTACTTTTAATTTGGTCTTGTAGTATGTTGCGGAAGCTTGTATATTTGGACAAAGCAGCACAGCCTGAACATCCATGCTGTAAACTAATGTTTGATTATCACTGCCAACTTTATCATTTTCTTTTTCGTGTCTCGCTTGCTGTTTTTTGGTTTGATGAGCATCATACTCAATTTGGGACAAGTGACCTTGTTTGAAACTTATGCATTTGTTGCATTGATCTTTTCGTGGGCTGAAAATGTCATAGTTTAGTTTCCTAAAAGTCTTTAAAAAATAGCGTCTTGAGCAAAACATTTTGTTTTCCTCTCTGCAAGTTTTTACAAATTCTTTGTAAATATGATTGTAGCTATCCCAAACTGGCTCCAAATACATCTTCCTAGAAGACGCCCTACAGTAATGAGATTCAACTTTGGCAAGTTTATCCAGGAAAGTAATAACAGACATTTCTTTATCACCTGGCAAAATTTCATCTACTTCAGGTGTGTTAGTGTTGGTTATCAACCAGTCTCGTAGCTGTCTTTTTCCGATAGCTAATGTTGACAGAAACATTTCTTTGCAGACACAAAATTTGTTTGACCTATTATCCATCTCTAAGTTTAAATAGTATTTCATTGAAATACTTTTCTTTGACTCGTCTTGTGCATTTTTTCTACGATATTTTGGTATATTTCTTAAAACAAGGCTGCGCACTAAACCTTTTCGGGCTTCCCAAGACTGCATTTTCCAAAAGTCATTAAATATAGCTTCTCTTTGAGACTCTGTTATCTCATCACAAGTGAAACACTGTTTAGGTCCACCTTGTTTTTGCTCGCGAAGATGCCCTTTGCAACGTCTTCCTAAAGTTTTTGCTGGCTTGCACGCAGTCTGTACGTACTTCCCCGATTCATCTTTTTGGAACCCTATGTAAGCTTCTCCTTTTAACCTTGCTTGTGAATTTTTTTGTCTTTTCCATAGTGATTGATCACCTTGACCTCGATGGCGACGTTTCTTTGCTCGACCATCACCGTCCTGTACCACACTTAACAATCCCGTCGATGCATCTAATATTACCTCGCTAGACAAATCATCTCCATCTTCACAAAAGGTTATGTCACTTCCTTCTTCACTAGGGGCATAATCGGAATCAGATTTGGAAAAATCTAAGGAACAAACAGATGAATCTGTATGAGTAGGCGATCTCTGGATATCAACATTGCGGAGTTCCCCAGTTTTCTCGTCTAATACAGTTGAAGACTCGTTTTGCTTGAGTGACAATTGCACCATTCGTTTTCCTCTCAAGCAACGATCCATGGCTCTAGAAAATAAAGATACTTACCTAAAAACTTGGTGAGTAACGTAGCAAAACATGCTATGTCAATATTAAAAAATAAGATGTATGTATCGCAATAAGTGATATGTCACTGTACAGTTTTCAAAAGAAGCATTAGTTTTGAAATATCTATAAAATTAACTCTAAATATGTTTAGCAGAATATAAATAACCAACCAGTTTCTATACAAGAATGACAAAAATCAATACACTATGTGATACGAATATTCAATCGTTAAGGTTATGTTAAAAAGTTGGAAATAAGTTGAGATGTTTGTTAGAATTTTCATTATTTCTTGCTGTAGCAACAATGAAAGGTAAATTTAACGATAAATTTGACTTACCTGTAATCACATGAAAGCAGTTTTATTAAATTACTAAATAATTTTCTCTGGAACCGTTACGACTTCAAATGGACGACAAAATGACAAACGACATAGAACGTATTGAAGGTATCAGCCAATCTCACAAGTTGTGACAGTGACATATTGCAACACATTGAACGCAGGCTTGTGATTGGTTTATGACATAGAACGAATTGCAGAAGCGTTCGGATACACGCATTTAATCGTTTTCATAAAAAAAGTAAAAAATGTATTTTTTTGACATGGAACGTATTGCAGTATCACCGACGATACGCAGACCTCGAGGGATCGCCTAACTTTCTAAGGTAAATAATTTAAAACAGTATCGCGATTTTCGGCCAATCTCCTTTGACCAAACTTTTAATAGGTATGAATACTTGATTTTATTTGAAGGCTGCTGAGCCCGTTGAGAAATTACATTCTTCGAAAGAAAGTTTCCAAAATTTGCAATGAAAGTGATGGATTAAATTTTATGCGGTTTTGAGGTAGGTGTTTTGAGGTTTTTTCGTTGTGAAGATTATATTTGTATTACTCACAAATTTTAATGAATGAGAGTTCAATTAATCAGTGATTTGTATTTTTCTTGAAAACTAAGCAATTTGGAATAATTCTCTAGGAAAATGGCCAATTTCACACTACTTTCAATCACTATTATATGCACTAGCATAAATTTTTTTGGCTTACACAACTCTTAACAACAATATAAAATTACCAGAATATTAGAAAAAAAAGCAGAACAAAAGCGAAAGTGTTTCCAAATTTCTCTTCACCATCAAATCTTATTACGTGCAAAATCCGGTTCTTCCAAATATTTAATACCAGTGTATTTCGTAATTCACGCCCGAGCGTACTCTTAATTATTTTATTAAATCATGAGCTCGTCTGAGCTTCACTGCACCTACGCGCAAAACAACACAAATTAATCACCAACCAACCGTCTCGCGCCTAAACTCTCGTCCGCAAACAAATTAATTCCCGCACAGATATAATTTCGCGTAAAATTTTGCCACAATCATCCTCCGGGGACAATTGATTACGTGCCCTAACATCCGTTCATCAATTGTAGAGAGATAAACGTCAAGCCGAGTTTGCAAATGACAAATGTTTGCTAATGGCTCGACGGCGAAAACCGAATAATTCCGCGGACATTTTACAGCCGGGATATTACGATCGGCAATAATTATGATCATTGTGATGGCGGCCTTTTGAAGAATTGGAGAAATTGAGGACAGAATAAGTTCGCATCACGGTATTGTCGGAGCATCGTTAAGGTCGCTGCTTCTACTCGTATTAATGTTTTGTATTTTTTGCGAGTTCACTACAATCATTATTTTTTCGTGACCTTAAAAAATACAAAGAACCACTTTGTCTTATCTTTTTTGCACAAAAAGCGTTGTTTTCTTTTATATTAATTTTGAGATGGAAAAAATTACCCAATTTTGAAAATAGGTATCAAATAAAAATATCAAACAAAGCCAAGTATTTGAAGTACCTACACTCTAATACAACAACAGTTTTCCATTCAATAATAACATGAAAATTTTTCGGTTTGTTATTCATTTTTTAGTTATTGTTATTCACTAAATAATAAAATTAAAAAGCAACAAACCAAAAAGCATTAACCAGCATTGTGTGATCGCCCTTAAGAACCGAGATCGGAAAATATTCCGCCGCACCACTGTGGATTATAGCAGTTGAATGACAAGCGTAGTTACGTCCTTAACGTCCCCATTAAAAGGGTGCTTAACACCCAGCGGATTGCGCCCTGTGAATAACGGTGGAAGAATAGCTCGAGCACCATTTTTAAGGCTGAAGAGAGTCGTAACTCTGCAGTCATTCCGCGGTAATGTGGCTTACGTGCCGCCATGTCCAACCATGCCCTGGATTGGATTTAGGATGAGATTGCGTCGAAACTCGGATACAACAGATATATATATATATATACTGTATCTATAAACTTTGACGGATGGATTAATTCCTTAATATTCTAACGTCTCCAAATGCTTTTTCTTAATAATAATAAATATTTCAGGGCAAATCACGCAGCGCTATTTAGCCCCATACTAAGCTTACGCTTGTAACATGGGGTACTAGATAACTGATATGATACATTCCAACACAAGTAATTACAAATTTTAATATTCATAATTACTTGTGTTATGCGGGAATCGAACCCGCACACCCAGATTAGAAGGCAGAGCCACTACCAACTAAGCTAACAGAGCTTTGATTCATGAATGGGTGTTCATCATGATCAAACGAGAGTCTTCTTCGATTCGAATCTTTCTTTATGATGAGTCATAAAGAAATCTGACAATGTTAGTCACAAAATATGATGATAGTTTTTTGAATAGTTTGCAGAATACGCAAATAACAATGTCATAGTTGTAACAGTTTTTGGTGGCATGCTTAAAAGTTGGTGGCTTTTTATTAGTATTCGTAGAATAAAGCCCATTCAATCTGTATGTTAATTACAATAGTTATAAGTTATAGTAACAGTTAGCAAT